>JAEMWC010000473.1:215000-277500 GCA_016490735.1 Pachyseris speciosa
GGAAAAGGAGATGAAAGAAATAGTAAGGAAAGAGCACAATTATTATAAGCTCGATTTCTGCACACTTTTGAAAGCGCAAAAAATCTTGTCTTAATCTACAAAGTATGGTCAGGAGCCCATCACTAGGAGCCTACAACTGTCCTATATTCCTATCACGGCGTTTTCACAGACCAATTTATTTTTAGATTGGATTTTCCACCAATATCAGACTCCCACAGGAGTCCCGATGACTAATCACAAGTCGCTGCACGTGCCACAAGTATCTGCACGTGCAGAGCCTTTGTTTTCTCTCATTAAACCTATTGTTTTGTGGCGCTTTCGTTGCCGTTGCCGTCCTCGTTGCCCTTTTTCGCGAGAAAAGATAGTCTAAAAATAGATCGGTCTGTGAAAATGCCGTAGTATAGGCTTAGTATGGGAGTTGTACGCTCCTAGTGATGGGCTCCTATGGTGCTGCTGCATCGGTCGGTCTGGTTTTATTCTCAAACTAATTCAAACGTTGAATAACCAAATACAAGCCAAATTCCGCACTAAATTACTCATATTTTTTACTTGATTTAGTTTGCTTAACTTGATTATCTGTCGTATTACATACCTTCATTTTGTCTCTTTCATGCTTTACGTATTAACATTTGAGGTTTTTAAACTTGGATATTTAGAGAGGAAATGAAAAGACACAGACAGGAGCAAGAACGGCAGGAGCTCTGATAAGAAGGGCTATTGAGCACCTTTGTAGTGGGTCATCACCACAAGGTTGACCACGTTTTGTCCCCTGAGAATCTCTCGAGACACTCTCTCCTGTGAGTCCAGTACAGTACATCTTTTCCGTTTACGCATTTTACGTACATGCGGACCTGCACGTTAAGAAAACGGCTTTAGCCAACTGTCGGTATCGCACCATATAAAGTCATATAAACGATAGTGTGTGGTATATAGTTTGAGAGTGCTAAACAAGTCAAAGATGTAGGTTTTTTTTCTACAGTGACAAATGAGAATCGGGAAAAAATACGAGTTCTAGTCGAACACAGGCCTGTAAAGAGAATGAATGTCCAGCCTTCAACGCATATAACTTTTAGATTTGTCGGTTTAGAAAGATAGGCGAAATTTGTTTGATGTTTAGTCTTCAAAAATAACCCAGCTGTCAGAAATTTAGACCGGAAAGTCTTTCAGATATCGCCAAGCATTTGATGTAAGAAATACAAATTATAATGTTTCATGGTTTGGCTAAAACGACAAGGAAGTACCGCTTCTTTTTTCAGTGAAAACCAAAGACATTTCATATCACTCATGATCACTGAAACTGGGAAAACTAACTGATAGCTGAAGCTACATACCTTCAATCCAGCGGCTGCTGCTGGTCCTTTAGGGTCTACTGTTTGTACGTACACTGGACTGGAACCACGAAGAACAAAACCAAAACCAACCGCGTCACTCTTCACCTACTCACAGACAAAAGTGAAGAGTCGTCGGAATGCATTTTTACCACAACAAATTCTGTGTGACTATATAAGTAAAGCTTCATTATTCAGACATTGCATATCAGCGTGTTATGGCACGAAAAAGCCAGTCACTAGCTCAATAGCGCTAAACAGGGAACCCACCCTTTCCACCGATTACACCACAAGACTGTGGACTGGGAACAGGCTTGTGCCGACTGCACCCTTAACTGCACCCTGAGTCGTGCACAGCTCTTTTCGAACAGAGACGTGTCTTATATTACCCCGTGCTGGAGAGAGTGTGCTGCGAATTTTTAAGTACATGACTATGAATATCTGAAAATCATATATTCAGGAAGGAAGCAATGAAGCAATGTTCAGAAGTCAGAAGACCACTCACCCTTATATTTTTGGTGATATAAGGTCCGTCTGGATCCAGCAATTCAGCGGTAGTTACTTCTCTGATGATAACTTACGAAATAACTTTACATTAGTTGTAAGTAACCTCTGTTAGGCTCAAACTCGACCAGTTTTAAGAAGTATGGGAACACAAATGGAAGAGTAGAAATGAAATGTCTTCTGAGTTGCAGTTGTCCTACAATTTGGCGAATGTCGAGGGTAGTCGTGCATTCGACGCTATCATACAAGCAAAAGTCGGACTTTTTTCTTAAACACTCAGAAAGTTTAACCAGATATTTACACGAATACCCAGTGACATCTTTCAAAATAACTGTTTTTGCTGTCTGCGCTGTTTTGAATTTGTATAAAAATCAGAAATGTTTAAGTGAAGAGCTGAAAAGGATTTGTACGCTAATAAATCGATGAAAAGATGACCAACCTTGTGCGACAAAAGAGCGTAAATTGATGTCTTACCTGGTCTGGGTGACGGGCTTGGACTTCCACTTGATGGGAAGAAAACTGGACTGTCTGGAGATCCTTGGTAATCTGCAAACAGTCAACAAACTAACATTTATACTCTTTTTAGGCTGTTGTCTAGACCAGGAGGAAAATGTCAGGAGTGCACTGCAGATGTCTCTATGACTTGGCCCTCACCAATATTCGTTGGCTACATAGTCCAATCTCCCATTAGAAGACACCTTTACGATCTTGAAGTAGTACCTGCTCATGAGGATGTTCAAAACTGGCTTAGCACTTTTTACAAAGCTCCAGAAAGTTAAACAAGCCAGACTGCATACTTAATATGCTCTTGATTTAACCACCCCTCCCCTTAAAGAAGTTATTACATATTACCACTACTTAGTGGTATGTCGTTTACAGCCTCCTTAAAGTTTTTAAACATTTAAGGGGACTCTGAATCCAAAGACTACTTTAAACTTTACAAAAAGTTGTGCAATATTCTGATTACAGTTCAATAAAATTAGGTTTTGCCAAACTCACTTTTTAGTTATTAACACTTGAAGCAAAAAAAAAATTAGAGGTATTTTTAATGAATTATACTGTTGCTATGGTAACCAATTGCATCAAGAGGATGGCCATTAGTTGTTCCCCCAATGATTAGCCATTTGTTTGATACCACCATTACAGTAGCAACTGATAAAGAGTTGCTGCCGGTATTGGTCCATGAAAGTACAAATGCTAGAAAGTGCTGGAATTCAGTGTTAATAACCTTAAATAGCTAAACCATACCATATGCTTCAGTCATTCCAGGCCTTTCCTTTGAAAATGGGACAGGACTGGATCGTTGTGTGTTTAGTGGAGGAAGATTCCTTCGCCTGAAGCCCTTGGTGAGCCTGGAGGCTTGTCATCGGCAATCCCCAAAGCATCAATCATCCTTTTGTTTACTGCTTTGTCAATCATAAACTGATAGAAGATGTTTTCATCTCTGAAGTGAAATTCATCTGTGACTGAAAGAGGAACAAAACAGTTGTGTTAGCAGATGGGTTTGCATCCCAGCTGTTAATAATGGAGTTATTATTGGATTATTGTTATTGTTACCGTAAACTTTGCATTGCACAGCATCTTAAACTGCAGTGAAATCAATGATCACCTTCATACAGCCACCTTAACTTGACGCAGTTTTTTAATTTTATTTACATATTTTGCCTTGGTTTGGCTTAACAAAACTCTGTGATTGGTTCCAAAACAATCTTGCACAACTTTCTCAACTAGCGGAAGGAACACCCGAATCATGAATATTGTTCCCTCTTGTTTTCCTATACTCAACTTTGAGCTTGGATGGGTTTACTGTGCAAGCTAATATTCCTCTTGAATGGCAAGAGTAGTGAAGGGCGATTATTTGACCTGAACAAATCTGAAAAACTTTTTTCTCTGACCAACCAGTTAATAATTCTGTAGGTAACACAAGACCCTCTCTCATCGACTAAAGTACAGGGTTCCATTGTCCCACAACGAGCTCAACAAAATCAAATTTCCCATTTGCGAATAGAATTACATATAATATGCATGAACTTTGGTGGGTAGGGAAAACTCCAAGCTGTAAACTGCAGTTATCAATAGATTTTTACCATGTTTAATGATTGCTTGATCCAGAAGTTCTCTTCCCAGTGCAATTCCTTGAACTCTGTCTTTTACTTCACGATTTTGTAACAACCAATCTACCAGTTCACAGCCAGTGAAACAGCTCCTGTACACAAAGTCATGGCATGGCCGTAACTTAATCAGCTGGCAATCCTCATTCTTTGCCCTATAGCACGAGAAAAACACTTCTTCTATACAAAAAAACAACAGCAACAACTGTACTCAGATCAGTAGTCAATAAGCTTCTGGTGCATTAAAACCTGGGGGCGGGTACTCCCTATAATGAACTATACTGGGAGGCTCCGCCCAAAGAGGTACCTTTTTCATGCTTAAGGGTAGGGATTTCACAAGAAAAAGTATATGAAAAGGGTAAGGAATTCTATCATTTAGGTATTAAAAAGGGCCTTTCATTAAAATATTTTTAACACACATACCTTATGACTGTACTGTTCCAATGGAAGGTATACGAAAGGGGTACCATTTGTCAATGGAAGGTATACGAAAAGGGGTACCTTTTCTGTCCAAAATGGTATATAAAAGGGTAAGGGGTTGGACCTTGGGGCGGAGCCTCCCTGTACTAATTCTTTGTAGTAGCTTACCCGGGCCTTAAAATAATTAGAGGGTTTTTGCATAACAGGCGTACCGGTATATTGCAATTTGGCCTTCAAATTTGAATCTCTCCTGGAAAGTTAAATTTGCTATACTTTGGCATACAGACTGGTTATCATCTCAAGGACAAAGGTCAGTACTGGTACTTATTTTGTGGCATAAAGGGTTGAATTCAATGAATTAGCATGATAACTTTTGCCAAAAACTCAAGCAACAGAAACAATAATACATAATACATGATACATAATTACTTTAAATTTCTTTTGTTTGGGCTTTAGAGCGCTTTTCAATTGAGTGTCGTAAAACCAAAACCAAAGCAATTACTCTGACCAATCACAACAGAAGTAAGCAGTGCAATGAACCAATCAGAATACGAAGCAATTACATGTAGCCAGTGTAAAGCACGGGAAAATAAGCGCGTGCAAATCACAATTGGTTTTGGTTTTACTTCTCATTGGTTGAGAAAGTGGCACAAGTTTTCTTGGCCAATCACAGAGTGAAGCAATGCAAAACCAAAGCAAAACCATAACTACTTTCTACACTCAATTGAAAACTGCCCTAATAAGAAATCATGCATTCATCACTTAAGCTGGTCCTATACATGTACTTCGGCTAAAAGTTAAGCCATACGTTAATTTGCTGACGCCAGGTATTCAAATAAAAAATATAACTGCAGAACTACATTTCTGATACCATAACCAGTCTGTATGCCAAAGCAGAGCGAATTTAGAGAGACTTTATTTTAAGTCCAAATCGCAACATTCGTTGTTTTTGCAGGAAACCCTTCAAATAGAGGGCCAACTGTTCATTCCAGATAGTCAACAGGGCACAAAAACAGCTTTAGTTTATGATCAGCTGGTTTAACTGGGAATTTGGCTTGAAAGCTAATGACAGCTGTGAAGAACCCTGGTAGAAATCATAAACAGGATCTTCAAAGGAATGTGTTAAATTGCACAGCATCCTATTAAAGTGGCAATAGTCCAAAGGGTCTTCCTCCAGAACTTGAGAGACATTTGCAGGATGCCCATGTAAAATTTTACAGCATCCTTGAAGAATTCTAGGTACTCAAGAGCTTATATTAGGATTTTACACCTTAATGGTAATGGACATGGTAATGGTAATGGATTTATATACCACACATGATTTATCACATAGTTTCACGGCAGTTTACAATTCTTCTTTGGGGTGAGATTGGATGTCAGCTTGTAAAGGATCTACTACTTTTCACATTACAGGAACTTAATGAGAGCTTTTAAAGAATCTTGAATGTGTTAGGTGTTGTGATGGTCATCACATTGTTGTTATTAGCATCTTTGGAATAAGTTTCCTTCTAACACAGCATCACCAACACCAACACTTAGATGTGGTCTTGCACTGGCCATGGTGTCCACTTCATATCAAGTGTAGTAAAACAATTAACCTCACCTGTGATAAATGTCACAGCCTCTATAAACCACAGCAAGGTTAGGGTTAAGAACAGCTGTGTCATCATCTCGTCGGAATCTGAAGAACAGCATCTCATCTTTAAAGTGATGGTCATCACATACTTGGAAATAAAAAATGTACACAAGTTAAAACACTGTCAGAGGCTAAACTAAGGCCACTGCCTAACACAATTGTGGTAGCCAAAGGAAAACAGAATTTAATTTTGAGCTGTCAGCAAAATCAATCATTTACGGTAATGGCCTTGGCTCCCACCTTCTGAGATTTGGTGTAGAATGCACAGCACAAAAAGCCAAAATACGTACTGGCTGACATCTGAGGAATGGTAATAATGTGTGTGTGTGTGTGTGTGTGAATGAAAATTCAACATTGCCAAAACAATCCTGAGCCATGCTGCATCAACAACAAATGAAAACCCTCAAATCTAATGGAGCATTTAAAACAGCTATATTCTAACCCGGTCTGCCCAATCAATGAGAATTGACAATCGATATAATCGATATTAATCGATATGAATTGATAGTAATTAATATATTAATATCAGAAATAAAAAAAAATCGAAGATTAATATGAGTGTGACTGTTGATTCCCATTGATTAATATTGATTTCTAGCAATTTTTGCATTTTCAAGATTTCTTTAATGCGAGGATGAAAGAAAGTAATTTGGGGCTATGACCCTTCTTGCAAATGCAAATAAAATATATATCCGAGACTAAATATCCACTTTTGAAAACTCAAGGATAAACTATTGCAAATTGCTTAAGTACTAATTACAATCGATAAAAACCAATAACACTTAATTCGATAAAATTGAGATCAAAAATTGATCTCGATTTCATCAAATTGATTGTTATTGGTTTTAAGAGGTCTTCCAATGTGACTATCAATTCTAATCGATTAATAGGACCAATCAATAATAAATCGATCATCGATTATCAATTATTGGTAATCGATGATCGATTTTCATTGATTGGGTTAAGGCCAGGAGAAGGGGTATGGATTATTTACCACTAAATTTTATTTGTGTTGTATTTTAAAATTACTGATTATCATCGGCCATTAGTAGATTACAATATGTTATGAAGAGACTACAATATGTAATATGAACGTGGCGGCCAAAGTTATCACTTGCAAGCGAAAGTTTGACCATGTCACACCATTACTTATTGAGTTACACTGGCTCTCCGTCCGCCAGCGTATTGTTTTTAAGATCTTATTGTACACCTTTAAGGCACTCCATGGTGTGACTCCAACGTACCTGAATGAGCTTATCAGTCCTTATGTTCCTACGCAAGCTCTCAGGTCTGCTGACCAACTTCTGCTGGAGCAACCAACGCATAAGCTCAAATCGATTGGCTTGAGGGTTTCTCGGTGTGTGCACCTTACCTTTGGAATTCCCTTCCATTTGAGATTAAAAGCAGCGCATCTGTCCCTATTTTCAAAGCTAAGCTTAAGACCTATTTTTTTCGACAAGCCTATTTTTAAACTTTAAGATTTTTTCGACTTTTATGACTTTTAGACTTTTGCCTTTTTTCGATTTTTAGCTTTTATATTGCCATATTTGTAGTTTTTACTGTATAAATTATAATTTATTTTGACATTGTAAAGTGCATTTGGGCATTAGGAAAATGCACTATAGAAATTTCATAATTAATTAATTAATTAATTAATTATTTCCAAACTTTACCAAGGATTATGGAAAATATTCAGAATCCCCTAGGAGGGCCTCGCTTGTGTAACAATGCCCCAGTGATGCCTCGATACCTATAACAAAGCATTCATAACACCCCCCAGCAGCCCCTGAGCTACGCCTCTACCTATGCTTTTAAAGCTATCAACAATAGAATAATTAATCAAGCGATAAATCCATTCGAAAAAGAGAAACGTGAATGAGGTAAACCCCTCAGGCGCAGGCCGGATGGGAGGAATAATTAAATTATTGTCTTTCAGCCTTGAACCATAACAATCACGTTGATGCATACATGTAGTAACCTCATTTCACTTTCTTTTGAGATTCTGATTCACTTACCGTGGTGAATAATACTGTTTTCGAACAGAACGTTCATGCACTGAACAGCTCCTGCGCGGGTGTTTGCCTCTCCGTTACGAATTAGCCAGTCCACAAGGTCGCGACCCACAAAACAGCTAGAGTAAGTTCTGAGGTGATAGCGTCTGTCACGGATCATAACAGGTTCATCTTCGACATAGAGGCGATGCCTTAGATGCTCTCCGAACAAGACGACCTGCAACGCTTTCAAGGAGAGTTGGTCTGTCATTGCGAAGGGAAAAGAATTCAAACTCTCAAAGCTGTGCATCACGTACAACACTGCACCAGCACCTTCTCGCGACGGACGACACCTCCCTCAAGAAAGACTGAACGTTGGGTAGCCACCGTAGACTGGGGCACAGTCTATTGTTTTTGGCCCTTATTATATTTCCCGCCAAAACATTGTTTGGAAAACAAACAATGTCATCAAGAGCAATTATATAAAATGAGATTTATCACTGCGGCAACGAAGTATTTCATTCTTTCATAAAAATTATCTGAAAGCAGGTTGTTTTCTTACAGTATGGGAACATTTCACCTATAGTAGCTTATAGTGCCATGTCCTTCGATGGGGAAAATATATATAGTATTTTGCTGTCTCTGAACAACTTTGCCATCCCTGGGAATTTAAGGCAGTGAAAATATTTAGCTTAAACCTAACGCTTTTGTAGCTGAGAATGTCGAACAAGAATAACAGCAGTTAGCCTTATGAGGACAAGAAACGAATGATTTCGTGCTAATTTAACCATTACTGACCTACGTTTCGCTTATTCAGATGTTGTTGAAAAATGGAATAATGTCTGTTCACACCATGGTCTTACTCGCTTAGTTGTTTGTTTAATATGTTAGAGTTGACGTGGGATTTTTATTTTTTTTTTTATACACAACCAGTTTACGCTCCTGTATGGATGCATATTTACACCTTTAAAAATTCAGAGAGTTTCCGGCTAAAGTACAGGTCACATTCCACAGGTCAACATACAGGTCACCATGTTTATCTCCGCTGTTTGTGTTTTATTTTCAATCAAGCTACAATGGCCTAACAACAAGACTTTATATGATACAGGTCACCATGCTACAGATAAATAAAGAAGCTCAAAAGTGTCTCCTAGCCCTAATCACCATCCAAAATTTTATTTTAGCTTGAGGAGAAATTGTTTGGCTTAGTTACCAATCAATAAAACAGTGACTTGTTCCTGTAACCTGTGGAATGTGACCTGTACGGCCTCCTGTACTTTAGCCCCGGCCTAGGGCTTCCATAAAAGTATGTAAACACATAGTCACAGAACGCCTACCATACAGAGCAAAAAAATATAACATTAACAAACGTTGGAAAGGCGATGGTGAACCAGCCCCTTTATACCAAAGTTTCAAGATCTCGACGTAATGAAAAGTTTGTTTTTTTCCCGATAAAAAAATTCCAAGTCAGTCACCCCCACCCTCAACCCGTGCTACATCCCCACCACACCCCTAACCCCTCTGCTGGGATAGGAGGAGTGCGGGTGGGAGACCCTTCCACTAAGCGCCTCTCGCTTAGCAGCCTGGCTTAGAAAAATGGTCAATGGCGCCTTTCCTGAATTGTTGTAGAATTCGCGTAGAAAATATTTAAGTTTACGAATTCAAGTCGTATCAGAGAAAATGCTGAATACACTACATCACTTGCAGATTCTGCGTTTCGCAGTTCCTGCCACCGTAGTTCTAGGAGTGGCCCCTCAATATTTTTTTTCGTGGCTCGCGTGGCGATTGTTTTCTTTGCCTCTTCCTCGTCGACTCTACGAGCGTGGCGATGAGCTCATGTACGACATGTATCAGTCACTTGTCTGCTTCTTCTATGAGACATGCACTGGAGCAGAGGTAACGTAGTACGATACGGAAAATATTATTATTTTAATTAAATCTTATTTTCGCAGTTTTAGCATGACCATGAGGTACGGTATATTATATTACTAGCATAATATGTTAAAATATGTACTGCCTAAACACGTGACAGCTGCTCAGTCTTTTTCGCTAAAGCTAAGTACTTACATTTTTTAAACCAATCTTTTCCATTTCTTTTTTCAGATTATTTTTTACGGTGATCCAATTCCTTGGGACAAACAAGAAAATGTTATTATACTTTGCAACCATCAAAGTTCAGGTGAACATAAGCAAAATGTACTGTCCTACAATACACAATATACAGGGTGGAGGGATAATGCGCCCCCGGGTAGGGGGTATTCTGTACATGTTTGGGTGGGTATGTGCTGCTGGAACTCTGAAACCAGACCAAGTTCAGTTGCATTTTGCAACCCAAAACTCACTCATTATTTTCCAAAAACTTGGCCACTTTCACAGAGTAGCTGGTAAATTTGCTGTATTGATTTTTTCAGTGTCAAGTCTCAGGAAAACTTCTCCAGACTAAATTCCAGACCAAAACTCTCAGATTTCTCTACCCCATGCCCTTCACAGTGGCACATACCTGTATAGCTTATATATGGGAGTACCTCCTCCCCTGGGATATGTGCTAACTCGAAACTTCAACATAACCACGGACAGTGCAGACAAATCTCAACCGAGACAAGCTTGTTCAAATTCCTGTCTCCCGGAGAGATTTCCACACAGCTCCTTATATTAATATTATTATCCATGAAGCACCATCATACAAACCTCTTGCACAAACTCAGAGTTTGAGCAAGAATGTGTATCCACATTATTAATTAATCAAAACTTGAGATACTGCCCAAGAGATTTAAGCTCAGTTTCTTTGTATGCCTTGTTGCCATGACAGCATTTACACTGTAACATGATAGCCAATGGACATAACATGATAAGGTTTTCCTTTGAAACTCACTGGAGTTGGCAATTGGTGTAGGTACCGTTGTAAATTCTTAACTGATCCAGCTATGAAAACCTGATGTATAAACAAACTGAAGTTTTGTCAGTTTTAGTAGTGTGTATTAATATACCTGTCTGGCAGATCTCTTGTAGCTTTATATCCACTAACATGCAAATGAAAGCCCAAGCAAACTACCCAAGATGCATATTCAGGAATTAACCTAATAAGGAGCCCATTGATAAACTTATTACTAAGTGTCAATTCATATTTTAAAGGCTACATGTTTTTGCCTTTTTGTTTTCTATAGTTGATTGGATTGTGTCAGATTTCATAGCTATCAGACAGGGTTCACTGGGTAGATTAAGATACATTCTGAAGAATGGACTCAAATGTTTGCCTTTATATGGATTTTACTTTGCGCAGGTAAATATTTTCATAGTCACATAATTTGGGGAGCAGGGTTGGTGCAGTGGTGAGAGCACTTGCCTTCCACCAGTGTGTCCTGGATTCGATTCCCGGACTCGGTGTCATATGTGGGCTGAGTTTGTTGCTTCTCTGCTCTGCTCTTCTCCTCTCTCTCAAAAACCAACATTTGATATAATTTGATTTGATTTGAGATTTGTAATTAGTAGGTGAAGAGCCACCTCGTGGAAATACTACTAATAAATTGTTATTATTATTATTAATGATAACAGTTCTGTCCATGTTGGGGACAAGATGATGCATTCATTTTTCCTGATAACTTTTTATAGAGCACAACATTGAAGGTATAATTTGTTGTTAACAGCATTCATGTATATATGTGAAGAGAAGTGGAGCAGGTGATAAAGACCATATTGTAAGGTGAGTGTTTCCTCGCTAACAAGGACCATTCAAGAATAATGGTTTTCCTTGCATAGGCTCTTTTATCTGCTAAATTATTTATTAATGAGGTATCTTTGTTCCTAGGAAGCTTAAAGAAATGAAAGCTCGGAAGACACCTGTGAGTTTGTGTTCATGAAGTATTTAACAAATAGATTCCATTTGGCAGTGCGAGTGTACTCTGATAACACTTGGATGACGTCAAGACATGGTACGAACAAATAAGGAGGCTACAATCCATAGGCGAGTAGCACAGTGATGTTCATACCATGTCTTCCCGTACTCTGTGTGATACCAGAGTATACACATACACTGCCAAATTGAGTCTTTTTGTTTTATACATTGTTTGTTTGACTTTATTTGGCTCATGACATCATTTGTGCATCTATACTTTAATCACAAACTCCTCTGGACCAATCAAATGCAAAGATTGCACCAGCCAAATCATTATAGTTGACAGTGAAAATTAAACTTAGTTTCAGTGACCTTGCAGATTTTCTTTTGATGATCAAAACAAGACCACTGTTCATTCCTGTAAGTGGGTTTCATTGCAGGGACAGTTATAGATGTATCTTCTGTGTAGTATAGTTTGGGAGGCTGTCTTAAAATGTTTGGAAAAACTAAGTTAACAGTGACCTTGTTTGTAGATGTGGTTGGTGATATTTCCTGAGGGCACAAGATACAAGGTGGAAAATAAAGCAATGGTTGAAAAAAGTCAAAAGTTTGCTGCTGAAAAAGGTACAGATAAAAATATTATGAAATCATTTTGCATGTCAAACTCTTACATTTTTATCAGAATGTCATTATTGATGGCTCATTACTTATTTCCATAGGTCTACCTGTATTAACCCATGTTCTCACCCCAAGAACGAAAGCTGCTGAAGTAAGTATTTGGATTGGACCAATCAGAAATGTCTGCAAAATTACCACAAGCATTTGAAACATTAGATGGGTTATTATTTTTCATCTGTTTCAAAGTGTTCATCACACACCCCATAAAATGCATGATTTATGCAGGATAAGTGTTGGCACTTCTTGTTTGATGTAGCTCGGTCACTGATGAGTTACTAAAATCAGTACATGTATTTGCTCAACTGTGTCCTGTTCATCACACTGCTTTATGCACCTCCACCCCCTCCATCATACCCACAGCAGAAGGAAATTAAAGCTCTAATGGGCAAGGAGTGCTAATTGAAAGGTTTTACTGGAAAGAGTGAAAGTAAATTGGAAATTATTGGCAGAGGGCTTGGAGGAGGTGTCCTTGAAAAAACCAACAAGAAAATAAAAACAACCTTTGTCAGGAGACATAATATTTTATTAACACTGCAGTGCCCTCACTTCATAGGTTGAGGATGTCAGTCGCTAAATGACAATCAGTGTCCTTCGTTTTTATCATTTAAATTATATTTCTAAGACATCTGTTGTCATTTTAAAGGCAAGCTTTGAAGTGCTGTGTCCTGATTACCTAGATGCAGTTTATGATCTTACCATCGCCTACAGTAATGCACATGAGAGCACTGTACCTCGCAGATCAGCGCCAAATATGACAGGCAAGTAGGAACAGCAATTTACCAATGAATCCTTCATTCTTGCTGCCACATGTTGTATCTTGGTTTTTATTCAGTGTATAATTTTCTGTTTCTTGTTATTGCTATTCTTGAATGTGTTCAATCAAAGACAAGCTTAGTTTCTTGTGCTGATTTCTCTTTTTCAGATTTTCTCATTTCAAGGGGTCAGAAAGTACATGTGTATTGCCGCAGACATGAAGCTCGTGATCTTCCACAAGTCAGTGTTTTTGCTATATTTTTTCCTCTGATATTTCAGTGTAGCACTATTCTTACTTTGAATTTATTACACCTGTTTGAGTGCTTATTAACATTCAGTGTACTTTATTAATACTTAGGATAATGAAGAAACAAAACACTGGGTTCACGAAAGTTTTGCCGAGAAAGACAGGTAGAATGAAAAGTGGTAATTCTCTTGTGTTCCTTTGTTGAATATGGTCATCTTGAGCTGTTCCCTTTGCCCACTGTTCATATTGAGGGCACAATCTGTGTAGTCTAGAACAGATATCAGTGTTCTAACCAATTTAGAGACTTTTGCCAGCTGCTGTATTTGCATTTGAACTGAAATTCTTCTTTCACTAATTTGCAAAATGTCTTTTCTTTGTTACCCAGGGGGTATTTAATGTTCTGTTCAGGAACCAAACTTAAGCAAAGCAGAAGCAAGGTTACTGGATGTTTAACAGTGAGACACTAGATGACATTTGATTTCTTTTTTTGCAGGATTCTAAACAAGTTTTACAGTGAAGGAGGTCAAATGCCTGGTGTGCCACGCAGGCGAAGATTACCTTGGCTCAGAACTTTACCATCTTTTGTACTTTTCATGGCAGCATTACTTCCATTTCTTGCAACCAAATGGGGACGGTCTGCTTACTGGAAAATGTGGCTTGTTTCCAGTTTTGGGACAGTGTCCTACATGATGCTGTTTTTTGGAAAAATGCAACGATGATTCAAGTGAAAGAAATTTTGGTGCATTAGTTACTGGTGATTGCTTTTATAGCCCAGCCTTCTGTCAAACATTGTAAAAAGCAGTGGAAGTTTTGCTATGTCAGCAGTTTGAATTGCAATGGAATTTTGCTGTGGTTTGGAATAAGGGGTGAGAACCCCTTCCTGTAACTGTTTCTGTCAGTTTTATCACCTTGCTTTTTTTCTCCTCATTCTTCAAGCTTCTGGCATTATTAGAGGCATCGATATTAATTTGCCCATAGTGTTATTTCCAAAGCAGAGTTCAAGGGAAACCGAGTACTTTGTATCTAATGGTCTTGGAGTTCATGTCTCCAGCAGGAGGGCACTAACTAATTTCCATATTTAGCACATTTCAGTACATTTGTGGGTCCAAGAAAATAGGGACCTTAAACAACGACAACAGTGACAGCAACAAAAACATCATTTCAAAAGATAACTTCTCGTTTCTGTAACTCTTTTGCAATTTTTCCAATTTGCGTAACTTGGAAAATGCTGGCAAAATGGCCAGGAACTAAATTACTATAGACAATGTCAACATAAGGAAAAACAAAGAAACATTTGCTGTGATACGCTCACAATCTCATGAAAACAAAATTTGTTCATTTTTTGACATTGCTGTTTTGCAGAGGACGGCAAATAAATGTACCACAATGCAAAACATGTGCAGAGTGATTGTTCCTGTTCATTAACCCATTGACTACTGAACATTTTGCCAAATATTAATATTAGCTTTCCAAGATCGTGCATGCACAGAAAACAAAATTTCAAGATAGTTTTTGGGTTGAAAAGTTTCGCCGCCCCCTCTCCTTCTACCTTTTGCTTTCTCTCCTCCCCTTTTCTTTCGCTTTTCTTGCCTTGCTTTCTTTTTCTCTCGCTGGGCATTTTCTGGGCTTCCTTCCGGGGCGAAAAGATTTGTGGAAAACTGTTAGGATCATAGGATTAGGTGGAAGGAAGTGCAGGTGGGTAGTGGACAAGATTTTTATTGAAATTTTCGGCTCAATGTTACTTGGTTTTTTCGCATTTTCTCCGGCCTGTTTGACAGAATCATGCTTATTTGGGTATGGTTTGAAAGATCTCTTCCCCCTACACATGCTACATGTAATAGTTGTCCCATGAGCTTTAAAACTGATGAGGTCACAAGCGGTACAAGGGACGTGGTTCTGCATGGCTGGTTTTGGCCGGCACAGGGGCCATTTAGTGTTGTTCTCATTGCCATTGCCATCCCCACTGCTTAAGGTCCCTAATACCCTTCTTACAACCCCCGTTCTCAATAAAAGGGAAGCATACATACCGGTAGTCACAACCAGAGGGTCTTAAAACTTCAAAGGGAGAGGTGAGGGGCAGGGTTATCAGAAGCCAAACGTTTAAAGGAAAGTAACAAGCTATGATAAACTGGGATTAGTACTTCCAGAGGAGTGTGGGAGAAGGATTAAAAAAAACTCAAAACAAAACAACATAGAAACTTGTGACAGAGTGGTTCCACATGTTCAACATCACCAATTAGTTGCACACTGGAACATATCTATGTCAGTGAATTTACACATTATCAACGTAATTATTTTATTACCTACCATACTATGTACACAGTTTATGCTTGGAATGCATCTTTGTAAACTGACAGCATTAACTGTGCAAGAGTACATGCTGGCTACATTACAATGACATTAATAAATGACTATTATTATCTGGTCACACTTCTTGTGGACCTAAGGGTTCACAATATTAAAGGTTAAATATGAAGTTTGAATTAAAGAAAAATAATTAAAACTTGACATGTTCCTATCCTGGGACACGAATAAAGCAATATAAGCAACATTTTATGGCTGGAAAAGAGACATCTTTGTAGCACTTGTGTAGAAACTAGAAAGGGGTGTATTTTTTTGTTCACATCATTGTTCTTCTGGAGACTTGGTTCCATCCCTCTTAATTGGTAACAAGTGCTGTTCCACTGAAGAACTATGGAGAAGATAAAGGCTTGTGAGGTTTTGCTTTTTTTAGTTTTGTGTACTGTAAAAGCTCTATTAAGCCCCCCGCCCCCCTCTCTAACAAACCCCCGTTTGAAAGTCGATTTTTGTAATGAGCCCCCCCCCCCCCCTTTTGGACAAGAGAGATCCCAACATTTCCAAATTCCAATTTCATCTGCTTGTAAAGCACATTTGATCATATACACATGGAAAATGTGCTATATAAGTTCTAAATTATTATTATTCCTATTCCCTTCCTATTCTCTTACGAAATCCACTTCATGCGGCTCAGTTGATTTGCATTCAAACACATAATACATTAAGTTTAACTGCAGTTTGAGTTTTGTACAAAAACTATTTTAAGATGAAAATGGTGTGCTTAAGATCTGAAGTAAGTCCCACCTCTCTATTAAGCCCCCTGTTAATGAGGCCTGAAATGAAATAAAATAACCCCCCCCCCCCCTGGGGGGGCTTAATAGAGCTTTTTGCAGTATGTGTGTGTAGAGGTGGAGTAAATATTGGGGATCCAGGAGGGAATGGGGAGTGGGCTGGGGATTTTACCACCATATTTTGGGTTATTTTGATAGGAAAACCATGCATTGGCTATCCCCGGGGTATCTAATCGAACAAAAATCCAACTGACCTCAATCGAACTATTGGTGTTCGATTGGGGTTCGGCAATCGAACAAAATCATTTATCTATTTTGCTGTGAGTTTGATTTTCGAACCAATCAAACAAAATTGAACCATTCTGATGCAATTTTGTTCAGACGGTATCTCTTGATGCCAGAAACTAACTAGTAAGGTCTGCTCAAGATGTCCTAACTGCCCTCTAGTGTTAGTGACTTTAAATGCTCTTCCCCTGGAGCCAATCTTCTTATAGATGAGAAACCCTTCTCCCACATCTACACTGAACCGACATTCTACAGTGTCCTCCTGGGTCTCCTGGATATCACTTCCTGATGTTTTCGACATGTTTACTGAAAGCCGAGTGAAAAGGGTAGGGGAAAGCTAGCAGTGATTCGACCTTAAGACTGAATTTCCACAGACCACGTGCCTATCATGCGATGTGAAAATTGTCCTATCGAGACGAACATTCGATTACCGATCGTTCATTAATCGAACATTCGATTGTGTTCGATTGGCAAAATTTTATTGTGAGTTCGATTATGTTCAATTGAGTTCGGCAATCGAACGATTGGTGTTCGATTACTGAACTGTTCGATTAGATACCCTGGGCTATCCAACAACAGCTGGAATTCTTGGCTTTTTTTTGGCTTTCTGCATATCCCCACCTACTAAAAAAATAATTGAAAGGGTGCAGAATACTGCATTGCATGCTTTGGTACTTTGCAGCATGGATACCCCTAGCACTTGCAACTAAAACTAAAGGGCAGGGAGCGGTGGGAGATAGAGGATGGGGTTCTTAGTAAACCAAAATTCAAAAAGCTTGAACAATGGCAAGGCAGCTGGTCTTTACAGGGACGCTTCCTCTAACCTAGTAGCTATTTGTTCAACCCCTGTGCTTCCTTCAGACGTCACCGTTTGTTGTGTGTCAAGTGTATCAGAGGAAATTCCTGTCGTCGAGTGTTCAACTTCACTTTGGTTTTCCGTGTCATCTCTCTTATCAGAGCTCGTGGAATCCGCAGCTTGAGTAGGAGCGGTTGCCCTTGTCGAAGAAGGAATGCGAATTCCAGCAACACCTTTGCTTTCTACATCTCTCTTGTCCCGCTTGATTCTTCTTCTCCTTCCAGGCTCGTTCTTTCGCGTTTGAAACATGTTTTCAAAGTCTATAACATACAGAAATCCGGCGATGAGGAGAATGCACGATCTCTGTCCATTTTTAAATGCTTTTTCCACTTCAGCTGAAGTTTTCTCGTCATATGCCCACCATCCGTTTCGACCTTCATAATACCACACGAACTCCTGTGGATTGCTATCTTCGACTTGTTTCTCACCCGAACTGGACGCTTTCGATTCTTTATTATCTTTATCTATCACTTTGATAAGTGTAGGGTTCTCAAGGTAATCCACAGTGACAGAATGGCGGCATAAAGCGCACTTTCGGCTTCGCAAAATAACTCCTTTTATGCACAGAAAACAGAAAATGTGACCGCAGGGAAGTTTGACCGGATAGAAACACGACTGTAAACAGACTGGGCAATCAGGATGGGAATCTACTTCTTCCACAGTTTGGAGCACTTCCTCCTCAGCCGGTCCTGAAAATAAACATTAAGGAAATAAATACTCACTCCTTCAAGTCAACTCAAAACTAATATGGCGGTCGAGACACCAGGTGCACGCTTCGAGCGAAATGTGACTATATCGTTGAAAATAACTTTCACTGACCATCGGTTGATGGTTTGTCTGTCTCTTGTGACGAAGTTGAAGGTTTCGTTTGGACTTCAGCCGTATTTACCGTAGCCTCTGCCATCAAATGGAGTAAAACTATTTGCGTTTCTGTAGTGTAATGATATCAAGAGAAATCAAGCACATTTCAAACCTGACCGCAAAGTTGTTCATACCCAGTCCCCGCAGTTCTGAATACAGGACAACCACTTATGAAAAGGTACAGGTTCCCCACATTTCTCTCGACGCGCGTTTTGATTGGTTGAAAGCAAGACCCCTCTTCTGTAATTTTTCACTTTTCTACAGGAAGTACAAAACAAATCGTTTTAACGTGTTTTTGTAAAATTTTGAGAGAACTTGGGGCTAACAGCCCTGGAAACCAGAAAGTCTGCTGTTTGTAGCTTTTGTATACGTTCGCGCGTACGATACGTTTCTGACGTACATATATTTCATTCAATCTTCTGTAGAAGGGGCAACGACCCAAGAATCAAAGGCCTAACAGTTCTGGTATAGAGCAAACCCTTTTTCAGTGAAGGAGAGCCATACAGTGAATGTCAAAAGTATTTCAAAATAATCCTAAATTCCCCGCAGCTGTACGCACTTTATCATTTTCGTCGGAAATGATCGAGACCCTCGAGTTCTGCTTGTGCGGAAGAGCACAGTGAAAAAAGTTATTTACGTAGTAAAAAAAAAGCATATGTAAGATGAATCATTTGAGTGAGGATGGGTTAGTCTGTTCAACGTGTTCAGAAAGTGGGGACCCGCGAAAAGACCGTGCGCAATAATTTCTCTGCTTTCAGTTATGTGAACGCCCAGAAAAATCAACGGGTGGGCGCGCTCTGCATGCACTCAATTTATTCTAGGTTATTGTTACTTTTTTCCCATTTTAAAATAGAATTATGCTATTTTATCAACTCAATGAACCCAAGAAAATAAGCTGTTGCTTGCCTTTTTTTTCACGGTATTTTTTTCTTAAACAGAACAAGGTCGCTGTTGCTAAAAAAAAAACGACGATCGAGAAATCGACGATCGGACTCTAATCGCCATACCGTAGTTGCGGCGGAAGCAAGAGCCATATCAGGAACTTCAATTGATCGTGACGCTTTTCCGTGTTTAAATTATCAATCGTAGATTTTCCAAGCTGATACAAAGAAAACCCCACTAGCGAACGGAGACCAGAGTGTACTCGTATGCATAGGATGTACCTTGCTCCAAATCGGCCGCACTTGGTTGAGAAATCAGAATTCGAACAAGCCAGTAGTTTACTTTGATCTGGAGTGTTTCCCTCATTCACGTCGTCACGTCGACAAACTAATGTCGCCAACAACTGTTTTGCAGCGCAACCTTCAAGTACGATTCGCTGCTAATAGGTACTCGTGATTTTGAAAATTCTTAAATTTCACTCGCCTAAAGGCTTAATTAATTGTGCAATTTCGAGAAATACCAAATCAATCGTCTCTTTTCATCACGAACTATCTACTCGCGGCTGTTAGTTATGACGCGAAGGCTTGAAATATCTGCGTTTGCCGCCCTTGAGTGTCTGCTTATATTATGGTGCGCATATATCATTCATTTCTCTATATTTCGAATCACATTCAAATATTTGCTGAGCTGCAGTAATCTAGTTTTTGCCATTTGTGGATAAATTATGCTCAAATTGCCATCTTTCACCAAGGCAGCATTCGAGTTAAATAAACGGTCCGTTCATCCTTTGACAGCCAGGCAAACTGTTTATCTTATATTACTCAAGGAAAGTTGGCTCCTTGCCTGTAGCGGCTTTGCCCGTTAGGTGCTTGCATGATCGTATCTTGCGATGGAAATATACAAATTTTGTTATGCTTTTGAAACCCCTGCTGATTAAAATTATCCGGCGCAAAAGCACGGAAAACACAAAGTCCATGAAAAATTTCAGTGAAGCAGCTGCATTGCATTCAGCATAGAAAGTAAAAGTAAGTAATTGTGAATATTGTCTTCCCAGCCAGCAACAAAATTGATTCCTTCTTTAGACCTTTAGTCACTATGGCTTTTTAAGCCTTTAAACACGGCTAGAGTCTTATCAAGTAAATTTATGAAAAAAATGTTGAGACTCTAGCCGAGAAAAGGGTTGATGATTCAATTCTCCGCTACATAATTTACTGAAATAGTCTCTTTTTCAGTTTGTGGCACCCGTGTCCTTGTTGTTTTCTGGTATCGCATGGCGAATATTTTTAGATTAAAAGAAATTTGAAAGTTCGATAAGGGCCGCTTATCACCGTCAGTTTTCCGGCCGTAGTTTCGTTCTGTTTCAATGTGGGTTGCATTTTATTGCTTTGATCATCAACTCGGTGGTAAAAAAAAAATGAAGTCGGTGTTTCCTCTCTTTGTTTTACTTCCTCAAGTTGTTGTTAACTACGCCGAAGGCGTAGCAGCACAATGTTCCAGTCCTGTTCCATCTGCTAACTATGGGCTTTGTTTTTGCCTTCCAAATAATATTCACATTCAGTCTAGTTTGTTTACCTCGCCGCTGGTTTATCATTAATTTTTTAATTTTGGTAGGTGCCAAAGCGATTTGCAAATATAGTCTCAATTAAAAGCAGCTGCTTCAAAAACGCGGACAAAAAAAGCAGGCGACTGGAAAGAGCTCTACAAACGATAAACCGCAAAACCAAAACTCAACGACTAAACGTAAATATGAACAAGAAACTTAACAACTGCAAATGACTAGCTCTCGCTTTACGAACTTGATGCTAACTCAGCGGCTTAGCTAGAAAACATTATTGTGATAACTTAAATAAATGTGTCAGTAAATATGTGGTATATCAGGGCCAAAATGGGATATATGGAGCCCAAAGTGTCAATCAATAGCGCGATCATCCCCCTTATGATACCGCTGATATTCTAATTTTTTTTTTTGCAGTTTATGCGTCTACTGCAGGCGATTATAACCGCTCGAATTTGGCATTTCGAGATCCATTTCTTAGCTGAAACTGTCAGTTAAAACCGTGGGTGGCTTTTTATTTATGCATTTGCATAATTGCTCTATACGTCAAGCGAAATAATTTCTCGCACGCCTTGAAACACAATATAAATCAAGGAAGGAAAGTTTCCTAGTATCAATCCAAATCTGCTAGAATGCAACGCGAGTGCGGCGCAATCCAGCGGTTGGCATGTACACAGTGTGAGTAAAGCGCACAAAAAACACGGTCACTTTTTTTTTCTTCTGAAGGAAACAGATGTAAATGAATGAAGACTGCTAGGATGTCTTGGTTAATCCCAATGCCTTAAATACAACATGTGTGTAGTGTCGTATGAACAATTGTTTTGCCCGATGTCACTTGCGTTTGGAGACTCGCTCAGGCTGTTCATCTTCCCTACTGTTGTCACCGTCTGCTGAAATTAACCGCTCTCAGCCTGCTGTTAATGTTCAATCGACCACAAATGGATCACAGCGTTAAGGATGGAGAAATCGTTGAACTCTAGTCGAAATTTTAAACTGCCACCCATTCAAGGAGCTGTACCAGCCGCAAATATACTTCGGCAACCGACCGCACCAAAAACTCATACATGGCCGCACGAAATCGAACGATCGTCGGCCGCGTTACCGCGGCATCGCTCGACGGTCAAACCAAGGCCAGTTATTCATATTGCTACAGATCCATTCCCCGGGCGATACAGGAGTCCACATGTTAACCGCAACTTAGCGAATACAACCACCCAACGCCGCTTGATAAGTGGAACGATTGAGAATGAAAAGAACAGGGAACTTACGCTGGAGTTAGCACCGCTTACACATCAGTTTCCACAAACTTATACGGTGCTTCCCCCGATACAGAAAATACAAGCGCCTGTCTGTAACGAAACTAGCGTTGCGACTAGAGATAAAGACGTCCGTGACAGAGAAACCAGAAACCAGACGCAGTCAAAATCCGCGAGTAATGATGGAAAGCCAAACGATAAACAAAAACTTGACGATGCGCAAAAACTTGAAGATAAGAGGGTGGATTTAAAGACGGATAATCATGATTCTGACATAGTTGCGACTCGGAACGCTTCAAAAAAGAAGCGGCGACAAGATAGCGAAAACCACGATAAGGAAGCGGGAGAGAGGAAACCGAGTGCCACGCTGCTGCTATTTTTGAAAGGCAAGAGGAAAGGTCGAAGAGTCGGTGTGTGTCTCGAAAACGAGCCAGCTTTAATTAATGTGACTGAACAACTTAAGGAAATATTCCTTCGCAGAAATATGGAAGAAATGTACCTAATCTAGTTCATCATTGACAACTTTAAAGTGAGCAGGTGCGAAGTTGACAGAAGCTGTATTTGTTTGCAGTTTAACTCAGGGTATTAAAATCAGGATGATGACATGAGAAAGCCTCGCGGAGATCGGCAGTCTCGAGCTCATGGCCAAACAGAACTAGCTGGCTAAAAAGAAAGCTATTCTGCCGTGCTTTCAGAACGAAAAGCAGTTATCTGGTCGGTGTTTTTAGAAACAAAGCACGTGTTCTTTAGTTTTTTAGCGTTTTATGATATTCGTTATTTCCATAACAACATACAGTAGCCCGGCACTCGGCCGCCAAACACAGTTGAATTAACATTTGCCGACATTACTTCTTGTAAATGAAATCGAATACGTGTCTTTGCTAATTGGTTTGGCAGATCAGTTTGACCCTTCTGATGGCTTTCAAAATAGATCAGAAACGGAAATGTTTTTATTGATTTATTGAACTTTTAGAAAACGCTTTACGGAACAAAAAACCTACCAAGGTAGATTGACGAAGGTAAATTCTGAATTTTTTTCTGTAAGGTCTTTGACAGTTTATTTCATGGCGCTAAAACGCAGCAATTTGTACAATAAATTTATTTAAGCATTACGATTTAGATACTATTATGAATTTTAATCGGATAAAAAGAAAAGAGTGTTAGCGGGAAAGATTACTTGCATAAATGAACTCCAGCAGAGTCGAAAACAGGAAGTAAACGCGAAATTTCTTTATTTTGTGAACCGTCAACCGCAATACGAAAAATAAAGCAAGGTTCAAAAGGCAACAAAAGTACATGATCCCACGCGACCATCATTAGAATCAGATATCAAAGAAGAAGTGAAGTAGCCAATTTTTCAAATTGTGACCACACGTCGCATTATAGTCGGTGACAGATGAATTGCTATGGACCGATCAATAGCCTCTAGGGCTTATTGTACGCCGAAGAAAAGTGAACGTCAAATGACTTGTGTACGAGAAGTGCTTCTTTCTCACGTTTGTAGGCTAAATTTCTTTTGTGTGAAAAATGCGTCAACTGACAAAAAAATAATGGAAAAAGTGTGGACAGCGAGTTGTCACTCAGTAAGAGAACCAGTTAGTTTAGGGGTGAAATTCACTACGCTGTTGTACATAGTGAGTCACTTCTAAGACAGTGGTTTTGTACCATGAAAAATAGTAATGTTTTGATAAAGTCGCCTGTTGTAAATATTAAGTAGAATGTGCATATGTTGAAAGGAGAAGATTCTCCCAGAGTTGCGTTGCTGTGGGGATGTGTGAACAATTAAAGAAAACTAAAATAAATTCAATTGAGCGTTTTAAAGTAGACTGATTTCCATGCAAAGTAGGTTTTCTTTACAATAGCTGAGAATCAGGTCATTCCGGTAACTCGTGCGTAATAGTCCTTTACAGCTCTGTCTTGTAAAGTTTGCCGAGTCACGCTCTTTGAACATTGAAAGGTTTCAGCAAGGGAATAGAATTTTATTCACAGAATCTCTTGTTGTGGTACAAGGAGTTCTAACTATAAAAGAAAATGACACTTGATTGTCGACTTAAACCTTAAATTTAAGAACCAATTAAAGAACTTTAAGAACCTTAACTTAACTTTGCTGAACCAACTGAAGGTCACCAGGACACGAGGTCTACGTTGACTTGTAACAAGATCAGTGAAACGTTTCAGTGGGGCTTGGCTTTTGGTTCAGTAACAGTCATAAACCCATGAGTTTAGAAAATCCCATACAACTCAGTGGTTTCTGTGTAACATGTCGAAGACCATTTCGATTGAAAACTAAAGCATAGCCGTACATCTTCCCTGTAGAAGTCAGGATTTCTAAGAAATTTAAGAACTTCCCATAGCAACAATATAATAATAATAATAATAATAATAATAACAATAATAATAATAATAATAATAATAATAATAATAATAATAATAATAATAATAATAATAATAATAATAATAATATATCACATTTATATTGCGCATTTTTCTATGCAATATTCAAATGCGCATTACAACACTGGCCGGGGGACTTTGCCAGACTGCTTATAACGCAGTTTACAATTAATGAAGTTGAGTCATGAGTGCCCCCGTAATGTCAACTGAAATTAAGGCGGGGGTAAACCTGAAATTTGCTCAAAAACTCAGTTTGTTGTTTTCCTTTGAATTTGTAGCTTTGGGTATTTAAGTTTGCTATGAAGAAATAATTTTCCACTGATTTTCACGTTTTTTACCTTTTTAAGCAATTTCAAAATTCCCGCTCTTTCTAATGACGTGGTTACCATGGCAACGACACTAGCATTTTTTTGTTTACCAGTTGTTTATAACGTTTTATTCTGGCAATCAAGCGCCAAACGAGCAAGATTTAAAACCAGAGACACTTTATTAACCCTTATTTGAAGTATTCCCCTACTATTAAACTCATTATGGGATTGATCCAGCGGCAGTTTTGGTCGGCACATTTGACATAGTGAGTATAGAGCTTCTTAACGTAGTAAATCAAAGTTAAAGTTATCGAAAATGGTCGGAGAGAAAAGTAGATCTCTTTACAAGAAGAAAAGAAAGCCAATTTTTTCTGGAAAGCGAAGACAAGAACGAAAGTTCGAAGAACCCGCTCTTGTTGATGAAATCGCCAGCTGCTCAACTCCAAGCACTTCTCAAGATGGAAATAAGCATTCGGACTCTGACGAAGCTGTTGGTTCTTCGAGAAAGAAAATGAAATATGCCGACGAGGAGCTTCTTTTAGATTGCTCTGATGATGAAAATACCTTCAATACCGCGGAAAGTGGGGGATATAGATTAATCGATGTGAAGAATTTATCCACGGCGGTCTCAAACGCGCACGTGTGTGAGGAAGGTGAGAAATTTTTTTGAAATCAGTGTTGTTCTCTGTTCTTGTTTATGACTTATCTCCCATATCATATCGACCCTTAGCTCCAGTTTATCCCTGCTGAAATACATTGATTTATCTATTAAATCTTGGATCAGTTAGGAAAAAGATTTTTAGGTATTGTGCATTACAATGTATAAACAACAAGTACACTGTAATGGGGAGAAAATCACAGAATGTATTTGCTAACTTGAGGTCTTTACTTCACTTATAATAACATTGCCTGATTTAAATTACAATTTTCATTTGATTTGTCTTTTTAGGCAACTTAACTCTTGAAGAAGATAATAGTGCAAGAGCAGGGCTTATGTCACAGTTTTCTCTTCAGTGCAGTTCCTGTCAGGAATCCAGTCCACTTCCAACATCCACCAGTGTGACCCAGCGAGGGAAATCATATGACATTAACCGCCGAGCTGTGTACCACGCAATAGAGAGTGGCAGCGGTTATGAAGGCCTTGCTACATTTTGTAGTATAATGAATATGCCCTGTCTTTCCAAGCCTGCCTACTACAAGCAAGTGGACAACATCCTGGAAGCTCTTGAGGATGAAGCAAGGGCAGACATGAGAAGAGCTGGAGAGAGACTTCGACAGCAGATTTTGCAGGAAAACCCTGAAAAAGATCAGGATGATACCCTTGATGCTGTTGTAAGTTTTGATGGCACTTGGGCCAAACGAGGATTTACCTCATTAACTGGAGTGGTTTTCGTCATTTCAGTGGACACTGGTGAAGTATTGGACTATCATGTCCTTTCCAAAGCATGCCAGAAATGTGCTGTAAAGAAAGGAAAAGGTTTAAGTGATGAAGAATTTGAGGAGTGGTTATTGGAACATGAATGTGACATTAACTTTGCTGGTAGCTCGCCAGCAATGGAGTCTGAAGGAGCTGTAGTCTTGTGGGAAAGGTCAGTGGAACGTCATAACCTGAGGTACAGATGGATGGTGAGTGATGGCGATAGCAAGGCCTTCAATTCTGTGGAAAATGTTTATGGTGAAATCAAAGTGGAGAAATTGGACTGTGTGGGACATGTGCAAAAGAGAATGGGCAAACATCTGTTGAACCTAAAGGCCAGAACTAAAGGGAAGCTTGCCGATGGCCGACCTATTGGCGGTACAGGGAGACTGTCTGACACAAAAATCAAGAAGCTCCAGAAAGATTATGGACTTGCAATTCGGCAAAACACCATCAGGAAATCTAATCCAGCAAGAAGAGAGGTGGAGGTTGCAGTCTATGCAATGAGAAAAAACATCATTGCAATTCTTCATCACAATGTTAAGTCTGATGACCTTGCAAAACAGCATCGATTTTGTCCTCCAGGTGAATCCTCTTGGTGCAAATGGAAGCAAGATGAAGCAACAGGAACTTCAACATACAATGGTGATAACTGTTTGCCTGAGGTCTTTCTTGAAGTCTTGAAACCAACTTTTGTGACTTTGAGTGACTTTAATTTGCTTGAGAGATGTGTGTTGGGAACAACACAAAATCCCAATGAATGTGTCAACTCCATGGTGTGGGTAAGATGCCCTAAACATAAGCACCACGGTGTTAAAGTAGTTCGGTGTGCTGTGGCATCAGCAGTCTGCCACTACCATAGTGGAGCTTCTAGTAGGCTAAAAATTATGGAGAGGCTATCTATCCCTGGTGGTGGATGCACAAGAAAGGCAGCACATGCGAAAGACAATAAACGGTTAACAAAGTCTGATTTGCAGGCTACGCAGAAAGAAAAGAGACGACGTCAAGGCGAGCAACTTCTGCGGACTCGTAGAGAAGAAGCCCTTCGAGAAGCTGAAGGAGTGACGTATGAACCAGGAGGCTTTTAAATTACCTTTAGACACTCCTGTGGTCAAGATATGGACACTAGTGCCACAATAATGGTTACATAATTTAAAAAATCAACTTTAATTGCTATCTGTAAGTTTAAGGTCAATTTCCTCATTACGCAATAATTTTGTCTTCAAGAAAGGATATCTTGAGAACTTTTTATCCGATTGATCTGAAATTTTCAGCATTTGTTCTTCTTGATAAGTTTTGTGTTTTAAGCAGAGCAATTTTCCATATGATGTATGTACTTGAAGTTATGAAGTGAGACACCCCTTTGATTTCCCATGTTAAGTTCAATCAGCCATTGTTTAAAATGTTTTCAACATTTTAGAAATCCCTCTGCTTAAAACAATAAGCAACATCTGTTATTTAAAGTGATACAAAAAACATTAATTTTTACCAATTCCAGGAGGAGCTATCTTTTCTCAAGTAAGCCTTGTTAGAACCCAGCAAGTGACAGAATTAAATGAGTGGCATCCTCTTACAATTGACATGTGGAGTGTGAAATATTTTTTTTCAAGATCTACAGGTCATAAGCTTTCCAGGGATATATAGTTTGCTTAACTTTCCAATTAAATCCTAACTGTGAAAAATTGTTAAAAAATGGCCGGATTTTTAGGTTTACCCCCGCCTTAAGACAGACACTAGGGGTGGTCACTGCCAGAGTTTTGTTACGTCCCTAGCGGTTCTTTTACGTTCCACAGAATCAGACAATTATGAAGAGTTGTGAGACGGGGCCTACGGTTTATCGTCCTTATCCGAGAAGACTAGAAAGTCTAACCTTTTGTAGATGTCATTACAAAGGCAGCAGTTTCTCCTCAATTATTTAAAGACCCTAAGTGTTGATCCGGCCCCGGTTTGAACCCGCGACCTCCCGCACGGTAGTCCGGTGCTCTACCACTGAGCTAATCGGTCGGCAGTAACAATAAAGTACATGCATGTAGGAACGTTAGTGACAATTTACGGTGGTGAAAATAACTCGCGGAACGTTCACTCGAGAAGGACGAAGAGATCTTGAAGAATACATTTTGCCTGGGTTTTTCTTTCGCGCTTTACCTTGTGTTAGCAGTTTGCCAATCAGTGGTAATGCTCTGCTGGGTGGGGCTTCAACAAATGAGCTAAACACACATAGAAGCTTGCGTGAAAAGAAAAATCTTCAGTTTTGCTTTAAACTCGTTCAAAACTATCCCAGGTTTTTGACATTAAAGTTCATCAGACGGCATGAAGTTTCAAACCAGGAGGGAGGGGGCGTCTCCAAGGAAATCGGTGGTTCACTCCTCATTGCCAGTGTGACGTCACGTTTCGGTTGGATGATATTCAAAATGGCGCCCAAAATTTTCGAAGAAGGCGCTGTTAAAAATGAAGATTTTTCCATGGATATCCCGCTCAACCTGCTTACGTTTGCCAATAATGAGGTTTTATATGTTATCGAACTCCTTTATTTGGCTTATTTGTCGACCAAAACTCTAAAAAGTTGGATGAATTTTAACGAAACGTTTCTGTCGTCATTCACATTTGTCGAATAATCTTATAAGCCGGTGGAACTTTCGAGGGCCAATGCGCCGCAAGGAAAGCTCCTTTAGGCTCAAGAATAGGAGGTTCAGCAAAGGATATGTTAGGATTTGTGTGCGTGGAGTTTCAGATCTTCACCTCGTATGGTTCGCCATATCAATCTCCTCAAAGATCTGAAAGCGGTCGAACGGATAAAACATGCGTATGTTATAGTTATACCAGCACATTTGGTAAGTGTTCTCCTTTTGCTAGTACATTTTTTTTCGAGCCTTTACATTAACTTGTAAATGATATCGTCTAAAGTAGTAGTTTTTACCAAAAAAAAAACGCATTCAATTTAGGTATCCAATAATGCTACATAGCAGTGCAACTGGCTACCTCGTACTTAGGTAAACATAATTTTCATAAATTAAACTGGCAAGGAGCTTAGTACTGTCATTCCTATATTCTGTGGGAAAATAACTTCCTCAGACTTTTCTTTATTAGAAACCATTCTTTAAAATGAAATGTCTGACTTGCTCCAAGTGATCCTGATCATTTCCAGATTTTGGTGCTAGTGATCTGTCAAATTCTCTGCACTCCCATAATTCTGTTGTTTTTACCATTTGATAGTCATTTGATTTGTCAAAGAAGTCAGGCATGTACAATTTTGTGGACATAAATTGCTTTTCACTTTCAGTGAGCTCATCAAGTTTTTGGAAAAATGTTTTTAAATCATCTAACAGTTTAAAGTCTTTGTCAAAGTCATCTTCACTATCACTGGTGGGGAAAGTACTTTTTTTCCAGAGCACCAATCATTTGTTTGAATGATTTCAGTTTGGATTGCTTAATGGGGTAGGTCTTCTACTTCTTCTCTCCTCACTGTCATTTGTAGTTCTGTTGGTGGATTTTGCGTTGATTTGTTTCCTTTTTGTTTCTTTGTGGGTGTCTTTCAGGTGTACAGTATATGGATATACAGGTGCACTGTATATCCATGTTTCATTGGTGTTAGGTCCAGTTGTTTGATAGTTTCATTTTCTGATAGCTTGATGGTTTCCTGTGTTTTCACCAAGTTGATATTTGAACAAAAGTCACAGGGACAAAGTCAGTTAGTGGTTGAGGGGTCTTGTTGCAGCTGTTTTTCTTGGGAGCTGCAGTAAAATTCTCTATGCTGCAATCAGATACAAATGTTATAGGTACAGTTGGGGTTGGATTATACTTGCTGCAGTAAAAGTACCTTTAAGTCAGCTTTTTTATGTTTGGTGGTATGGAGATGTTGTGGTGCTGAAGAATAGCTTTGAGGTTCACCAGTTTGGTCTTATTGTCAGTAAGTGAAAGCAGTGTTTTGTGTTTTTCGACAATTTCTTTGATTATATGAGTTCAGCATGAGAAATCATGAGCTGTTTTTGGATTGCAAAGTGTCAGGAGAAGGGTGTTTTTGCAATGACCCTTGTGAGTCAACTTGGTATGACAAAGTTTTTTTCTTACTTTCAGCAATACCAATATTAATCAGTGTTGGATCATTGATACCAGGACAAAGTGAAACATGTAAGTCATCAGTTGTTTTCAGTATCACATCAAGAGCAGATTTGAAAATATTTGGCTCAAAGATGATGTGTGGGAGTTCCCCACAATTCACCCTGTTCCCCAGGATTTGTATTGTGAAATGACAGATGTCATCACTTGCAATAGATAATTTCGAGGGAAGGAAAAAGAAGTTTGGTATACCAACACCATTTGTTATATTTGGTTTAGAAAGAACAACCTTAAGACCGAATTTGAAAATGTTATTGTTCACGGAAAGATGGCATGAAGAACAGATTGAAAGATTTTATATGCATGTGGGTGTAGAGGCTCAGAGAGATATTCTCCATGAGCATAGCATTCATTTTCATCGCTTGTCATTGGTCTGTATTCTTTAAGGAGCTGTAATAACCCTTCTGTAAAAATCCCTGCTTTTAATTGGGAAACTACAGGCAACTCATATTTTTCTTCTGTGTCATCAATCTTTTGATTTGATGTTTGAATGGAATCATCAAATCCTGCAGGTGGTTTAGTGTCAGTGACAGGATCAGATCCACTTGTGGGATTCTCACATCTTTGTGCTTTTTCAAACATAATTTGAGCTTTCCTATACTCATCCTCCTTTTTAAGACTTAAGGAAGAAAGGCTGGCATGACATGCATATGTAGCTTACACGAGATTCATCGTGAGAATCCATGTGTTTATAAAGGTCACCACAAAATCAGTTTTATTGGCATTCTGTTCATCCAAAAAGTTACATGCCACAATAAACTGGTTTTTAAATACACTTATGTTATGTTTTTTTGCAGGGAAGGTCGCTTGAAAGGCATACCTCATTTTTGCACTGTGAACATGTCACAATGCAAGGATTTACCTTTGGAATGTTGTCAAGCTGGTCATCACTTCAAGATTTTGAGGAACTTTTACCTTTAGCAGGCTTATCCCTCTGGGCCCAGTTGCTCAAAGCATGGTTAGTGCTAACCATTGGTTAAGATGTATTAAAACCTATAGGTTGTCATGGTTTTTAACCTGGTTAGTGCTAACCATGCTTCGAGCAATTGGGCCCTGGATGTTAAACTTGCATATTGTTTATCACACACCCTTAGATTTGTGTTGTTTTCCATGTTGACACTAAGGTCTTGAGGGCTACATTTCATTTCATACCTCCCAATCATGCTGTCAAATTTATAGGATCCTGCCTCATTTTCACAGCCCTTTAGGCAACACTTTACACCTCCAGTTATATGTCCATTCATGATTACCACCCCTGTTATTTCCTTTAATGGCACAAAATTGTGCAAAGGTTTACCACAGTTTGATAGCCAGTATAAATCACTTGTTAACTAAAGTTAAATTTGGAATTAACTTGTGATCACAAGTCCAAAACGGTTGCATAATTATGGTGCAAAGGTAAAGGAGAGTGACTTTCCTGTTACATCTATAACCAAAATAGATGTAACAAATCTTTTAGACCTGAGGACCATACTAAAGAGAAAACCAGGGTGGTGAAATTCAACCATTTTGACACAAGAATAAGCCAACATCAGACCAAATAAAAGGTAGATAACTGGGAAGAACAGGGGAATGCCTGTGGAATCATTGGAGGTAGCATCAAAGTTTTCACCAACTGCTATTACAATGAGTAAAATGCCTGCTGAGTACATGGTAACAGAATAATGTTTGGACTGTTTGGACACCACCAACAGCGTTTGAGTAGTACCAAGGTTTAACAAGATGCTGTAATAAGGCAAGAGACATGTGGTCATAACAGTGGAAAGAAAAACTTTTGATGCTAGACTCCAAGACTATTGCACAAGGGAGAATTTTGATTGTGGCTTGACAGGTAAACAAGTTTTGTAAAGTGGTTCAAGTGGGGACAAAAAAAACCTCAGAAGAACAACTGCAGGGCACAGTATGATTTCCAATATGTAATTGAGTCTTTGTTGTACTTGACAATTTGCTTTGAACATGTTCTGCACATCATTTCCCAGTTCATTAGGACAAAAATTGTGATCACAATACACACACGTAATAGTAAAATTTGAATAAAATAAGTTTGCAAGGATGGTATGATTGAATTGCCTTAATCTAAACCTGCAAAAAAAGGAAGCTTAATAACAATAACAGTAACCATTCAACTACACCCAAATTTGAAACCATGTGTTTGTAGAACACCAGCCACACTGTACTGGAGTGGTGTCTTTTTAGTTGGAATATGATAGTCATCAGAGGTGATGTAAAGGCTATAGGGCAGCCTTGTAAATTTTGGAAAGGATCGAGAAAGAGCTGTCATTATAACATGGCGATGCAGCACTGTTATTACACCATGCATAATGTAGTGGCATTGTTCAGGAACAAGCCAAGTAAGGTCAAACACTAAATCATAAAACAAAATTGCTGTGACCAAAAAATAAAAGTAGTACAATATTTTTATTCAACATCCTTTGTTGGTTTGTTTTCTGCAGTTATATAATAATTTTTTTATAACAACTAACTGATATCTTTGATTACACTACTTTGTAACTCTTGTTTCTAACATTTATTATTTTCTTATTGTTTCTATTCTTATTCTTATTATATTCTAATTGTATAACGTTTTTGTTTTGTTTTTGTATCTATTTCTTTGTTATAATTATAGAGTAAGTCTTGTATTATTCAGTAAAATAAGTGTTATGGTATGTGACCGTACAATTCAACAAACTGCAACGACAGCACAGGGTATATACACCAAATAATACCAAAATAACAAATGACAAAACCAAATAATACCAAACCCAGATAATTTCTGGGTGCCTACTGCAATTTGTCAACGAACACTTACAGCAACACGGTAAGCCAACCCAACAATTGCGGCAAAGAGCAAAATACAAAACTCCACAACATAAGCCAACAATCAAACCTCACACTCACAGCAACACCGGTATTGAAGCCAACCCAATAATTGCAACAGAGAGCAAACTCAACTGCAACACGAAGCTTCAAGACTGCTTCAAGATTAAAGGTAACAAAATGCACATTAACAGCGTACAAATACCACCCAAACAACAACAAAGCAAAGAAGATGAGACAAAAAGTTAATAGTCCCAAGCAAAGGCTTGAAAACTGCAAACAGAAGTGGTCAAGGACCGCCAACAATCGTTCAAACCGCACAGAAATTTGTGGGGTAATCAACACCCTCAACTCAAACGGATTGATATGAAGAACGGCTGAATCAATCGACACAGAATAACAAAAAATATAAACGTAAATGATCAGTGTATGAAACCTCCTTTTATGGAGGCTGATGGTTACGTACTTTTAAAGAAAAATCCAAATGTTTTACGTTGACTTCAGTGGTACCGAAGGCAAGATGGCGGTCCCGCTACGAAACCCGCAACACAAACACAACAAGAATACAAAATTACACGCACAAAAAATACACGAGTTTAAACAAACAGCTAAAAACAACAACAACGCGTACAGACTTACGATCAATTAGCGAACAAAAGCGATATTAGCCCTAGTATTTTGTCTTTCTCAATCACTGTTGTCCTTACTTCTATGGCGTCCTCACGCTAATCTGCACAAGCCAAGCGGAGGCGCTAATCCGTTGCTATGTGACGTCACACTGGCAGCGAGGAGTCGGTCAAGCACAATAGAGTCGCCCCCTCCCTCCTGTTTCAAACTAAGTAGCGATTTGGGTGAAACGAATAAAGTTCTTTCCGAAAACGCTTCTTTTGACCTAAAAGTTTTGTCTGAGTTGACGAGTCCCAACTGAACTAATTGTTTTTTTTTTTAATTGTGTCCCTCCCCCCTCTCCTTTCTACAAATGTCATGCGGGATAATCCTTGAGGCTCGGGCAAACGGCTTCAATATTTGCTTCAACATCCGTTCAATTTTGTTGAACAGCAATGTCAAAACCGTTTGCCACCCCCTTTCAACCGTGTTCTGAAACATGTTGAATGGAAATTGAATCGATGTTGAATGGGTTTAAAAGCGTTTAAACTTTGCTTCAACATCAATTTAACATTTCTCTTGTTATTGCGAATGTTGAACGATCGGTTGAAGCCGTTTGCCACCCGCTTTCAACATTGTTAGATAAGCGCGTACGCACTAATCGGTCTCTCAAAGACGTATCCATAGTAGTAACCGCGGGACTGAATACCAGGCCCCTCGTGATGTTTTGTTGAATCCTGGTTGAATCAAATGTTGACGTTGTGTTGAGACCGTTCGCCACACCCGGAGTTCAGCATCGTTCAACAGGGTGCAACAAGATCGAACGGTCGTTGATGAAGCAAATGTTGAAGCCGTTTGCTCGGGCCCTTAGCAACTGCGCACCCAGCCTCACTTGCCAAAACCTTGGCATGCAAAGGACCTTGAGTCTCTCCTTGTACTTCAGTTTCATCCCCTTGTCTCTGGTGGCATAGTATTCTTGCCCACATAAGGGCGATCGATTCCCTAGAAAATGTATGGAAACCTAGGTTTTTTGCTAAAAACGATTTTTTTGATCAAGGACTGGGCACGTTATGCAGGTATATTGTTACATTGCAGTTGGTCACGTGGCTATACTCGGCTCATGTGGTGAATTCACTCTCCAGTCGGCGGAATTTATCTTGAGGATTTGTCAAAATTGCCCTTAATAACTGAGTTTTGGGTTATTTGCTGGTGCCTGAGCTCATCATCAAGGGCTGAGAATGCTTAAACCTTGCCAAACGCTTGTTTCGAGCTGCTAATAGTTTGTTGTTCATGGCGGACAAGGTGCCTAAAAGCAAATGAGCCTTGTCTCACCAGGTTTTAAAAGATTCCGGAACTAGAAAGTTGAAGGTGCCAGGACAACTGTTGGTGCAGGATTGAAGCCTGGTCAGAGGCTTATAAGGAAATAGTAAATTGTTTGGGGGAAGCATTTCCCGCTTAAAGATATACCTATGTGGAATTTCCCAGGATGCAACAGGGTCAGATTCTTGCTGTTAGGCTCCTTGCTGATAAAAAGGGAGCTGATAGAGCTCTTGTTTGCCTTTTTTCCTCAAACTTTCTCTCTAATATGAAATCAAAAGAGCTGTTTTGTAATGTTTACTCGCTGAATAACGGATTCAATGGAAAAAAGATTTGTTCAGACTGCTCGTTTGCGAGGTAAGATTTTCATTTGATTCTTCGGCATTATTTTGGAGCTGATATGTTGTTTTCAATCCATTTCTATGCTCATACTTTGCTTGAGAAATGCATTGTCATGTCTGAATGATTTTCCCCTTTTCTTCATGCGTAACAAACACTTTTCCACTGGTATTGCTGGAAAAGATGCCAAAACCTGACCAAAGCAATTTTTAATTTTCCTTGACCCTATGCAGGTTTGAAATTTGAAGCTGGCATGAAATAAGTAAACGTTGAACATTATTTTCTTTCCATACTTTTACTTTTACCAGCTTGTTTTGGCTCATATTCGAGGTAGACAAACCTTCTATGCAAAAAACGAAAATAATTAGGCCAATCTGTTGAATATTTAGCCTCCTTCACAGCCGTTGTTTGTGTCGGTCCTATTCTCCCTCCCCACCAACGTCTGCTGAACCAAGTCCATTCCAGGAACTGACCAATCACATCGTGGCTTTTAAATGTAGGTGGCTAAGTTCTCATATGAATGTTGTGCCGCGTAGCACTAGGAACACAAATAGTGGAACAGAGAATTAACTCTGAAGTGTAAATTAAAGTGCTACTTAAACCCATGAATAACCCACTGGGCGTTAGCCCTAGTAAGGGGAAACAGGGAACCACACGAGGCAAAGAAAAAATCTTTTGACCTCGGTGGGAATCGAACCCACGACCTCCGGATTAGATCTACCGTTACTCTGCCGACTGAGCTACAAGGTCGCACAGAGAAAGTCGGGGACGAGAAGGTCGTGGGTTCGATTCCCACCGAGGTCAAAAGATTTTTTCTTTGCCTCGTGTGGTTCCCTGTTTCCCTTTACTAGGGCTAACGCCCAGTGGGTTATTCATGGGTTTAAGTAGCACTTTAATTTACACTTCAGAGTTAATTCTCTGTTCCACTATTTGTGTTCCTAGTGCTACGCGGCACAACATTCATATGTACCCTTACTTTCTCTTCGCCGCGATCCACCATCTAAAATTGTCCCCGACTTTCTCTGTGCGACCTTGTAGCTCAGTCGGCAGAGTAACGGTAGATCTAATCCGGAGGTCGTGGGTTCGATTCCCACCGAGGTCAAAAGATTTTTTCTTTGCCTCGTGTGGTTCCCTGTTTCCCTTTACTAGGGCTAATGCCCAGTGGGTTATTCATGGGTTTAAGTAGCACTTTAATTTACACTTCAGAGTTAATTCTCTGTTCCACTATTTAAGTTCTCATAGCCTCCTTCGCAGGCGTTTTTTGTGTCGGTTCTATTCTCTCTCCTGAGTGGATACTCAGACACAATGGGAAAGGAATGTCAGGCTCGGTTCAGCAGACGTTGGTGGGGAGGGAGAATAGGACCGACACAAACAACTGCTGCGAAAGATTGAGGCCATTGAATATATCGCTCTTGCATAACATGAGAACGATTTATGGTAGCTATATGCCCAAAAAACACCCTTTATTGGCAAAGTGAAACTTTGAAGATTTTTCTCTCCGCAAATAACCAGTCACTCCACAAGTTCAGGTTCTCTACCCAGATCAGCACAAACATAATCTGTAAAAAAAAGCTTCTTGCCTCACTGAATAAGTGTTATGTGTTAAGTGTTAAGTATTTATGTTTACCAAGGAAGCACTTCGAAAGTAATCATACTTGAGGGATAAAACTTGTTCTGTTTCCATGGCAACAAGAGACTCAAACATCATTGTGTTTGTCATCATTCATGGCAACGAGTTGCATGCAGATGGTGGTGGGTCTTCTGTATGAGTTTGATTTTGTAGAGAAAGGCGGTCTAGGTTATCGAGCCCCCTTAATTCTTAGCCTTCCCGTTGTCCTCTTTAGAACCACTCTCTGTTCTAATTTACTTTTACTGAATTGTAAATGAGATTAAGTGTGGTGAGAAGATGAAAGATGTATGTATTTTTTCTATAGTGTCACACGCATACTTGAAAAAAGAAATAAATAAGTAAGTAAATACTAGGAAGGTCATACGTTCGTCTCCCATTGAGAGAAACCAATTATCATTCCATCCGACCGATTTCGCTTCGGTAATTTCTAGTTTCGTCGGTCTAGAAAATGAGGACGAAAAACAACACTGATGCGGCCAGAATCAGTCAAAAACAGGTAGAAAGTTGTCTTTGTTTCGTCCATGCCGAACCGATTGAATTTCAAAATCTTTCCAGAAAATTCAGCAACGAGGAAATTTCTGGGAAATTTTGTATTCGAGAACCGGATGTTACAATAAACACCACCTGGTACAATCTCCTACGTGGTCGTTTTTAGGGGGAGCTGTACAAGAATTATGCAGCCCCTCCCCTCCCTCCAAAGAGAAAGAAAGGAAAAAAAAAAACTACAGTGGGAGGCTGCACCAGAGTGCGACTGAAGTGTGTCGTCACTATGGAAACGAACTGGTTAATCACATGGCTCAGGTTTTTTGCATTCTAACCAGGGCAGCCAATCAAAATCTAGTAATTTTATTGAGTGAATTTATGTCATTAATCGCTGAGTTTTCTGCAAAATTTCGAATTTGTTATCGTAAACCTTATCAAATAAAGAATATAAATCAATTATGAAAAGCTGTTTATCTGGAGACACCATTCTCATTCACGCCTGAATTGACTTCAGCTGTTAAGATTGGTAGAGCCTGAATCAAATTTCGCAAACAAATGGCAAACTGATAATTAAAATTCAAATAAGCAAAATTCGCTTTATTCTTGTTATTCTGGGTTTTGGTAAGACAATTTAATCAGGTACCATCTGCAGTCACCCTTTCCCAAACATTGCATTTAAACAGCGTCGCGACCGAATCGCCAGAAACCATTTGTTTCTTGAAACCACAAATTTTATATAAAAAAAAAAAAATCTTCATCTGAATATCGCATTTTCATGTCAACATTGATTCTCCTTATCGCTGAAGATGCTAACATGGGGAATTCCTGTTTCAGTGAGCTTGTAATTTCACCATTACTTTTCCTCTACAGTTATCACAACAATTTATATTTCGTCTGCTCTTTTACATATGCATCTCCTGTTTACCGTATTCACACAGCTGGAGCGCAAGAAAACCAGCCACATCTACTTGAAGCTTCTCGCAAAAACGCTCAATATTAACATATTTACACGGCGGTTACAATGTCATATATATGGAATTAAATTTCGTGTGGACATTTTCCACTCCGCAAGTTCATAGTCAATGTTTTTTCTTGTTTATTTATTAATAAAATCACCAGTGGTTTGTTGTTGTTTTTTGCTCACCACATCATACAAAGTTCTTCCATCGTTTGCCGTAGTAAATTATCTCGGATAATATCAACAGCAATTTTTAGTGATGGGTCAATTTCAACGCATTTTCCTCCTCTCCTGTGGCTATTTTTGCTTTCGAGAAACTCTTCCGCTTCTCTGCTAAGCTCTAGCCTTTCCAGTACATGAACAGGATCGCACTCAGCGATTTCTACGTGTTCACTGGCTAGACTTGGAATAGCACCTTCGCTTGAAGCGTCAATTTGATCGTCTGTTAGTTTGGGACAGTTAGTGGTGCCCGATGAAAACAAATCCTTCTGAGATCCATTCTCAACCGCAATTGAATTACGTTGTGCATTTGTCGTAGTGGCTTGTAAACTTTTGCTCCTTTCGATTCCTTGGGAATTTCTCACTGGAGTAGGTGACCCTCCATTTTCTGAGATTTTTCTTGGCGAAGATCTCCTTCTTGGGCTTCTCACCTGGTCAGAGAAATTTAAAGGAGCTTGCTCACCATTTCTCGGAGTCGCTTGCAAACTTGAAAATCCGGAGTATGGCCAAGAACTTGTTTGTCCAATTGGTGGCAACACGGCATAAGAATTCGGAAATTGAATCGGGCTCTTTTCGACGTGAGTTACGATTTTCACCGGCCCCTGTTTTTTCGATGATCTCGTTTGCAGTGGCTGTGTACCATCCTGATTCCATTTCCTGGGCGCCTGTGTTTCTATGATGCGTGGAAAAGACACGCTTGTCGATTCACTTGGAAATGTTGGTGGTTGCAGTGGACTTTCCTTGTCTCGGCCAGTTAGCAATTCATTTCTAATAATTGGTGGCAATTTCACCCGACTGTTCAAGTCAAATGCTGGAAGAGACCTTTCGTAAGGAGTATTGTCCTGTGCCGGGCCAGCCCGTGACGAATGCAGATGATGACCAGGATAAAAATACGACATCCGAGAAACAAAATGAAAATTTATCCAAGCGGCTGGGAATTCGAAATATCTAAGCAAAAATCATCTAACGTTTTGTCAAGACAAGATTTTCTTACTCAATGTCTAAAATAAGCCTCCGTGAAACAAAATTAATTTTTTTGCGAGGAATTAATAGGGAGAGCGCAGCTGGTCTGTCGGAAGAACTGCTTTTAGTCTTGCTTGTTGTATTTTAATTGAAATTACGAATTATAGCGTCCGTCAAACCGAGAGTCCTAAAGAATAGCCCCGTCGTTAGAAATAATGGAAAAATGAAAGATTTCAAAGGTAGTTTTGAAGATAAACGATGAAAAAGCTGTGAACAGTTGATTTTTGCTTTTATATTTGATTTGAATACTCAGCTGATAAATTGAATAGCAAATACCCTAAGCCCTTTATCCTGTTACCATGACAACTTACGTGGCATTCGCGAGTTTCCACTGTTTAGGCTCGGTTCATACGTCGCATTTCTGCCGTGTCGAATGCAATTCAAACAAAAGATAATGAGGCAAATCATCTCATCATCTATTGTCTCAATTGCATTCGACACGGCAGAAATGCGACGTATGAACCGGGCCTTAATCATAGGATCCGGGAAAGCCAATTGTTTTTTAAAAATCGACAGCATCATGTTGATTTCGGTCAAAAAGTACCATTGCTAAGAACACAAACATAGACACACAAAATTTAAAGCTGATCATGTTCGGAAATTTTGCTTGCAGGCAAAATTTAATTATCTCCGCTTACATGCAACGCTTTTATGAAACTGTGTAAAAATCCTGTTTGGATTAATAAAAAAAAATCCTAAGGTTAATGCTGAAGTAATCATAAAAAACAACTGATATTCGTGTTGAATGGTTTTTGCTTTTCTTTCAGGGGTATGTCATTGAAATTATAAACGTGATTCTGAAATCATTTAAATAGATAATCACCATTATTTTAACGACCAAACTGAAGCAAAACGCATGTATAGACCACAGTCATTAAGCGCGCTTATTGTTAACCTCATAAATGTGCGCAAAAGCTATGTTTTCTTTTGGTCTTAGTGTTGATTGCCTAAACAAATAATTATTTCATTATTCACTCAACTTGTTTGCTCGGAAACACATGTGCAAATACTTCCTTGCGATGCAATACATGAGCAAATCTTTCCCATCAGGCAAGACAAATTCTTCCCGCGATGCAAGACATGAGCAAATCCTTCCTTAAGATAACGCAACGTATGAGCCAATCCTTTAATACATGAAAGTGTCGCATTAAAATCCTTTCAGAACTCCACATGCTGCACCAAGCGAAGGAAGCACGCTGTTTTTTATGACACCAGAGGTAGACATTGAAAATTGAGGCGTTGTGCTAGGCTATATCTCGAGTCTGTAATTTGCAACTTAACCCAACGTTAAAACAAGGCGCGGAAAGTTCAAAGATGCCTTCATAAATGTGGGTCGACGTTGCCGACCAAACAAGCTCATACCGTAGAGGGAATAAGGGAGGGGTCAGGAAGGGGAGGGGGAGAAGTGCTGTTGACAATGATAAGAAATGATAAAGTAGCGTGATAGTGACCCTTCAATCCCAAGTCAAGTTTTTTTCCCATGCTCTGTGGCATTGACACGTTAATTAAGCTTCTCTCTCTCTATTGATAATGTATCTGTATATTTATTTGTTATTTAGTGTGACTGTATCTGACAATAAATTAAATAAATACAGAAGACCGAACCACAAGGATGCTTTGTGAGAGATATGTAACGAAATATGATAAGTGCCAATCATCTGCGTCTGTCTAACAATATTTACACCTGACAAATTTATTTTTACCTCAAGTAATATTTACAAACGGATTTCTAAGCACAGACCCTATCAAGTTGGCACAGCAGTTGTCTCGCCTGGCGGTTACAATTTATATTGACATTTTAAAACAGCTCTATCGAAACAATACATGCTGCATTGTAATGCTTATGGAGTATAATAAATTACATTATCTACCTACATCAAACCCAATTACAAATAAAATGTAAAATGGAGAGTATTGCCTATTGACTTGGAGACAAGTTTTGTCTTTCGGTATAAAAGTTCACTGACATATACATGACATTTTATTCAGGATTTTATACCTAAAAATAATTAAATCATTCATTAAAACACAAACGAACTGGCAACTATTTACAGTGAATGGAAGTCTGGGACCGAGACATCACACAGTACACATGCGCATGTTTTTAAACACTACAATTTCCGACTGTAGTAATATGAATATCAAATGAACGTGAATTGTCCGTCAAGATCGACCTCCTCCGTATCTGCAAATAAAATAAATCACAACACATTAGTGCAACTGCATGTCCTCATAGAGGGGGTTTAGGGGAGGGGGGGGGGGGGGGGGGGGCTTTGCTGCCTACATCTAAAATGCAATAAGGCTTCTCTTACCCCCTTCTCTCCCGTAACAAAGGCACTCGCTTACAAATATGTCCCCATGAATTTCTTAACACAACGTCTTTGAGAAGTGAGATTACTCTCACTGGCTCGGCCAGTTTTTGTCTACAGCTTCCATAAGCACGATTGATTGTAGAAGCGTAATATCTGGAATCTCTTTCTTGGGAGAGGTGTTTGGGGTGACAAGAAGAGTTAAAGAGAGATGAAGATGAAGATGAAGATGTTTTTTTTTTTTTTTTTTATTTAGATCCACCCTTTCTCTATTTCTCAGTCTCAGTTTCACGGTACTCTTCTTTTTGTAAAGAATTTAACTATGAATTTCAAATCTTTCTTTGTGAAGTACTGGTCCCATTTGGTCAAAGAGCAGATAGCTTTATTGAGCACATAAGTCACTATTTGGTGGACAAAAACGTATTAGTCGCTGTACATTTTACCACCTGGATAGCGATTTATCCTCGGGATAAAGTTATCTGCTCTTTGAAAAAGTGAGACCAGGACGATTTCTGACAAACAAATGTCCAAACATTTTTCAGTTATCATTAATAAACTTTGATTGTGTGATTTCTATTATATGAACCAAAAATTCAAGGTCAAGAAATCATTGGATACAAAACTCACTTTAGACTCCAGTCTGTTCGCTGAAACACACTGCGGGTGGGTTGTGTGCGGCTAGTTGTTGTAGCACCAGGTGGTTGGTAGATTGATGTACCACTCCCCTGTTTGAGCAATGGCTTCCAGGAGTGTGCACCTAATATTCACAAACAAAGAAAAAAGGACACTATAGCACTGTTGCCACATATCTTGATATCTGAAACATCATTAAAAAAGTCAAGTGTTTTTTTATATAACTGTTTTTGTAATCATTATAGTCTTTCTGATGCTTTGTACCTGTTTTTTTTTCCCACCCAACTTGACTAGCTCTGCTATACTCGGGTGGACAAACTGTGATTTCGTTGTATAAGTCATGAATAAAGTTGTTGTTTTGTTGTTGTTGTGCACACATATTTCTCATGGTACAAGTGGAGAGAATTTGTGTAACCATCAAGGCATATCAGCCCTGGTGATCAAGTCCTCTATTCTCATATCATGTATCCTTGAGGAACTAGTAATACTGTAAGGAGAAGTTTGATGGTGTTCTCTTGGGACATACAGGGTTGATACAATTTGTACCATTCATGTTCAGCCCCAGCCACTCAGCTCAGAAATACTTACTACACTGTATTTGTCACAAGTAAAGTCTCCCCCGTTACTGGTCTCTCAAACAAAGACTGACTTTTTGTCACCTTTGTTGACACAGCTTATTTTTGAACTGTTTTCAGATGATGGTCACCTTCTAGATGCTGTCCATGATAATTTGGCGGAAATTCAGACATTTTCAATTCTAGATTACTAGGTGAAATGCAGCCTGTGTTTAGTCAGACTCAAGGAATGGAACTACATTGTATTGCTCTGTAGAGCAAATGTTCAAGGGAAAGAAATATGAAATGAGCCCATACTAAGGTCTGCTAATGAGGTTCATTTACTACATGTGTGAAGAATGTATGCAACTGCCAGATGATTCTCTGTGTGTCCACTCTTGTAAGAGACCATTTTAAAACTACAGTTATACTGTATGTCTATGAAACCTTTAAAATCTAAGGAATGTTTTCTGATCACAAGTGTGGTTATGAGAGATTGAACTGAGAGAGAGGAAGTGACAGGTCCAAGAGGCTGTGTTTAAATACTATCAGTTACATACCTCCGATCCCCACTCCTTTGGACTGTGCCCCTCCGCCAAATGATGGTACATATGTACTGCCACCCAAGGCATTTCCTGATAATCCATAGGAGTTTTTCCTTGCATATGCAGGGTTTCGCAAAGCTTGCTGGTTTTGTGTGTTTGTGATATTTTGACCAGGGAAGTATCGAGCTTGTTTCATGTAATGCTGTTTGGCACTAGGTGGCGTTTTCCTGGCTACACCCGAGCTAAGAAACCAGAGAGCATGGTGTCAGTGGAAAGTACTGCAATACTTTATAGGTGTTCCAGCTGTATAATATATACATTGACCTTCCTTGATGAAAAAATACATTTAGAGCGGTACAGTTAAGTGAAAGGCATATTGCTACTAGTTACCACACACAGGTCCAATATTGTCAAGCTCATACATTGTGTATGACCCAACAATATCAAGATTTGATCTGTATGGCTCAAGAAAATGAGACAACCCAAAACTACCAAAATTCAATCTGTACAGCTCAAGAAAATGAGACAACCAGTATTTAAGTGTTGATGTCAATTGGAAATTGCATCTCATTACAAGACATCTAGTGAGAAGCATTTTTTGGGTTGACAGCTCACATTTTAGAATCGACAATAACATTCTCCATTCTAACAAGTTGTACAACTTAACAACTACATACACACTGTCCCACACCAAATACCAGGCAATTCTTTTAGGTCTCTCTAACGAATGCATTTTTTAGGTTGACAGCTTGCCTTTTCGGGTCAAACAACTTGACAACTATTCATGCCGCCCAATGGTTCATTATCAAAACAAGAGACCACAAAATACATGCTTTTAGATGTTGTGCATGCTGTTACACACTTTTCAAATGAACAAAATAAGCACATCTGTACAGGTTGAAAGATGGCTTTTTTTGTATCAGGTCAACAGTTTTGCACAGTTACCCTGGGGCAAATGTCAAAAACAATGCATTGTCAGGCATAATGCACTTAACATAACTAATGCTAGTAGCCTGAAACAGAGCACTACATAGAAGGGGTTAGTTTTGAAGCAATATTTTAGAGATGACTAGGTTTCACATAGCCTCCTTTGCAGCTGTTATTTGTGTCGGTCCTATTCTCCCTCCCCACCAATGTCTGCTGAACCGAGCCAGACATTCCATTCCCATTGTGAGTATCCAATCAGGAGTTATAATAGAACTGACACAAACAACGGCTAGGAAGGAGGCTACGGGAACTTAGCCACCTACATTTAAAAGCCACAATGTGATTTGTCAGTTCCTCGAATGGAATGTCCGGCTCGGTTCAGCAGACGTTGATGGGGAGGGAAAATGGGACCGACACAAACAACGGCTGCGAAGGACGCTAGGTTTCACGGTGGTGTCAAAAAAAGCTGATGCAAAAGCTAACCTTGGAAAAGAATCCAGAGGGTCTGTCTTCTGAACTGCAGGCTGCAAAAAATATAACATTTGGCAAAAAGTGACCAGGGATTTCAATAAAATTTGAAGCAGGCAGCGACTTCGAGTAGGGTAGGCGACTGTATTAAAGAAAAAATAAAGAATCATTCTTTAATTACTTCAATTTAGGGCAAAAGTAGCCGACGTCTCTGATCGAAGTAGCCGATGCTTTTCGTCGGACATCGGTGCTTATTGAAACCACTGAGTGACTGTCATAAAATGGAATGTGTGGTTCCACAAAACATCCATACTTTACCCAAGGAAGAGCATTGGAAATTCTGATAATAACTGGGTCTCAAAAGGCAAAGTTTCAAAAGGAAAGTATAAGGTGAAATAGGAGTTTCCAGCTGGGTGGGAGGGGATGGGGTCAAACAACCATCCACAGGAGGGGTTTGGATTCATGTATTCTCTGCAATGACACAATATCTGAACATGAAGGCCTCAGCGCTGCTATTATCAGACAGTGAATAGCTATCATGCACACGATAAAATTAATAGCTACATACACTCAGAGCACGAAAATGGCTTAAAACACACAGCAGGCAGGGTAAACTATATTTACAGTGTAGTTCATGACCAGCTTCTCTCCTCATGGGGATGGCATATTCAAAGTTGAATGACAGCCCTTGACATTGCTGAGTAGTAAGTGTAAAGTACTGCTCACTACAGGAGGCAATACGAACAAAAGAACAACGCCCCTAGCCGTAAAACAATGGAACCTACTAAATGTTGGCCAATGAAATTAGCAGCGTGCAGATTTTTAAAGGCATTTAAAGGGTATATTAGGCCTCCTTTAAGGGAGGGTGGAAGATCCTAGCACTAGGAAGATCCTAGAAGACAGATCATCCTATAGCTAGCGCCATATGTTTTCTGTATTCAGTTTACACTCAAAGGGTTGTACTTAGGCCTAGTGCTAGGATCTTCCTAGTCCTAGGATTATCCTAGCTGAGAGGTAGGAAGATCCCAGCACTAGGAAGATCCTAGCACCATGTAAACTGCTTTCACTAGGAAGATCCTAGCACGAGGGACAAAAACAACAAACCAAATAAAAATGGTGGCGGCCGGTCAATCAGTGGCTAAAGAAACACAATTTCGCTGAAATTTCTGACTGAAATTTCTTCATGTAAACCAAACAAAAAGTTGGTACACCCTCTAGGATCTTCTTGCCTCCATGTAAACAGCCCCTTAACTTAAAAAATGTAAATTTGGCGGCATAAGAGTTTGTCCCTGGGTATGCACTTTTACTGCTAACATAGCATACAATAAATTATCAGTACGATCAAGCATTATTTTTGAAAATTCCTCACACTCTTTAGTACCAACCTTCTTGCTGTATGCTGATGGATTTGTGTCAATCTCACTAAGCAGAGACTCAAATTCATCAGTGCTGTCTTTAACTCCACCTCCTGCATTTCCCCATCTTTTCCGACCACTCCCCTGACCAAACGCCTTGGCATTTACCCCAGCATTTGGCTGAACTCTCTTGTTTTCATTTCCACTGCCAAAGATTGACCTGACTGAGTTCTTTCTCTCCTGTAGTGGAGCAACATTTGCTTGCCACTGGGGCAGAGGTTGTTGTCTTTGCTGCAGAGGTTGCGGTTGTTGAAGAGGTTTGGGGAAATTTTGACCAACTTGGAAGTATGGATATCTCAAAGCCTGTGCGCACGTTGGACGTTTCTTTGGATCCCACATCATCATATCTCTCATAAGCTGAATGGCCTCTGGGCTGGCATTTGGTATTAAGTCTTTTAGAGAAGTGGGCATCTGAAATTTATTACATTAAACTTGCTGTCAGACTAGTCTTGTGATTTAATTGACTGATTAAAGACTTTTTACAGTTTAAAAATTTAATAACAGGAGTCTCTTTTTCTAGAAGCAAAACCGAATTCAAAATAGACAAATTATCTGCCCATGCCCACCAAAAGTCAATAAAGGGAACACAACATACCATTTGCATAAACTTGAAATTCATGGCTGCAGCTAACTGGTAGCCTTCGGGCCAGTCGTCCTGATGAATAACGAAATAAAACTATCAACCTACGTACATGTATCAATAGTGAGACAGACAAATAGGTATAAAGTTAGGTGGGGGATGTGTGGGAGAAAAGGAATAACATAGAAAATGTTCACCCTACAACATGCAATATGCATTAAAAACCTGCTTGGTGCTACACACCTTATTAACCGTAAGTTGATAATTATATGACATCATTTTGGGGAATGAAGTTGTTCAAAGAATGGACTACTTTAGCTGAATTAGTCACCATTGAGAAGATAAAGAGAGGATAACAATTTATTATTACATGGCTGTGTGGAGATAGGAAATTTATCTTTGAGCGTTGGTGTTGAAAAATATTCACAATTGGGTGCACTGAACAAATGAAATATTTTTCAACAAGAGAAGAGTTCGTATCTCTAAGTGACCATGTAATGTTCCATTTATTGTATAAACACCAAAGAAATACCAAACCATTTCACTTTTTGCTGCAAAAGGCTGGAAATACTACAGTATGTCACCACAACAGTGATCTTTTCATGTGATATCATGTTTTTTGTGCAAAAGTTCACCTGGTATTTCACTGGTGTTTATACAGCTGTATAATAAAATATACTACTGTTTCACATTGTTTTATGCATGTTTTTGGCTAAAGTTATCTCATCTTTGATCAACTGGACCAGATACTGAGTTATTTACTTTTGATTAACTATCCTCACATATGTTTATCAGAAATGAACTTTACTTTGAAATGTGTAACACACACCTCATTGTGAATGTTTAAGTTCACATTGTACAAGCCAGTACATTTCAATATGGTTTACGCAGGACAAGCATGTTGATAGCTTTTAGTAATTATGTGATGTTTTTGTATGATAAGTTTACATAATTTTGGATACAAGCGACAAAATGCTTTATCGATATTTTACAAACCTTTGATGGAGTGCCAAGGACACTGCAAATTTTAAAGATTTCATCAATTTCACTACTGCCTGGAAACAGTGGCCGGAGTGTGTACAGTTCAGCCATGATACAGCCAACAGCCCAGATATCAATGGGCGAACTGTAGTTTGTAGATCTTAAAAGCACCTCAGGTGCACGATACCTGTGAATTAAATATATTATGTTAAAGTATGAACAAACTATATAATGTAATTAATTAATCTGTAAACAGAGATAGCCCCTGCTTGTCCGATCAACTGGTTCACAAGGTCGCGGATGGCAATATGCCGTACTGGCTGTCTGCACCATAAATTTCACTACAATAAATCAGGGGTTTATCTTATTTCAGATAACATCAGAAAATAGCTAGTCAATAAACCCTTTTTGGAGGATGGCATATTTGCGACTGAAAAATCGGAGAGGACGGGGTATATTGCCTGATACCCATCCTCCAATTATGAATTTACACCAGGTGTTCCAAAATAACCAATAAAATCATGCAAAAATTAATCAGTGGGTTATAATAATTTATTAAAAATAATTATTCTCATAGAAAAGAGTATATTCAAGATCCCTTTTGAAAATTACTCTTACCATCTGGTAGAAACATAATCTGTGTATGGTGGTCGTGATCTGATTTCTCTTGCAAGTCCAAAATCAGCAATCTTCACGAGCTCTGGACCAGAACACAGTAGATTTTCAGGCTTCATGTCTCGATGAAAGAACCCTGTTTAAGAAAATTCACAATCTCATAAGGACAATAACAAGGCTTAAATTCACATTTAGAATAGCCAAATCAGAGCGAATCAAAGGGCTAATGCTTGAAACGTCAGCTTTTTTAATCTCTTTAAGGTGGTCAATTTACATTAACAACTCCGTTGATAAACCAAAGTTTTTGTTTCATTCCCCCACCGACACAGCACCACAGTTTCTTTAGAAACTAACCCCCTTTACCCATATTATAAATTTTCTATTGATTTGTTGGATCATGTAGCTGGCCTTGTAGGGTTTTTGACCTGAGACCACCCTCTTACAATATCTGGAACAATGGTCACCCTGTCAAAAATCTGTCACTTACCATGTTTGTGTATAAAGGCAAGGCCTTGTAACACTTGATAAATAATATTCCTAATCACAGATTCTGGAATTAATTTGTCTCTGTAAAATAAACAGAAGAAATCTAGAATGATAGCATGAACAAGATACAAAGTTTACCTGAATAAATGGCTACATTTTGTCATAATGCTGAATATGAGACTAGTCAAAAGCGAAACACATACATACCATGGGGTTTCATTAGGATATGGAAAGGGTGGTGGTGGTGGTGACGATGATATTGAAATTTTGACTATACAGTCGAACCTCCACTAACGGCCACGTCTCCACAACGGCCACTTTTTTTTGTCCAGGCGGACAGCCCATACATTACCTCTTGTTTAAACCTCTCTACAACGGCCACCTTGCTACAACTGCAATGGCCACTAAAGCGCGTCCTCAACTGGCAAAATAACCTCTCAAAAACGGCCAATTTTTTCAGCGACTGACGAAAAAGTCAAGAATGGTCACGAAATTTGATCTGTATGGCGCGTCGATGATTAATCACGGCAAGTCTTTCATTTAAGATAAAAATACAGTACTTTTTTTGTAAGAACCTTTTTTTAGAACATACTTAGAACATATTTGTTTTTAGACTACGAGTGGTAGTCGCTAACTTTGGCGATCTTTATCCAGTGAACACAAGCGTGCACGAGAAAGTCACCTTCCGCGAGGAAACGCATCGCGAAGGAAAAAAAATGGACAAAATTATCGACTTTACTTGCAGTCTAATTTGTTTGTTTATTTAATTTTTTTTTGTATTTTTATTCTCAAGTTGGTTGGAGGGACATCTTGTTCGCGGCATCAGTGCAAGTCGCACGAGCATTTGACAAGCAACTTGATACCACATTACAACAAACAATGCACTTTGACAGGTTTCCGAGTTACGTCATCTTGATTTATTGAAACACCTATACCATCATGTATCTGTGTTTTTAAACTTTGGATTACATTTTGATTATGCAATTGCGAAATTAACACAAAATGCTTTCTGGCACAATATGTCACATTAAATCTGGACTTCATAACAGCAAATTTCCAGTTTTGTCTTCAGCCATTTGCACGAACTCCTATCACCAGTAAATTGGTAGACACAAGGTATCTCGAGACCATACCCTGCCCCTCTGTTAACACGTTTTCCAGTCACTTCTAAATACCCAGAGTTTGTATATCTATAAGATTGCATTGCCTTTATAGGCTACAGTAAGCATGAACTTGGCAAAACAAACATGTCAGGTACTTCCCAAAAAAAATGGTGTCATATTACACCCCTACCTCCCCATAACAGCCACTTCTCCACAACGGCCACTTTCTTCTGTCCCCAAGGTGGCCGTTGTGGAGAGGTTCAACTGTAGTACGAAACAACTCCAGCAAGCAGAACATGAATCTGAGTCTATATTCCAAGTCCACCACCCTAACCATTCAACTAAACTGCCCCCTTCTGTGAACTATATACCATGTTTGAAATAAATTATGCAAGTCACATGAGTCAGAAAAAATAGATGGGTCCAGACTAGCAAACTTAAGCATCTGCAGACTTCTTTCCTTGGAACAGTAACACGTTTTCCCTTTTTACTACCTTCTAACAAGTCCCTTCCCCAGCCAATGCTGAAACATGTCCAGGGACTAATCTTGCTTTCTGAGGTCGTTGAAACTCAACATTGTAAGGGGGGAGAGGGACAAGGTGGGAAATGTCCCACAACTTATGACCTGCACTGTAGCTCTTGCTTTTTCAGAACGTCAACATTGATTCTCTTGGCCTTATCATCCCTTTTTGTACCTGCTTTTCATCATTTGGTAAAGGTTCTCTTTCATGTACTCAAATACAAAATAGAGTTGGTCATCTTCTCTGATCAGCTCTTTAAGCTTCACCACATTGGCATGGTTCAACTTCCGCAGAGACTGAAAAAATTAACAACAGCTAATATTACGTCATGCACTTAATACATTTCAACAGCGGTCTACTGAACTGACAAGCCCAACAGCTTCTGACTGCAAAGAGTTACTTTTTTTTTATTTTTAGAAAAACATTGACCAAACTCTAGGGGAAAACAGGGATAAGTCTCTTGAAAGAACCACCTCTGGCCATATTGAAGAAAGTTGGGTAGTTTGAAAAATTAAAAAAGAGAGCATCACTAGCCCTGGACAATTAATGCCAACAATCCATGAAATTGTATCAAGAATGGAGCCTGATACTGGAAGGATTTTAGAATCTGATATTTGGGGTGCTTTTATAACTTACATTTTGGAATTATATGGTATTTTGGTCTGTAAACTAAATGGTAAAGGATTTCAAGAAGCAAGAAGCAATTTTTTTTGGGAATTGACCCATCTCCCCTGGGTTTAATAGGTCTTCTATGTCTTCCATAGTGGTTATGATTGTATTTCCTTATTGCTTTATCCAGTGCGTACAGAACAAGTTTCAAAGGATAGAGACCGTGAATACTTCATTACTGATAACAAAACCCTAACATTTCATTTAAAACTGTTTTAATTTTTAAGTCACAAAAGACTAATAACTTATAACTCGTGTGCTTAATTCATATTTCCGATGAAAAAATCATGTTCATCCATGCTGAAATGGAGCGATTTCAACGGGCTGAAATTAAGCTTATTGCAAGGGCTAACACAATTCTGCCAGACCCACGTTTACGAGATTTCACAACACGAGTTTATAATGCATTCAGACTACGAGAGAAAAGCTCACCTTGACTTCTCGGAGATTGATACATTCTTCCCACGAATAATATTTCTTTTTCATTCTGCAAAGGATTTGACATTGCTGATCAGCCAAAGCACGTTATATTGATGTGTAAAACCCCGACCGAAAACCACAAGCATAACTTATTCCCTGAGGAACACTTATCGCTAGATGACATGCACACATAGTGCCTACCCTGCTTGTGTTATTTCGCATATCAAAGCATTCCTTACTTTTTAACGGCGACAGTCTCTCCAGTTTCGCGATTTCTTGCTAAGGAAACTGATCCATAGGTTCCATCTCCAAGCTGATTCATAGTTTGGTAGCGTTTCATGACGATAAAATAAAACCTTATCGGTGGACAACAACTAAGAACAATATCGCGCCGTTAGCGGCTTTCAATGCTTATTCAAGTGTTTTTCTTCACATTTTTCCTTATAAGAAAAGCACCATATTCGTCTTCCAAGAGAATAGATTTCCAAATATTCTGTGTAGAATGCACGGAAATATTACACAGTGGAGGATCCTCCTTTTAGAAATCTAAGTAAACAGAAAGGGCTCGAGGTTCAGCATTTCTTCTCAGATTCTGTTGCGGGAACATCGGCGTTTCATGAGAGTCCAATCCCCATTGCACGGCGTAGAATAATTCTACGATCCTTAGAGGACAAGTACACGATGTCAAGAAATTGATGATTTCGATGATAAGGAAGCGATGTTAAATTTTCGTTTTACAAACCCGCTTATTTTTCACCTTTGAGTAAAATGCAAAATGCCTTTTCCCATGAAGCAAAGCAATCGAAGTGTTGCCAGGCAACGAATTATAACAAAAACCCACTAACTATTTTTAATTAAAACAGTTCTTTTGAATTTACGTCACTTCAATTTTCACCATGAAATAACAAAAGAAATCGAAATGAAATAATCCCTTTGGGCATTTTTCAGGAACCAAGAAATAGGCATCAGAGTTAAGAAAGAAAACACACGAACTATCCGACTCTATTGCTAAACTGAAAATTGCATAAATTATTAAATTGTTTGTAATTCGGATCATATTCGTGCTTATTATATAATAGATTGCCTGGATATAGGTAGTCACGTTTTCTCGAACCAGTGTATTAGAATATGTAGAGAAGCTAGCACTGCAAGTGGCGGATATCTTAAACTTTACGCGCAGTCAATTTATTATTTTTTTTAAAAGAGAAAACTCGTGTTTGAAGGGATCAGGAGTTCTATTTTTGAGTGAAAAACGGTAGACGCTTGCAAGGACCACCGAGACAAAACAGAAGCATCGGATCCTGTAGTAAAGGATCTGATCAGCAACAAATTGTAGAACAAATAAACTAAGAAAGCATAGCTATTTGCTCTATTTTTGCCCAAGTGTAAGAAGCAGCGGCGGTGGAGGAATTGTTTTCCATTGTTATCTGCGATAACACTGATTCCACCAGTTGTTCTTGCTTGTAACAGGTGATCGTAGCTTAACAAGAAAAAACACACAAACTAATATCACGCAGTTTGTGTGTTATTTCTTGTAACAGGTGATTACGGGAATGCCCGATATTAAATACTTTCGAGAAAGTGTAGCCCTGTGTAGCAGATGTAAGCGGAGATACCGGACGGAGGGCGAGAAAGTGGGAGAAAAAGGTGGTCCAGTGGGAAGAAGGTCCTCTGTCCTCCCTCCCCCCCCCAACCACTCTCTCGCCTCTCGTTCCCCACTCCCCCTCCCCGTTTGTGCCTGCTACGTTTGTGATATACTAAAAAATTCTGCCGTGTATTTGACATACCGTAAACTGCCGCTTATAAGCCCCTCCCCCCCAACTAGGCCCATCTACCTGTCAACAAAAAAATACATCCGATTATAAGGCCCCCGGATATACCCCTTCTTCCCCCTCTAGTAAGTGTTCAGTGTTTTGTATCGAAATGAAGTTGATTTAAAGCTAAATTTAAAACCAATACATGAAAAGCGTATTTCCATCAACACTACTGTAGCTCGTTCCGAAATGCTTTTTTTTATTCCGGTTAAAACCTCCCCCCGGATATAAGCCCTTCCGTTTATAGGCCCTCCTAAAACCCCTTACGATATTGTATAAGCCCAGGGCTTATAAGCGGAAGTTTACAGTAGTCCTTGTACTTCAATTTCAGTGACTTTAGCCTTTTTTTTTTACGCAGGCCTTCAGTTTTGGCTTGTCACGCAATCCCTCCTTTCTATGGGTACTTTTTACCACTTACCAGTCAGGATGTCAACTGGATAACCCATTGCTCAAGTTCGTTGAAATTGTTAAAATAGGACTTGGTCGTGACTATAGAGAAAGAATTCAGCAAAAGCCAATATTTGTTAGGACCAATCTCTGATCGATGATTCGGGTCTTTTCTAGTCTGCGTAGCGGGGAGCCCGGTTTTATTTCAACGAAGTGAAAATAAAAAGTGAAAGTATTTCATAAATAATAAAAGTAAAAAGTGAAAGTATTTCAACCACGTGGCTGCGCAGGATGGTCGGGAGACTGCAGGAACGACGCTCTCCCGGGAGACTTGTGACGGTATGCAAAAGCTATTTCCTGATTACTTCTCTTTTTCGTGTTCAGTGATGTTAAGTACCATGACTTGCGCATTTGTTCTCACTGAAACAAACGGAATATAGACTGGTTATTATAAATGCAAGTTCCATTATGTCAAAAATTAAAGTACTCCAAATATCAGAAATTAAAATTCTTCCAATATCAGGCTTCATTCCTCAAGATAATTTCGTGGATTAGTATTAAGGTAAAATGACGTACTATCCAGAATTTGTTCAAACTTGGCACAATTGATAGCCATGCATAGGACATCGAAAAAATGCAATAAAAAGATGGGGTCCCTGTGCTTGTTTTCGCCCTGCGTGTCCGTTATTCAAGTGTTTTTACTGAGTTGCGCGAGAAATGTTCGAAACTTGAACAAACGCCGAATAAAATGTTATTATATAGTAAACTGAACTATGAATAGTAGTGAAACTTAGAGCCTTTTTGTTTTTCCAGGCTATAAAAAAAGGGTGGTCACCGCGCTCGATCCTTTGCAACACGACGGCAAAGGGAAAATTTCGGCTGACAATGCTCAATGTATGGTTTGGGACAGTTCTTTCAAGAGACTTCACCCTGTTTTCCCTTGAATTTTTTCTAAAAATAAAAACTCTAGCTTGGCATTCAGAAGGCGCTGGCATTGTCAGTTCAGTTCAACACTGTTTGAAAGTCACTCTTAACATGTCGTTTCCCTTCACCCTGGGCTTAGGCCATCAAATCATTACCAGTCTACCAGACCGCCGACCAACTCAGTTTCACTCATCAAATGAGCGACTTTGTGCAGGTTTTCAAACGAAAAGTTAGAGCTAAATACAAGTCACAGCTCTCTGAGCAAGATTTACAGTTCACACTCTACTAATCTAACCTGAGTATCAGGCTTTTCTAAAGGGGAGGGGGAAAGGGAAGAAGCACTCCTTTCCCCCTCCCCCTAGAAAGGCCTGATACTCAGGCTGCGACTAATCGGACGAGGAGACAGACGAGCAGACAGACAGACAATGAACCAGACAGACAGGTACGTCTGTGGCAGAATCGGCCTTTCTTTATATTCTCCAAATCTGCACAACTACCGCGGCCATCCTGGGCAAAGTTCCAACAATCTCCTTAGTACAATATACAGCCGTCAAAACACTCAAACAATGTTCAATCTGACCTTCTGTGATTTGCCTTAAGTGATTAAAGTACAACAAATCCTTTCACGCTTACATCTGAACAGTAATATTACATCAGTGTTCTCCAGCACTTCCAAATTAGTTTTCATAACATTGATGAAACTCACTTTAAAGTTTGTAGTTTAATTATTTTACGTTTCTTTACCATTCACTTAATGAGCAAGTAATTATGTAACTCCAGTTTCATCCTGTTTACATTTTGTAATACGAACCTTATTCCATTACGCGTGACCTTGAAGTCTTTAAATCCATTATGTAACAATTACATTAACTTATATAACTTATATTTGAGTAACGCCCCCCCCCCCCCCCCTACCTTTAACTCTGCTATTTTACCCACTAATTTTAGTCCTGAATTTACTATCTATAGCTTTCTTAATATCCATCCGGTTTTAATTAGTGATTGTGTTGGAAGTTTTCAAGTTGCCGGCTGGGCCAATATTTTAATATGGGACGCCAGTGGTTTGGAGACAAATTAATTGTTTCTTTGGCAAGCCTCCACTTATAGAAATGTGCCATATCGAAATAAAATGATAACTTATTTAACTCGTTCCTTGCTGGTAAGGCAAAAATCCATTGACGATTTTATAACTGCTTTGAAAATCGATCAAACGCATCAAACATTTTTATGCTCCACTGCATTCCAAATTCCTGTATAGGTAAAAGTACATTCATGTTGTAATACGGTTTTTTTGTGGTCTAAAACTATCCCAGTCATACAGTCTCCAAAAGTTGAAGTTAAGGAGTTGAAGACAGCCTGGGAGCAGCTCTGTAGTTTGCCTATTCGCGGAACTGAGTGTTTTCTATATCTCCACGAGCACTGATTTGTTTTACAGCTTGTCTATAATAGAGATAACCGAAATTCACTTGGAATAAGCTCTGTATCACAATTCTCTGCCAGGGGAAAACCAAACTGAGCCAGATCATAGTCAGTTCGACTGTCTTCAGCTTCCGATGAACAAGTTAAATACTCTGAACCGGTTCCTCTGCTGCGTCCACCACCGCTGAAACCTTCGACTCGCACTTATCACAATCGCTATCGCTTTGTTCTCGTCCCGATTGAGGCAACCAGGCCCTGATAACGTTTCCGATCACGCAGTAAAATATGGAAAGAATCAAGAGCAGAAAGCTGAATCCAAGGGATACTCCAGGCCGCGGTGTTCTGAACGCCAGCGAAACAAGTACCACAGATGCGATGAGGGCACAAACTGGAAATAGATAAAAACCATATCGACGACAAAACCCTTGTTGGCAACGAGACGCACTTGCTTTCGAGCTTGCTCCCAGTTGAGACTCCACCTGCTCCAAATTTGGTCTTACCACATCTGCCATTTTACTCTAAGCTTAGAGTTTTTTTTCGCGCAACTCTCTCGTGGCGTGTTATGTTCTGTCCCAGACGCTTTCTGTTTTTGTCTCTCCTTCCAATATCTTGTTCAAGCTGAGTTAATTCCGGCGGAAATATGCAGCTTAGACGTCACGTACCTAAGTAACAACGATATTGAGGACACTGGAGGTCAAGAAGCGAAATTTATATTGCTTTCATAAAACAGAACACAAACACCTAAGAGACTTTTTCTTTGTCTAGTATCTTGCATCCCTCTGAAGGTGCATTCCATGTTGGAAAAGCACTCATAAATTTTCGGCGTGTCCAAGTTTTCCAAATATTTTGCCTTACACTTAAAAGGATTTAAGCGAAAATCCTTTATTCAATGTAAACACCGTCTATGCCGGGATCGCGGGAACAAATCAGTACTTTAGTTACAAACTTGAAAGCCAATCTCACAAAGAAACTACGTTAACCCTTTGTGGTTTGTTCTTTTTCCTTTTCATTGATTGAGAGTACATTTTTGTTTCCCTAAACACATCTCATGCTTTTGCGGTCGGAAACCTGTGAAGGACTTTGAAATACCCAAAACTTTTCGAGGTCAATAGGCCATGGCGTATTGAGTGGGTTCTCTCAGGATTTATAAACAATTCTCAATACCACTCACGCATGGATGACTTTTTATTCACGCAAAGCCAAACCCCCCAAGCCGTAAACGTACAATAACGAATACATGACGAAAATCACTGTGACGACAATCTTCCCTATTAGAAGCATGTTACACAACTTAAAAGAAAGTGAATAGTAATTAAGGTTTCTTGCGTCCGTGCGAGAATGCGACACAATTCAAGGAGCGACTATTGCTAGATGTTGGCCGATGAGAGCTGGGGTGAGTGCAACATTGGTGGCTGTGTTCACACTAAAAAAAGTTAAACTAACCGAAAAAAACTACCCTGCGATCAGGCGCTTTTTAAAACCTGAGAGGAGAAAAGAGAGGAAGGGCCTGATCGTAGGTTAAGGTGAAGCTTAATTTCAGCTTTTGATCTGATTGGTGACGAATCAATATTTTAAACCTTTTCTGAGTAGGATAACTGTACATTTTGTTGTTTAAGTCACTTGCTAACGGCGATTTCCTCATATAAAAATCGCTTAAATTTCTCTGTTTCCCTCGTTGTGCCTCACTCACTTATGACAGGAGCCCATTACTGCTTATGACTGTTACTTACTTCAATGACTGTTCTTCCTGTCTTCGGTCAATAAATTTCTCCCTTTTATAATACGGGCCAAGATCTTTCCTCGTTTACCTAAAACTTGTCAAGATTTTCTCTTTCCACTTTCACCATAGTTTCCAAGGGTATACGTATACGTTGAGGAACATTCCCTGGACGATTTTACCTCTGCCTTTATCGATTATGATTACTGCATATGCCTCTCGGTCCAGTTGTCGTTGACTACTAACTTAATATCGCACGCTCCCCGCGCGATTTCTAATAGCTCCGAGTGACGTGCATGATGACTAAAAAAAGACAACCCACTAGGGCGCACTTCAAAATGACGTCTTTGAACTTAAATTTGCCAAAATGTTTACTGAGAAATATCTTTCCTTCCAAATATCAATAACAAGTACGATGTATGTCATGACTCAGCTTAGGCTCCCTTTCCGAAGCAGTTAGGTTTCTGATGTTACTACAAGGCAGTTTTACTGGCCCGCTCAACGCTCTCACACTGTGCAACCACACGATAAAATGGGTGACCCACGCACGACTATTAGGCGTAACCATCGACAGGATGCCATCGATGATAAACTAACATGGGCTCAACATATTTCTGAAGTGAAGAAAAGTTTTGTTAACAAATTAAATTTACTAAGGCGTAGTTCCTTTTTACCACGTAACATACTCCTAGACTTATATTTTAATATAATCTTACCCTCTGTATCCTATGCGTTGCCGATATGGGGAAGTTTTACTAACAAGGACGGGTTCGTTGCCCGGGAATCTCTACACTGCAGAGCTGCTAAGTTAACATACGACCTTACGCGAGATACGCCCACCACAGAAGTACTTAAGACTGCCAAATGGGATTCCTTACACCTTATGTACAAAGTTAAGTTGGCAACATTAGCATATAAGATCTTTTATGATTGTACTCCTCCCTCTATGGGTCATATCTTAACCAAGAAGACTTCTCCTATCCATCACTTACGTACTATGAACACGGTAACAGTGCCTCGCTTTAACACATGTCATGAAAAATTCAATAGCATTCAGAGCATCTATTGTGTGGAATCTCCTCTCTCCGGATCTCACAAAGACATCCAACGTTAAGAACTACACAAGAATGGCCTCTACATCTGACAAATTACGTAATTTAGACTTTCAGGCGGAATGTCCACAAACAATGCCCCACAATAATAATGATAACTTTCTATATTATTAAGACGATTTCAATATACTTTTATTCCTCAAGTTTTAGTTAGTTTAAATGCACGACCCCATAAGCGGCAACGCTTTAATCACCATCGTGTTGAAATAAAAGTTATTGTATTGTATTGTATTGTATTGTATTGTATTGTATTGTATTTACCACACAACAGGAACGCTGTTAGCTGTAGTATCTGTGTATAGTTGAGGGCAATAATCATGATAGCGTGCTAATTATGCCACTGAAAAGTCGTGCAGTTAGTTAACCGACTTATATTTTGCCGTGGAAAAAAATCTATTACGGGAAATAGCCTCCAAGAGAATGAAAAACAAGCTTAGATCTTTATAACTTGTGTTATAGACGACCTTTATTAACTAATTAGGTTCTTTCTTTTTAAAAAAGAGTTTTAAACTGCGGAGGGTGAACAGTCAGTGGGTTGGTTTCACAAGAGATTGGCAGCCTCACAAAAACAACTATTCGCGGTTTAATTCTGGTGTGACCACATGATGCACATGTCACCTGCTTTCCTCGTGGGGTCGAGCCTCGGGCTAACCAGGGGGATTGTAAAATCAGTCAAGCAAACTTTAGGAATTTCCCCCAGAGTCAGGGAATCATGCAGACCAAAGTCCCCTCGGTGAGGTGTCTCTCAGTTGAAAATCCCCCTGACATCCTTTAAAAACTTTTGAATTCCCCCACCCCCTAATCTTTGATCGTAAAACAATGTCGTTTTCTCCCCTAACCTCGGGTAAAAAACCCATCCACCTCGTTGTATTCCCCCACATATCTCCTTGGTTGCCCGGGAGTCGACCCCACGGGGAAACCGATGACATTTGCATAAGTTGAATGAAAGCTTCATTTTCCACGGCATGAGGTTGGTTTGCAGAGTTTATAATCTTTTGTTATATGACTGGCTTTTTCAGCGGTCAAGGTGAATCAATTCTCCTGCTGTTATTGGCTACCCGCGAGGTCAGTCAAGATGGAGCCATCTTAACCGCTCGGGATAACCCGTTCGTCCTGCGTTTTACTGTCTTTTAATAGCGTCCTTTGAGGCATTTAATAAATTCTTGACCAAGCTTGTTCAGTCAAGATGACGGGATTACGGACTTCGACTTCGTCTCGGTCCATAAACACGCAAAAAAAGAACTAGGTCAACATCCCGCCATCTTGACCTCACGCTTGGCCAACAACCCATATGTATTTCGTCAATCAAATTTCTGTTTTATCTTTCTGTAAAGCACCAGTTTCCTATGCTAACCAGACATAGCAAGAACTGATCACATGGACTCAAATTTAAAACATTGACCGTCAATAGTTGTGGGCCGGGTTAACTTGAGTTGAGTAATTGCAAATTATACCATAGTGGTTATTCATTCGAAGTCCTTGAGAAAATTGGATGTAACTTTTATTTCGAGGTAATCAGCTTTATTACTTTGTCACTGATTATTCACTTTCGTTCCAAACAGTCAAGCATAGCCTGCCCAGCAAGCTCGCAAATAATTGTGGGCCGCATACGCATGGCTGTGCGAAAAAGTTTCCTGAAAGTGCATGCATGCCTAAAGGCGCTGTTACACTGCGCAATGTTTTGTGCAACTTGTCTCGCAATGGCACTCTCTGCAACGGTTCGTGCAACTTGTCTCGCAACGATTTTGGCCGTTGCAGAGTATGTTACACTTAGTACAATGTTTCGTGCAACTTGTCTCGCAATGGTGTTGCGATACAAGTTGCACGAAACATTGCACAGTGTAACAGCGCCTTAATTGGCTCAGCGCCTTCTTAGCATTTTTTAGATAGGAAAATAAAGACTTCCCTTTTAGATACAGGCACGCACCTGACACGAACATTCAATTAGAGTGTCTTGTACAATTAATATGTATGACCCAAATGCGATGCACATATACGATTGCGATGACTCTCGATTACTTTTGACGTAACAAAGTAGGCTTACTGTCTCTCGCATTCGCAGTAATAGTATATACAATGATTTCGAAAACAAATCGAGTCCTCCGAAAGACGCTTTATCGTAACCTAGCAGATATATGTAGGCGAAGTGATCTGTCAATCAAACCGTTAAGATCTAACGTCACAAACTAAAAAACCCGGATGTGAGATTGAAATAAGTTTTCATGACAAGCTATTTCGCAGAGCATCAAGAAACGTCTCAGCGAAGCAATTACACAAATGTTCAAGGAGCTTGTTGACAGCTAGCTCATTTGACTTTGCCGCACATCTCCGACGGGCTGACAGAAAATAACATAAAAGTGCCTGAGCGATAAAACCTTATCTCTGGCTGGGTGTCTCGTGGCTGCACGCTTTTTTGTACGACTCACGCATTTAGTTCCAGTTCACTACAGCACAATGATAATGCTACAGCATTTCCTCTGATTCCCTTTTCAGCTTTGCTTTGATTTGCAACGATTTAACTCGCTATGCCCTTAATTCTTTGGTTCCCAACACTGACGAGCATATACCTTCTCCTTACAATAACCAATATTTGCTCAAATATGCAGGTAATGAGATCAAAAGAAATAATCACGTTACGTCGCACGTGAAGTCTGACATGTCATGCTAACACACAGTTACCCGTATAAATAAGAAATCCCCACATTAACTGGATTGGGAATAAGTATCGGAAGTTACAACCTTAGCTAATCTCTCAAGTAGGTAAGTAAGTAAGCAAGTAAAATCCTTTATTTAAACACGATCAGTAGTTAAAGCAAAATACATGCTTGAGGTTATCCCATCAAAAGCACGAGAACATCTTATATCACTTTTGGTCCTTTACTGACACGGAAATAAATGATAAGGCAAGTAAACATAAAAAAATCAATCTTTTTCTGTCTGTTCTGTCGCTTTTCAGTCGTAAAACTCAATGATGGGTTGCCAAAACAAAC
>JAEMWC010000473.1:280000-537500 GCA_016490735.1 Pachyseris speciosa
ACTGTAATGTTATCTTTTCCGCGAACTCGTGCGTGTTCGGGTAAACAAAGGCATTGAACTTGAATGTTTTACTCTAAAGCACATTTGCAATTCAATGTCCATTTACAACTGTGTTCTTTGCTTTAAAGAGATCGACAAGGATTATGAGCGGTTTTTGGTGAAGAGCAAAAAGAAAACGATGTTCGATGTATTAGTCGCGCTTGGGAATTTAGATTTTTACGTTCACGCGGTCTCTGAGTACATTTGTAGACATTGCCTTGGTCTTCTTAAAAATCTGGAAAATTTGCAGCAAAACTTAAGAGACTTACAGACGTCTGTAAGAAGTAATTATGCCGCAAGTTTGGAGAAAGAGGGTCTAATTTTCCAGCCGAAGGGATCGTTGCTGCAGGAGGCGAACTTAAGCAGCGAAACACCGAAGAAGCCGAGACTCGAAGAAACACCGAAGAGGCCGATTCAAGAAGCAAATGCACACGTACCTTTTTCACCGTTTCCCTCGCCTCTAATGTCATCGACGCCAAAAAGACAAGTGAACTCTAATGCTGGAGAGAAACCTTCATCGACTTCGGTGAATGTGCGGATAGAATGGCCATCGAAAAGCATGGACAGGAAGGTACCACAGCAGCTGGAATCGCTTGGTAAAATGCTCGTCAGGGGCACCTACAAACAGATCGCTAATGCTGCTTGGCGGTCCCCAAATCTTAGAAAGGAGTTACAACTTATTGTGCTGAAAGAGATCGACAAAGAGTGTACGGCAATGTGTTCAAAAAAGGATCCAAGTTGCGTGAGGTCACCTGATAAAAAGAAGCTGTTAAATTTCACCTTTGAAAAATTTAACGCAGAATTGTCATCCAAGGCTCCGTTTTTTCACGCTATTCTTCGGGTCAGCTGTTGTAACAGACGTAACGGCAGCGTCTTTAAACAGGCAGTTGGAATGGCAGCATCAGTTTGTCTGAGAAATCGATCCCAGTTCATGAATGGTGTCCAACTTCTTATTAGCATCTTTGGATATCACTCAAACTGGATGGTAAGATTGTTTTTGTTTATACATAAGCTTAAGTTAAGTTTCAATGATGTGATATGGTCATCAGAAGATTCGACTTGGCTTTTTTATTACTAAATAGTAAGCTTATTGTACCGCACAACAAGTGCAGCACTCATCAGATAAATTAGCCAAATGAAAAACGCAAACTTGCTACAGTAAAAAAAATATGTCTTGACTGACATTGTAATCTTAAAAATATTCCTGGAATACTTAGAATTTTAGAGTAAATTGAATTTTAAAATTTGATACCAAAGAAATCTCATAAAATTTACTCACATCATATCGGCACATGGATTTTATTTTAGTTAAAATATGACTTTCATAGAATGGATATTTCCATTTATGGAAGTGTGGAATACTCGTGAAACAGCATCAAAATCATAATATTTATGTTATCTTTCACATAGGCTACAATTCGAAGGCTCAGTCCCTTGCGTCTGATGACATCCCACACCCATTTGTATGCCAAATTAGATGAATTTGGAAAAGACTTCAATGCAGTGATCAAGAAGCATGTCAGTGATGAGTGCCAGTATCTTGCTGCACTTCAGTCTAATGCCACCACTCTTGTAGAGCAGTCTACTCAAGAACCTGGTATTATTTCTTCTTTGGAACAGTCCCAGCCCCAGCAGCATACCACTTCTTTGCAAGGGATGACCCTGAACCAACCTTTATTTCTTCAAGACAGGTGATGCAGCACCAGCCCATCACTGGCACATCTTCAGAACAGGTGCTTTGTGAACCTACCCCTGTCCTTTCACAGCTAATGCAATCCATGCCTACCACTTGTACTTCTTCAAGTCAGGTCCATAGGGAACCTGACCCTGTGTCATCAGGGCAGACTCAGGTAGTCCTCCAACCAGACAAAGGACGCAAAATAACATTTGATAATTTTGATATTTATCAGGAGGTGCACCACATGACTGAGCAAAACCAGAACAAAGATAAACATTATGTAACAGTAATGAGCACTGAGAACCGAGTTAGTGGTTCACATCTTCAACGTGATGGGTCCATCTGTGACATAGCTGGGTTAGAAAATGGAAAGTGTGTACCTGATCAAAATGATCACCTAATGCAGAAGAATGATTATGTAGTGTTGGTGGCAAGAATAATCACTGCTAATATTCAGTGCCTTAAACACCTTGATGACGTGGTCACCAAGCATATTCTTCATCGCTACCAGAAGGAAACAGCTCAAGCCACTGACACAGTGAGTTACTTTCTGAATTATGTAGAGTAGAAGCACTCCTAAAAGCCACCCCTGTAAGGAGACTGCTTCACTTCAAGCCACCTTAACAAAACCAGTTTGGGACCCTTTGCTTACCCATCCCCATAAGCAGCCAGCTCAAGCTGGAAACATTCTTGGAGCTTTCCAAGGGTGTATGCATGAATGAGCTCAAACTGTATCTGTTTACTCATGATGTAGTATTAGATTTAACATCATTACTTCTTGGAGTCATAACACCAGACATGAAGGAGAAGACTGATATTGTAATAACAACTACAAAATTAACAATAATATTAATAATTTTCATCATCTTTAGAGTTTATGTTAATGTGAGAAATAAATGTCATTATATTTTTAGACTTTCCTTGGTGTGCTGTACCATAATGAAAACAGTACAGATGGGATACTAGAGATTTTAAAAGAGCTCCACAGCTATGTGCCTTTTGCTGGTGATGATGAGAACAGGGTCTATGCTGATCAGGGGGTTGTTGGTGATCAACTCACAGTAGAACGAGCTGTCAATGGCCATGCATCTCTCAGTAATGGTTTCACAGCAGAAGAACGGCTAGAAGGACTACACTTCGAAATTGCTGACTGGCATGCTGGTAATAAATTTCTGCAGGTAAATTATTTTTTATTCTTTTCCCTGGATCTTGAACTTTGCAAGTATACTGATATTGTGTCAGATATTTTCAAAGATTAGCAAAGTAAAGGAGTTGATGTCTAATTGTGTGTGTATGTAACACAATAACTACTGGAGCTAATTTAGTGTTTCATTAGCTACTTTTACTGTTTAAACAGCTATTTGAAGAGCCAGAAAAAGCTACTACTCTTTGCTTTAAACATGATTAACAACTAAAATTCTTGATATTTTTTAGGTTGCATTTGATCGCCTATATTCTCAGGCCTCCTCAAGGGACAAGTGCACAATGTACAGCGATCGCAATCTGATCAACAGGCGAAATGTTAAAGCACGTGTTGACTCTGCAGTGAAACCAGCCCACAGTTTTTTTGACCTCTGCTTGACAGCAAGAGTGATTGCTGCTACTCTCAAAATCCTAAATTTGAATGCCATTGATGACCCCTGCGATGCTGTTCCTAAGGCCGATGCTCCTAAAGCGTTAAGAAAACAGTACTTAGAAAAATTAGCATGTCAGATAGTCACTGATTACGTCCTGAACACTGCTCAAAATGTAGAACTGGCAAACAGAATTGTGGAAGAGGACAGCCAAAACCAAAATGTAGGATCTGAAGATTCCACTGATTCCGATGACATGTTGGCCTATCAGAAAGCACTTATGGAGTATGGACTTCTACTTTTAAACTTTAAAGATTCTGTGAGTGAGGGAGACGGTGACAGAAATTTACGCTGCTGGAAATTTTTCTTACTGTATTTGAAAAACGACAAGCGCAGCACAAAGTACGCTCTTGAAGCACTGTACATGATGTTTCAAATGAATGCACTTTTGAGCCCTAAAGCAGCCCATGAACTAAAATGGAATCGCTCAGTGAAGTTAAAGAATTGCCAAGGGGGGAACATCCCTTTAGATTTGCTGTTAGAGTTTTTTAACAGGATCTTGAAAGAAGCAGTCAAGAAACTTGGACCAAATGCCTCCCAGAAGTCCATAGACAGGATATGCAAATCAATCACCCTCACTAAAGAACTGATGGACCGCTTTGATGCTGAGTTACATATTCATAAGCGCTCTGGAAGCCATGTCGCAAAATCTGCTGAGGAAGACTTAAAAAAAATTGTCAAAGACCTTGTAGACCACAAAGCTATGCAACTTACACTAGGCCGAGCATACCGCCATTTCAGAGGCATGAAGTCCTCATTTCTGTCAAACTTCAGTGTCCAGGATCTGCATAAGTGGATCAACAACCACAAAAAGTACATTGAAATTAAGAGAAGGGCACGTTAGGTTTGTGGAATACCCTTATCACGTTCATTATGTACTTTTTCCTGATGACCACCTTCTTAATTTTTACCTACTTCTTGTAGAACATGGATTTCCTCTATTTTGTGCAATTTTTTTCAAAAACTTATCATAAACAAAATACCAATATGTTGAAACCTGTATTTCAATCCAACCTACAAAATATAAGGTATTATCTTTCAAATGCCAGATGTGTTTGAGAACTAAAAACTGTTTCCTGTTTTTTAGGTTGTGATGCTCCGCCTTTGTCGTGTTCGTGTTCTTTGAAAGATAATTGAAATTCAATTAATGATTTATTACAACCAAAATTATTCATATTTGATTTACATAGATAGTAATGTAAAGCAATAGTTAACTTATTGTAAATCAAATTTATTTGAAAATGTGTGCTATCAACAGAGGTTACTTCAACTAGGGTAAGTTATTTACAAGGTTTCCTAAGAAACTGCTAGAATTGAGGCTTGTTGCTGCAGTGAGTGTTTCATCAGAATCAGTGAAAAAACTGTCATCATCTAAACTTGGAGCCATATCCAACAGGTCTGAGTCGTCTCGGACTTCTTCCCAGTCCATGTCAATAGCAACATCTTCCATTACCTCAACTGCAAGTACAGCAGCTTCATCAGTGTCTCCAAAATGCTGAGCCATAATGTTGACAATGGCAACTGCATGCTCAATATGCCACACCTCTACATAATTAAGAACATCCTGTACATTAAAAATCCTAAAGCAATTTTCTAAAACTTGATCAATAAAAAAGTCACCAAGTTCAAGTAGCACATTTGGGCAACTAACTAACTGACCTACTTTGTTCAACTGTTTGTTAATTTCACGTTTCCTAAATTCTTTCAGAGCAGTCCTCAGAAAAACTTTATCCTGCTCAGAGACAGGTCTTGATTTTACCTGGGATGGACCAGGGGGGGCTATCACTGATGACATGTCCACAGTAAATGGATCCACGCAACTATCTGAACCGCAAGAACACTTTGATGCGCAATTGTCACAGCAAGAGTGTTTAGGCACTACTCCTTTTGGCTTCTCCCCAAAAGGTGCAAACAAGGTTTCTCTCTTACACTGGTCTGTTTTGCAATAGTTCTTTACATCTTGTTCACAATGGGTTGACAGTATTCCATTGTACAGTAGAATGCAAACAGCAGGCAGGCCATCCCTTCCTGCTCTTCCACTCTCTTGTACATAGCATTCCAGGTTTTTTGAAGGACCCATATGGTATATTTTCCTCACCTGTTTGCAATTCACGCCCATTCCAAAGGCAATTGTTGTAATTAAACAGCGAATATGACCTTCATCATATGAGAGGTTGTCTACAATGTGTTTTTTTACAGTGGGTGGAGTGCCTGCATGGTACATTTCAACAATTCGGTTTTTGGGGTTTCTGCTGGTCTTGAACAACTTCTCACCCAAGAACAAAGTAAATGTTCTAAAAATTGTTGAACATTGCTTTCGTGTTTGGCAATAAATCATTGTTCGTTCGGCCTTTTCCCCGCATTCTCTAAGCTGTGTGATTACTTCGGCAAAAATTTGCTCGAATGGCTGACTCTTGTTGACATACAATGTACCATACTTTAGGTTTGGACGGTCAGGACTCCTTTCAATGGTAACAGTCTGAGGTCCCAGTTGCAATGTGTCAAAAACTTTCTCCCTGGTTGCCTTTGTGGCAGTGGCAGTAACCACAAGCAACCTTGCTTCCTGTGGGATCAGTGAGCGTAGCTCTCCAAGATTGCCAAACCATTCCCGAAATGGAACACTTCTCTCCCCAGGAAGGCCCCTAGTTTAACGCAAACATCATATTATGCGCGTAGGTAAAAATATATCTCCACAAGGTATGACATATCATCCACACACCCTCAGTCTTGACTCCCAGAACTTCAAAAGGAAATACAGGTAACCTGAACTTAATCCATTCGTGTTACAGATTAAGATTTGAATTAAGCGTTCGCTGATACAAACTTTACTTGCGGAGGATACATGAATGTTTGGCAAAAAATAAACAGCCAAGCTACAAAGTACAGGTTTATTTGACATGTAAGAGAAACCGAGAGATGTTAGGTGAGGAAAACAAATAGACACTTAACATACCAATGGCTAATACAGTGCGCCTCGTCGATGGCCACTCCGACGAGATGTGCCTTGAAGATGGTAGAGATGAATATGTTTCTCCAGGTATCCTGAGCGAGGAAACTCTCAGGTGAGCCATACACGTGCGAATATTCGCCATTCATTACACGTTCGATGAGAACGTCCGACGAGTCTTCTGCTAGCGCGATAGCTTTTAATCCAAGCCCATTCAGATAATTCACTTGGTCCTCCATGAGAGCTTTTAAAGGTGACACGACAAAAATAGTGCACGGTTTCTTCCAAAGAGCAGAGGCGATAACAGGTATGGCTTGAAATATTATTGACTTTCCATAGCCGGTTGGTAAGGAAACGAAGACATCCTTCCCTTCAAAAAATAAATCGATGGCTTCCTGTTGCTCTTCGTGAAATTTATCTATTCCAAAAGTCATGCGAGCTTGATTTAAAGCCGCGTTATAGCTAGTCGAAGTACGAATTCGAAGAGACACATTCTCGTCCGCCATTTTGCTTTTCGCAACAGCGAGGCTACTACAGATTTTAGCCAATCGGTGTTCGCCTAAGTATTGACAAGACGGCTCACCAATGACAAATCATTATATATTTTCGTGCAAAAGAGTGACGTCACAGAACACGATTTGCGCCAGGTTTTCGTAGACGTTCCCTCCTTCCCTTTCTTTCCTGTGGGGGGAGGGTACGGCTACGCGTAGGCTAGTTACCACGGAGATTTCGCTGGTCCACAACACCGAAGGCTCTGTGTTTGATGTCACGCTCGTCACGCTAGCTGTCGTTTATTTGTAAACGAACACTACAGCTACAATTCATTGCGTATTTGGTTTATAAGTGTGTTTTTCGAGCCATTTTCCACTCCAGAAGCCCCCTGCCTGGCATCATAAGCTGGGTTGATGGGTAGAGGCAATCCTTTGAAAGAAAACAGAGGTGAGAAGCAATTTCACACGAATTGGGCCGCTCAACGTATTCGAGCGAGTGATAGAAATTCCCTCTTAAGCCCTTTTGTGAGTGGATTACGGGACCTAGCATGGCAATTTTGGCTAGTTTGAACTTGTAAATAATGCAATCGGTGCGATGTTTTGTCAGCAGGACCGGGTGGCTCGACAGTTGGAAAAAATATCTGAAATGGAAATTGGCGGACTGTTATGCGCCCGTTATCCAAGAAAATCCCAGAATTCCTTTGGGTCACAAATGCGAACATGGCAGACCAGTGAGAGCAAGTGAAATCAAATAGCGTTATCGGGGTGGCGCTAAAAAGAGTGAGCAGGAAAATGTCGAACAGATTGCAAGAACTGGAGTCGAAGTTTGCCGCCATTGTAAACTTTTAACATCAATAGGAAATTTTGTTTCAAAACTTCATGACAAAGTTGCGTGAATTTTACGGTTGTTCGAGGGCGATTTTGGTTTTGCAAGAGAATAAACAGTCATATTAAATGAAAATTGGGAGTTTAGGTCAGTTTCCAGGGTGATGAAGTCTACAAAAATGACCTTTCGGCAACGACAGTAGTTCATTTCAACCACAGTTCGGGATTTGGGAAAGTTGCAGGTTTTCAAAGCCATCGTTCCCAGAGGAACGATATTTGGTAAGCCGGAGGGGAAAGAGTTAATCTCATTAACAAATCGAATGTGGTTTAGCGTTGTCTGACTGTTATCTACAAAGATATTCGCCATCACAGTGATCAAAATTTTTTGTGGACTTACTCGGCTGCACATTCCATTTGTCCCTTTTTTTACCACAAGCGTCAAGACAAAAAGAAAGAATCCTCAACAGAAACGTCTCCTTTGGCACTTAAAAGAGTTAAAGCCCTGGCCAAACGGACTCGCAAGTAGACGCAAGTTGAAAACTTGGGTGTACTTTGCGACTCCGTTTGGCCAGGACTTGCATATTCATACATTATCTGTGTTCAGAAAGTCAAAAAGCAACCGTTATCTGACATTTTATTCTTCCGTCAACAAAATCCAGCGGTGCAGCAGAATACAGCTTAAGTAAAAAAAAAAAAAGAGTTTTTTGCATCAAAGCGCTCACTCTGTAAGACTGAGGGGTATCATTTGCTTTCCATCTGTAATGAGCTCACTTTTTGAGTTTCAAGCGGTAAAATCGGTTTCATGTAATGCCACGCAACACTGCGTCATCCGTTACCAGCGAGCCTTTGTGCTAGAAGTATTACTTTGACTGGGCTTTGACTTTCGCCAAACAACATACTCATCACATACATAAAGCTGTTGTGGTACGTGGACTCGACAGCCGGACGTGTTCAAACCCGGCAGGGTCCTAGAAAGAGCGTTTTTAACAATATATATAGGTCATGATAGGTGGAGGTTTGGTAAGTATTCATCACTTTTTACCGACACTGGTGGGAAAAATTGTTTAAGTATATGCCAAGCCACAGGAAAACCATCTTAAGAAAACTCCTTATTTCGGACAAAAAAGTGAACCCGCAAACTTTCAAGCGAAAACTAGGACAATGCCATTTTTAAGCAGCCAATCAGAACTCAAGCACAAACACAGACCGGCTGGTTGGGCCGGTATATTCGATATTGAATAATCCCCTAAACACCCAATCTACCTTCATGTTTGCACAATTTCTTTTAAATGACTATGAATATATAAAAATTAACATATTTAAACTGCGGATATTTTTTTTCACTACTTCTTCAAGTAGTGTTCATAACTGCAATGATCACTGGCTCACATATTCGACAATTTCTTTTGTATTTCTTTGTTATTCCTGTGGGTAAAATTATTCTTCATCTTTTCTTAGCTGTTGGTTCAGGTCTCACTCCAAATATTTGCACGTATGCGGAGGAACAGCTGTTGATTTGCTGCCTCACAACAGATGAGCACACATTAGAAAGGAAAGTCTAGGTGTCATGCTGCCATATTCCTGTTTACAAAGATTAACACCAAGAATTTGAAAGGCCACGACTTCTAGAGTTGTTCAAAGTTCCTCATCTTATCAGTCATAGACAGAAACAATTTGTTTGCGTTTTCTGCCAAACATCTGTTTTCTATTCATCTGTTTTTTTAATTTTAATATTATTCAAAGAAACATTTACTGTCAGGAAGTTTAAAGAAGCATTTACTATCACAAAATTTATCTTTACGTTATGAATGGAGAATGGTAGAGCACCGGACTACCGTGCGGGAGGTCGCGGGTTCAAACCCCGGCCGGACCAACACTCAGGGTCTTTAAATAATTGAGGAGAAAGTGCTGCCTTTGTAATGATATCTGCAAATGGTTAGACTTTCTAGTCTTCTCGGATAAGGACGATAAACCGTAGGCCCCGTCTCACAACTCTTCATAATTGATTCTGTGGGACGTTAAAGAACCCACGCACTGTTCGAAAAGAGTAGGGGACGTACTCCCCGGTGTTGTGGTCTATCTCTACTAGAATGTGGTTACCGGGGAGGAATTTGCAGTTACGGGCCTACAGTAATTGGCGCACGCTGTTGTAGTGTCCCTGCCAGGTCTCTGGTGAAGCTAATAAAATAAAAATAAATTGCAAATGTATTATTCGAGAATGTATAGGTGTTTAGAATTTCATTTCTCATTGAAACCTTATTTTTTCCACATGTTAAACCAATTAGCAATTACGTGTTACCTTCGTTGCTCCCATAATGGTGACATGAATGCCAATATCAATTTGTATGCAAATGACAACATCGAGCAATTGGCAATCAAATATATTGTTATCAATAGGAAAGGTTTTACGAAAGCTTTCCCTTAGGGCTAGAAAATCATACTTTTCTGTTGGTTTTTGAATTACAATCATGGGCCTGTTCGTTCGAAAGATGATGAAGGCTTTTAAAAGTTATTCAAAGTTTTCATTTCGCCCGTAAAAAAAAAACAAAACAACAAACAAACAAGAATATTCTTAATCGAAACTGAAGGGTAAAAAGTCTTTGAAGATATTTTTGAGTGAGCTGATTGAACTAGAATGAAATTTCAAACTTATCGTGCTTCGAACAACTGGGCCCAGGTCATGACCGGAAATTGAGCCCACTTTTTTTCATGGTCCTGTACACTTCCGGGTCTTACGCAGCCATGAAGTGTGTGCGTTTTTCCGCAGGGGAACTCGATGAGTGGAATGTTTGTACGCAAACGAAACGTATTTCCTAAAACACGAATTTATATGTTACTACAGTGGTGAAAAGTATAAATACGAAGGCTAGTTGCTTCAATAACATTGTGTCGACGTCAACCCTTTGGGTTTTGCTTGCGTGACAGACAGATTGTCACGCTCTTGATAGCATCAATAATGTGAAATGCTTAATAACAGTCGATGCCATTTAGTTTATTAACCGATTGTGAAAAAAAAATGGAGCTTGGATTCCCATTTGATGTAATCTTGTTCTTCATATCTGCAATTATCGGATTTTTCGTCTACACTATCTGTTTTCGACCGAAAGAATCGCTGAAAGCTTACAAGGTGGTTTCGAAACAGTTCAAGGATTCAAGTCTTTACAAAAGTCTCGGGCTCACAGCCGAGTTTCACTCCATCAAGGACAGATTTGCAACTTTCGACGAAGTTTCGCGAGCAATAAGAAACGCTGGCTTAGAATCTAGCAATGTGATAATTGGCATCGATTTCACGGCCAGTAACGAGTGGCAAGGTAGAAAAAGCTTCTCAGGAAGGTCTCTTCACCACATACACAACAACACGAGGAAGTTGAATCCATACCAGCGAGTGGTGCAGATAATTAGCAAAACATTAGAACCTTTCGACGAGGACAACCTTATCCCTGCTTATGGGTTTGGCGATTCAGTCACAAAGGATAAGAGTGTCTTCAGCTTTAACGAAGACGGATCTCCATGCAAAGGTTTGGACGATGTTTTGAAGAAATACAGCGACGTCGTGCGTCGAGTGACTCTTAGCGGGCCAACAACATTCGCTCCCCTAATCAACAAAGCTATTGAGATCGTTAAACGAGAGCAATCATTTAATATTCTGGTGATCGTAGCAGATGGCCAGGTGGTGGAAGAACATGATCACAGCACCAGAGAAGCGATAGTTAAAGCGTCAAATTTTCCTCTTGCTATCTTGGTAGTTGGAGTGGGCGACGGACCATGGGACCGAATGCACGAGTACGATGAACTTCTCCCACAGCGACGGTTTGACAACTTTCAGTTCATAGAGTTCGAGGATGTCATACGTAATGCTAAATATCCCGACGCAGCTTTTGCGCTGCACGCTCTCATGGAAATTCCCGATCAGTATAAAGCAATCAAAGAACTGGGCTTGATCGACACGAAGAGTAAGAATGACTAAGTATTAGATCCCACGCATTGCACTGAGGTAATATATTGGACAATTTTCTCCCTTCATGAAATATAGATTCTTGATTATTTATACTGAAAACTTGTTTAAGTTATTTTAGATTGTTCACAGTATATCGCACAGCAACGATTATTTATATTGGCATATAATTTTCTTGAAAAGTGATGTACCATGAATGAGTAAGGAATAAATAAAATTCATTGTCCTTCTTAAGTTGAACTTTTGCATTTTCATTTCCAAGGAATACTGTGTATGTATTTCCCTGGTTGATTTGTTTTCAAAGAGGGTAGGAGAGGGGGGGAGGCTATTGGGAGGGTGTGGTACAAATTGCTCCATTAGTATAAAACACAAGTGTGAAAATTATGTCATTTGATTAACCTCTGCCATTTATGCACCTATCAGTCTAATCCGCAGCATAGTCACAGGGGAGATTGTATTGACCATCACGCTGACATTTTTTTGAAGCACTGAATTCCCAGTTTGGAGAAAGTGTTATGATGTGTATCTTAATATGTCTTGTACTGAAATTTAACATTAAAAAAAAAAAAAAAAAAAAAAAAAAAAAGTGTTATGATTTGATCTAAACAGTTCAAGCCCCAGAGAGCGCATTTTTAAAAGAAATGTTCTTACAGAAGTTAGCTTGTGTAATATCTGACCTATCTACAGCCCCCCTGATTATATACAGTTGTATACTGCAACTGACAACGGTGGCAGAATGTGAGGAAGATGCCTTGCTGCAGGTTTGAATACTTCACATAATTCATGACCAAGGTTAAAAAATATTGTGTTGGTTTTGTTATCACAATGTGGGTTGAAAATATCGCATGTTTTTATAGCGCTGTTCATCAGTTTGCAAATTAGTACTGCATTCTTTTAATAATTTAACACTAAAATATTATCCAACTAATACTATTTTTTTGGCTTTTTCTCACCCAAGCAAATATCCACTTGTCCTTAAGAAGCTCTCAATAACTAAAAATGTTAATGGGTTGTTATAGAAATTAATAAAAATGTGAGAAAAACAGAAACACCATCTGAGGCCAGCTTAATTAATCAACAGGTACTGGCGACAAATTAGTTCCTAAATAAACTGAAATCACTAATAGAAATAACACACAAAGATGACAAAAACATCTGCTAACAGTCTAACAATAATTAGTTATTTTGAATGCATAAACTTTTCCGATATGTAGGGCAGTTTAGTTGGACTTGGCTTAACAAAATTAACGGACCTTTACATGAGCTTGTAAGTGGGTCATGTTTTGTTCATCTCATACATCCTTGTTGTTGTTGGTAACAAACAAGGATTAAATTTATCAGTGGACAAGACTGAATTTGATTTCTGCTGCAGTTTTGTCCATGTTTGTCTTTGTTTTTTGTTCAATCAACTATTGCCTTTTTTGTTATTTTATTCTTTTTTTCTGCTGAAAGCTTGTTCCTTCCCATATTAACTCACAACCTCAAAGCCTGCCCTGTTATATTTTTCTGTGTAGGATGGAAAAAGAGGGAACTTCATGCCCCTAGTTGGGTAACCTGTGCAAAGCTGCCTCCTACTGCTATTAGAACTGGGATGCCTTAACTGGATAAGTCAGTCTAAAATTCACAAGACGATTAACACTTTCTGTCCAATACAAGTAGTTCATATCAGTGTTTTTTAGTCTGGTGTTCCTTCAATTCCTTCAAAGATGTAACAACATCAATAGGTTTTAAGTACCTGCCTCAGTGTTGCCCCTAGCATTTTGTGGTGTTTCTATATGTTCAAAGGCAGCCTTGAAAATCTTGGCAGAAAGAAGACAAAGAGCTGAAATGAAAAGGAATGATGATTGAGACTATGCTTGAATCCCTGATCTTCAGATCAAGGTCTTACAAGTGAAACACTACCCAGGACAACCTGATACATGCAGACAGTCAGGCATGACTGCTACAAGCGTGAGTAAAAGTGTAAAAGTGGAGGAATGGTGTGTGTGTGTGTGTGTGTGTGTGTGTGTGTGGGGTTACTATGAACAAATAAATTGTACAATCAGAGATTACTTGGCAAAACTAACTTTATTTCATGTGAAAATATTCTCATGACCATACAGCAGGTATGAGTGCCTGTGCACCACCCATACACCTATAAGACAACTGACAATGTTCTTTCTTCTTCAACTAAAGTTCAACAGCAAAATACTAAGTCTGTAATTTGCACCCTTTGGGCTTCATATTGAATCCTCTAATGTCAAAACACAACTTAGAAGATATGTACCCAAATCAACAGAAGATATAGGTCTGCCTACTAAGGGCCTTTTTTACAGTGTATATGAGGTTTTCCAGCCCAGTTAGGCAGGCTGGCCTGCTTTGCCGGGCTGGCTCGGCTTGTGCCTTATTTCTTTATAAAATTTTTATTGTGTTTAAATTATGACAAGGGGGTTTGGCTTGCCTGCTGAGATCTCAGTTTCGTGATTGCATGAGCAGAGATCTTGGCATTCTCATATAAACACAACCAAAATTTTATGAAGAAATAAGGCATGAGCCAAGCCAGCCCAGTAACACAGGCCAGCCCGCCTAACTGAGATGGAAACCTCACATAAACAGGCCCCAAGTCAGTATTACATGTACATATATGCACAACAAAATGAAAACAAAATATGGTCATGCCCTACAAAATATGTTAACACTGAGATCTCAAACAGAAACAGAAACAAACCACAAACAAAAACAGTAACCATTGATCATTTGGTTATGGAAAGCATGATCACAGAGAACAAGCCCTGCCAACTAATACCATTGTGCCAACTCTTCATCCTCAAGTGAATAGCAAGAGCATAAAGCTCATTTTTGCTGTACACTGTCATTTATTTGGCTGCAATGTACAGTCCACAGAAATAAGTTTGAGCAATCAAAGCTTCCCTTACAAATCAAAAATACCCTGCAAAAGAAAAAAGGCCAATTTCAACACGAGAATGGTCAGCTAGGCATAGCTCCTTGAGTGAGATTCCAGATCACTTTTTTTATTTTCCCATATTTGTCTCAACCAAAAATCTGATTCCCAACCTTCAATTTATTTTACTATAAGAATCAACAAACATCAAGCTCCATGAAACAGGGAAGGAAGAAGTATTTCTTTTTTGTTAATTTATGAGGATATTTATCAGTAAACTGTTGAATGCTTCAACATGGCAGCGAGTTGAGTGTTGAATGGTAGGAGGACTGTCACTCCTTTTTGAGGTAGGCAAGGATAAAGAAAGAGTAGCCAGGGATTTCAGCTATTGTGATATAATCAATATGCCTTTTCTGTCCAAGCACCAGGTAAACTCATAATCCCACCAAGAATCCCTGGCTCCTTGCCTTTAATGATGACAGTGGTCATTTACCAACTGTGCCCTAACTCTGATAAGTATTTCCTCATACAGCTTGCAATAATTATTGTTGGGCAGACAGTACAGTGTAGATGTCTTGCTCAAACCTATAAACAGCCATCAACCAATAATGGCCACCTCTGTTGCAACAGATTATGTTCAAGGAAGGTGACAGGTTTGACATTCTAGTTGTTTCACCCACATTGTTAAAATGTGAAAAAAAAAGGCGATGTTTGCCTGGCAATGAGGTCTGGTTTCTTGGAATGCAAGTTATTCCTGGTTTTCTAGTTATTTTACCCACAGTGTTAAAATGTGAAAAAAAAGGCAATGTTTGCTTGGCAATGAGATCTGATTTCTTTGGAATGCAAGTTACTGTATGCCTGGTAATAACTATGTAATGTGTAGTCTCATCTATGACAGAATTGTTACCTTTTGTTTAGTCACTAAAGGATTTTCTTCACCTCTTCAATAAGATCACTGTTCACTGGAAACTTCAGCTTTCTTGGGGGACCTTTCTTTATACCAGTCCAGACCAGCATCTCTAAAAACAGCAAGAAAGATGTCCATGGGAAGCAATTATTATACCGGTAATTAATACCAAATGAATGGTATTTGCACCAACCTTCTCCATCCTCTTTGATAACAGTCAATTCAAAACTCTTGGAGCGTGGCTTTGTGTCATTGATAAGAACTTCAGCTTCAGGGAATGCCTCCATCAGATCTGAAGACAGCTGATTAGCATTCCGTTTGTACACCTGTCAGGATTTACTGAAGAGAATACAGAAACATGAAATATTAATAACCAAACAAATATTTAAAAATACATAAAGCATTTATACCACTCAAGACTGTAAATTGTATATCACCACATAGCAAAAGAATCTAATAGCCCTACCAACTCCTCCCTTAACCCATTGGCACCCGTGCCGGCCAAAACCGGCCGTAAAAAACTCCCATGCTTCAAAACATTGCAACTTTCTTAATCGCACGAATATTGCCTTAACTGTTAGTTGTGAGCACGAAATGGAATGCCCTTTAAATTTGGATATCCAATAAATGCAAGAAACATAGCGATTTTTACCAAATATGGCCTTTTGAGTTTGGACAAGAATGAAACTGGCCGTTTTTAACGTCAAAGAGAAACAACAAAAATGCCCCTTTTTGTCTTCATGTTTTTTAGGGAAATCATCGTCCAAAAACCAAAATTCAACCATCATAACAAAATTCAGCCCTTTTTCTAGCTTAGAAATGACTTTTTTTGTTCATATTCTTCTCCCGAGCGTAGATACAGCCTTTTGTTCCAGTGCATTCGGGCCTTCCCGACATTTTCAACATCTTGAGCGCATTGCATGCTGGGAACTAGCGAGAATTTTTGAAAGCGCCCGTTCCTTCCCCCAATTCTTTCACATAGCCACTCTGACCTACCGCCAAAATTTCCTGCTCGTAGTCATCTTCAGTACACAGAAATTCCAAAATATGTGGCGGTAGGTCGAGAAATTCATCAATAGTCGAGTCCCAAAGGTACTAAGTGTTCGACCGGCCAAATTCCCAGTTCGTCGAGTAACAAGCCAAATTCAACAACAAAGTACATCACCTTGCTCGATTCTTTGAGAAAGTGGACTCTTAGCTACCGTCACGCTTAATGATGCTCATCAGGCAGCCGCTAAAGATGAAAAATGGCTATAAATTTAGCAGAAATCGCAAGCAAACCCAACTTGGGCCATTGTTGTCGCTTCACAGATAAAAAATAGCTACGTCAAAATGACGTTTTCAGAAACCTTGAGCCTCCAGTGGCTTAGGACAGCACCACTTTTCCCTGGTAGTTCAAATAAAGAGTCACGAATTGCTATTCATCGTTTATAGGTGGAAAATCACTCCGAAAATGTAAAAACCTGCGGTAGTCAATGGGTTAATAAATGGGTGTTTAAAGCTGGGGATACCTTCTGCTGGAGCCATAAAGTGAGATAAGCCAGAACATGAATCTTCAAAATAATAAACCAAATGGCGTAGTTGAAAAAAGTCTCCATATCTCAATGTCCAGTCCCTCCCCCAGATCCCTTTCGCCCCACCTCTCTCCCCTCATCCCCTGCTTCCCAGAGTTGTTCATTCGTTCATGATAGTGCGGATTATTAGCCTCGTACCTATGCACTTCTTGCACTTGATATGCAATTATTAAGTTAAGTTATAACGAATACATGAAAGACGCATTTTGATCCACTTCGCAAGTTCTGGCACACGTTTCAACAACAGATTACCTTACCAATGTTCGATCTTGAATATCAAGCTTTTGTCGTGTTCTTTTCTCTTTTTCACTGGGCTCTTTTCGACAGAAAGTTCCTTTTTCTCACTACCTACAGCCTCGTTGGCACCCGATTCAGACTTGCCTCCGTCCTTTCGCTTCCTTCCACGAGGCATTTTAGGTAAATTTTACAAACCGTGAATTCTCACTCACGCAGACACGAGATCAGATGAGCAGATAAGCGAAAATGCCGCCAAACTTCGACAATACGACAATCATTCTCATTTGACAATTTTTTCTCTGCGTCTAAACCAATGAAAACATGGATTCTATTTTCGCAGCCGCTACCGCATAAACACTGACCGCAGACTCCATAGTTTACAAAATGGCGGATGAAATCGTTGGAAAGCGAGTACTCTGCGATGGTTTTAGAGGAGAAATCAGATACGTAGGTCTTGTTCCACCCACATTAGGTGAGTACTTGGATATCTATAACTTTTTCAAATAGCTGTGTAAACATGGAACATGGATCTGAGGTAAACGGGACATTGAATATATGAAAATCATAAAATCATATTCATATGTGAAGGGAAACAAAATCATATATTCATATGTGAATGATCATCGCAGTTATGAACACTACTTAAGCAGTAGTGAAAATAAAGCCTGAAAAAAAGGGCTTTATTTTCACTACTGCTTAGGTAGTGCTCATAACTGCGATGATCACTCACATATTTATTCATTAATCATATCTATAACAAAATTCTCGATCGTGATTGGTTCTCCGCGCGCCTATTTGTCACGTAATCACGTAATCGACGCGCGATCACTTGGGTGTCCAATTACAGGTATCCAATTTGAACTTTTTGTAATTGGACACCTGTAATTGGATACCCATGTGATTTTCACGTCAATTACGCGCACTTTAATGGCTTCCTTTGCAAACGTTTCCTGCAGTTTTCAAAACATATGGAAAGCGCTACAGACGTTTTCGCTCAAAAGACCTTCCCAAAAGAAATTTTTAATTCCGAAATTTGTTATAGATACGATTAATTAGTAATTGGACCTCGAAATTTGTTATAGATACGATTAATTAGTAATTGGACCTCATGTCGTACAATTCAGGGAGTAATCGCGCTCGTATTTTCAAATCAGCCTCGCGCTTCGCGCTCGGCTGATTTTGAAATTACTCGCGCGATTACTCCCTGAATTGTACTCCACTCGGTCCAATTACTATTACTAATCTGCAGTTCAAATATATGATTTTCATATATTCAGTCATTTCCTCATCATTCACCAGTATATTACGAACCAACTAAGTGACCAGCTCCCAGTTGGCTTGTTAGCTCAGTTGGTAGCACACTGCACCGGTATCGCAGAGGTCGTGGGTTCGACTCCCGTACAAGCCTGAATGTTTTCAGGCTTTATTTTCACTACTGCTTAAGTAGAGTTCATAACTGTGATGACCACTCACATATTGATTAAACGGGACATTATTAGGCCAACAACTTAAAGTGGTACTATGATGAAAATGGCATCTTTCCTATCTAAGCCATTTTAAAACATAAATGAGTAGTATGCATGAGAAGAAAAATGCTGTTTACTGTTTTCAAATATCTCTTTTCCTTCCAGAGATATTCAAGTTTTTAAAATATGCAAATTAGTCAAGTGATGACATCATTTTGATCAAATATGATGAAAAAAGATATCTCAGCCAATTTGTATCAGAAAGGTTTGATTATTTGCAGTAAGATTCTACTAAATGTGCTCCACAATACGACCTTTACAGTTTTGTTACCATGGCAACATGCTGGGTTCCAGACCTCCCCAATATTAAAGGCTTTTCTGGCCACCTTCAGCATTCCATTTTGATATTTACTAATGGTGCATCACATGCATGATCCAGCAAGCATATAAATATGTTAGCTCGAGTTCATGGCCTCATTTAATGTTTTTTGACCTGAAAATCACTAACATATTGAAATCAAGTGGGTGGGGCCTGGAAAAGAGTGAGTTGCCATGGGAACAGTTTTTTTACAGCTGTAGGTGTGTTTCCTGTAGAACTGTTAGCCTACCAAGTTTCAATGGTCTGTGCTGCAAATTAACAGAGATAGCTCTATTTGTATACTTGATATAATATTGGGTTGAGTGTATGACGTCATCAGTAATCTCATTTGCTATTTTACGCACTTTTCAAACTTAAATATCTCTGGAACTAATGCAGATATTTGCAAATGGTAAATAGCATTTTTATTTTTTCATGGACTTCTATGTAATACACCTAAAATATCAAGGGGTAAAAATTTGATCATAGTACCACTTTAACCTCACTGCCGTAAGTTCACATTAATGTTAAACTTAGTCTTTGCATCCTATCTGAGAGAGGTTGTGAGAGATTCAGTCCAGATCTGAGTTTATCCAAGGTAACATATATTAACAGAGTTGGCAAGTCTTCTATATTAGAAAAGCCAGAACCAGACGGGGCTGACAATATTCTCAAAAAAAAAGTAATAATAATCCTGCGAGGGAAACTTGTCTAAAACAAATCCTGCAAGTGGTGGTCACCTAGCAAAACTTCTTGCAGGGGAAAAAGAAATCCTGCAGACAAGTGGGCTTCAAAAAAAATTAGTGCACTGAAAATTTTTCACCCCGCTCCCCTCCCCTCTGGTTTTTTTGTAATGATCTGTCCCTAATAGACCTTTCCACAGTTAATGATGGTATTTCGGCTGAGGAGCAAACACCCGGGGGAGGGGGGGGGAGGGGTACTTGGGTAAATGTTTGCTGAGTATGGGCCGCTGACCTCTTAGAACCCCTACCCCATTGTAGTCTATTCTACATGTAAGGCCAAGTGTAGACCCCATCTTAGTCACTTTTGGGCAAATGTAATTTTTGTGATCTAACCTTAGTCACTTTCTTTTTATGCATCTACTGTGTAAAGAAGGTCATCCAAAAATGAATTGACATATTTTGTTAAACTGAATGTAGAACACTTTATTCACTACTCACAGTCCAATATTTCTAGTACATTTACCCCCAAAATCCCAAAAATGTATGACCCCATTCTAGTAACTATTGAAAATGCATTCCCATTATGGTAAATCCAGGGGGGGGGGCAAATACTGCCAAAATTACATTAAATGTATAGGATTTTGACTGGTGGATTTCCAACTTTTGCCACTTCTTAAATAGCTTTATTGATATCATTCATTCATTCAGAAGGTATGACATCCATAAATTAGAATAATATTATAAATCTTCTCATGTGGTTTCTAATTTCATGGCAATTTACATAATTTTTGATTAGAAGGGTTTGTATGAAATCTTAAAAATTCATTGAAGAGCCTTAATCTGTTCTTTGTACTTCATGAAAATAATTGCAGTACAAATGTCATTTGAAAAACATTTTCACTGTGGAAATCTGCCTCTTTGTAGCGGCATTACAACGGTTCAAAGTTGACCAAAGGAACATAAAGTATAGGGATCCACACACAAGTTACAAAAATAGGTACCCTAAGGGTACATGTGTGTGATACACTGTCCACAATGCATTGCAAACTTTGTAACTCATTAGCATTTATTTGACTCTTTCTCTACCGGCCATTTGGTTGCTTTTTTTTAATTTGCAATTGGTGGACTTTCACATGGTATACAAAAGTTTCCCATAATTCCTTTGGGACACAAGCACAAAAATGACAGACCCGTGAGAGCAACTGAAATCAAATGCCTTATCCATGTCGCGCTAAAGAAGTGAGCAGAAAATTGTGGAACAGATGGTACACTGTAAGAAGAGAAGTCGAAGTTTGCTGGCAATGTAGACTTTTAGCTTTAAGAGGAATTTTTGTCTTAAAATTTCCAAGACAAAGTTGTGTATTTTACGGTGTTGTCGGGGGGGGGGGGGGGGGGGGGGGAGGGGGAGTGTTTGGTTTGCAACAGAATAAAAGGTCATATTCACTGAAAATTAGGAGATTTGGCCAGTTTAGAGGGTGATGAAGTCTAAACAACTGATTATTTGGTAATAATAATGGTTCATTTCAAACATAGTCTGGGATTTGAGAAAGTTGTGGGTTTTCAAGGTAGGGTGCCAAGATCACCATATTTGGTAAACCTGTTGGAAAAGAGTTAATGGCTTTACAACCCTATGACTAGTGTGGGATACCACAGGTATCCCACACAAAAAGCGGTGATTGTGGTACTTTTTAGGTGAGTGGTATGGCATTGAATGGGATGACCCTGATAGAGGCAAACATGATGGAACGCATGAAGGTGTCAAGTACTTTGAATGCAGGTACTTAAGTTTCTCAGACATTTTGATTTGTATTGTCAGTAATAACTCATTTTACAGTTGTGTATTCAGTAACCTGGCCTTTGAGTGGAAGCGAGGCTGGAGGTGACCTTGTTTTGATACAAAAGTTGCTGTATTTCTCATGCAAAATTTAATGTGGACTAGTTAGCATAAGAACAACATGATTTACACGAGAAAGGGACTTTGGTCTGTATCAAAACAAGATCACCAGGGCTGTCACTAATTTTTGTGGCTTACTGCCTCCTTATGGGGGCGAAGCCACTTTGTTGTCCTGTTGATTCAAAGAGAGTGAGTGAGTGTAACAATAGAATACGAACGACCTACGAACTCTGCCGATTTTGATCCGATATTCTTCGATCTTAGCTTTTGCTTGTTCCTTCCCTGCCTCCCCTAGAGAGGTTTTTTGTCTCCTGTTGCTCCAATTTTCTTCCCGAATAATAAACCAATCAAATCCACTAACTGCGAGAGTCTTGTGGAGTGGTAGAGAGAAGGTTTTAGTCACCTCCATGGAAGATCAGATTTCAAATAAAGATAGCGGCCTGGTGAATTTTCAAGAGAGCAGTATGCCGGTCTTAGAAGCGAAACACAGCTTTTTGAAACAGTAAATCAGAAGAAAAAAGTTCTAAGGATCACTCGACAGCTAGAACAGTGGAAATTGGTCAGTTCATAGCGAAGAAACCCCACTTGGATTTCTTGGTTTCAGCGAGGTGAGGCAGAGGAAAATGGATCTTCCCGGAAAATAATCACAACAAGTCATTGCAAGAATTTTAGACTTTCTCTGAATCGTTTGGGGCTTCTTGGAATCCACCTTCCAAAAATTACAGGTTTGAATGTGAATTTTTATGGTGCTTTATCTTTAATCTTTATTATAGTGAAATTTGCAAGAAACGGGTCAAATGAATTGTGCTTCAAAGTAACTTGTAAGATTCGCTTTGTTCACCTTCGTGTACATTTACTAATTGAACGCATTTGCTTTTTAGCGTAGATGCAGGCTGAATAAATTTTTTTATTTAGGAAAACTTATTGTCTGTTTTTTTGTGTCTTTGTTTCACAGAATTTTGTAATTTTACTTGATCTATGTCAACAAACGAAAATCCTAGGTCACAGCAAGTATCAAATTTGGCCTGTGTGATAACAGGATTAAATTTTGCTGCAAAGTTTGAACAATCTTTGATTGGCAACAAGTGTATTTTATTTGGAAATTAGGAATTCTAACTATCGCTGACCAAAGGAGTGTTGTATCTTTCACCCGGCCTGTAAGTTGTCTGTTTGTTCTTTTACCACAATTTAATACATGGGCACTATACTTGAACAGAATGAAATTTATTTTTTCGTGTTCACTCTCAATATCTATCTTTGCTTTGAACACTCGAAGATAACTTTCATACTACTGTGCGCCTATGAATTAATCTCTACTTTTTATCTAATCCTAAGACATGAGTTAAGTCCAGTTGACCAATTTATGATTAACTGTGGCATTCTTCATTTAGATATTTGAATTTGAGTATGGTATTTTACTACATTATTCTGAGTAATAACAGCAGTAAGCCACATGCAGTCCCAGACTGCCTATTTTTTAAGTAGGCAGGGATTTGCAAACAGTAGCCACAGAATCCAGTTATTTAGTTGTGGTTGGTAAGTATGCTCTTTTTCTATCAAAGTAGCTGGGGATTGAACTCAGAATTTCTGGGGAAAATGCCCACTCCCTGGCCCTTAGTGACAGCCCTGGTTACCTCCAGCCTCACTTCCATTCATAGGCCACGTCACTATGCATGCAGTTGTGTAATGGGCTATTGGGTGAAATTGCATTGTAACTTATATGGTTGTAGACATCCAAAGAGTGGCTCATTTGTAAGACCAAAGAAAGTGGACTTTGGAGTTGGCATAATTGAAGCTCTCAAGCAGCGATATGGACAAGGTGGTGACACAATCAACGAAGAGGACATGTTCATTGTGAGTGGGAAAAACAAGAAAAAGGCTGTAGAAATGGTTGGTGCGGATTCTATTCAACAAAAACAAAGGTACTAAGATGATGTCATGTACTTTTTACTTGCTAGTCAGTGTGTACACTGTAGTTTGAACCTAACTAATGTGTGTATGAGGAAATAGGGTGTCAGGGCTGTAGGCATGTCCATGGGAAAGAAGTCAGTTAAAGCATCTGACAAATAACCTCTGAAGATCCTTGCCCTGATTGATATTGATTGTTTTCTGTACTTTCAGTTATTTGTTATACTCAGTTGTTTAATTGTTATTCTTGTTTTTCTCTCAGTGACTACAAAAAACTTAAAGAGGTTAGTTTAAGAGGGATGACGGTGAATGGACCTGACAAAGAACACAGCTTTAGCACAGTTGCACCGGGTATCCTTGCATGAACTTTTCAGCAAATGTTGCTTCCTTTGTTTTGAGTACAGCGGTATGTACTTTGAAATTCTACTTTCATGGCATGCTTTAGATTCTGTAACTAATGACAGTAGGACATATATTAAATTTCACAGATGGCTTGTGGGCTGTAACTATGTTGTAATTTCCTTAACATAACCTCAGATATATCAGAGCTTGACCTTTCTAAAACTCTTTTGTCATCATGGAGTGATGTGGCATTGATCACCAAAGGCCTGCGGTACCTCCAGATGCTTACTTTGTCGTAAGTACATGAACCGTTTTGTAAATTTATGTGGCTCTGAACATCAGCACAATTTTTTAACGGTTTCGTCATTACTGAGTAATAAAATAGATTTTATCACAGACAAACAAATCCAGAAATTTATTTTTGTAAAAAACTTCCCAGTTGTTATGTAATATTTAATAAATGAGCAGGAGTGTTTTATCAAGTTTAAAACACGAGGCGCAGCTGAGTGTTTTAGGACTTGATAAAACACGAATTGTGAATTTATTGAACAGCTTAAAAAGCTTTACTGTACATCCATCCATTCTTACTCTAAAATTTAGATTTTGGGTTATTTTGACCTAGAAAATCAGATGTAAAATATAGCCGTGTCTTTATCAGAAAAAAGACACTCTTTTGTACATGTATTTCCTTCATGAATAATTAATGAGTTTTTAAGGTTTTATATACTGGCTCACTGCTGACTGTTTCACTGCTAACTGTATATTTATTTAGGTTTTGGTTGAGGCCCTAGAGGAAGAGGGGGGATTATGCTCTGACTAATTGTTGGTACTTGTAAGTGTAGAGCCATGATATGAATACAGTGTAAAAAGACCACTGTCATTGGTGTCATCACCATCAATTTTCATCAAGTGTTGACATGAGTGTTTAGGAAAGAAGACATGTGAAACATTTAAGTTACAATAACTGCAGTTAACTAACCTCGCAGCAAAATGACTGTTTCACATTTGTTTAGTGCTTCTAAATATTGAAGTTAATTAATGATGATGACGACGATGTTGATGATGACGACAATGATGATGATAATGATGGTGATGATGGTTTATTGCAGTGTTGTCACATAGTTACCCTCGTAAACATTTTCATTTCTATACTAAATGTTGGTAGCATTAATATTTTATTCACTTTGCCTTTGCTTGTTTTGTTCTTCAGGGAGAATGTGCTCAAATTACCAAGTGTGCCAGTGAATTTATTGCCGTCATTTGCCACAATATCAGTCATATTCCTCAATAAAATGCAGCTTTGTTGGGAAGAGGTGAAGATATCTCAATTTTGTGGGCAATTAAGCTTAGAAAATTCCTAAAAGTGGAGGCATATCAATGTGAAGATCAAGATTTGTTTCCTGTAACAGGTGGAGTTTATTGTCAGCATGATGCCAACAGTGAAAGGACTTCATGTCTGTCACAACCGCTTAACAAATCTCAGGTAAATTTTAATTAAGGCACTGAATGACTGTCATCTTCCCTTGTCCATTGAATAGGTAAATCAGTCAGGGGTAACCCAAGTACAGTCGAACATCTGCTTATGAACAACTCTTGTAAGCAGATTCCTCCCATAAGCGGACACCAAAACTGCTGCTTTGGCAATCTCTCCTTTGAAACTCTATATTAAATATAAGTTTAATAACCTCCTGCAAAGTGGACACCTGATAAGTAGAAGCAGACACCTTTGTGAGGCAAAATAAATCTAATGTTATGAACATTACAGCTTTACTAAATGTACTCTGGTGTGTTCAGAAGTTAACGTTTGGTTTTGCTGTCTCATGTTTTTGTTTCAAACTATCTTGGTCTCTCAATTTCTTTTGCAATAGGAAGGAAGCTTCTGGCTCACAATACAATACAATACCCTTTATTTTACGTGGTAAATGTTCTTAGCTAATTAGCTACTTTACAGACATACTGTCAGAGATACTAATGCCTTCACTGCATAAACTTTTGCACTGGGAATAGTTGTCTACTTAAAGGAAGTTATAAATGTACAGTTTCAGTAGAGAAATCACTGGTACTCCATGGTTTGTTGGTGTCAGCTTATGAGAGGAGTCCATTTATGGGAGTTATTCACCAATGGGAGGTGTTCACAAGCGACTGTAGTTTGGTACAACTGTTATGTACCAGTGGATTATTTGCCAACTTGTTTCTTACAAATAATCGAATTCAAAGCTATAGCACCAGAACAGCCAACAATTATTGCGTGCATCATTGCCGAACTAATCTGAAAAAATTCACAATTCTTTACCAAGGTCCAAAGATCTGGAATTTCCTCCCTGTTACAATCACTTCTCTATCAAGTTTTCCTAACTTTAAGAAGAAACTGCTACAGTTTTTAGTAAAATAATTACTGAATTGGCTAGGCTGCACACTTGAGCACTATCTGTGTAAACGTATTGTCAGTATCCACAAGGTGGCATCAGCTAAAAGCCTGGTGGTTTCTAGAGGTCACCTTGCCACATATTGTTCTTTTATAAACTGTTAATATATTCGAAAAAAAGTCAAAGACAAAATGATGATGATGATGATGATGATGATGATGATGAATGCCTCTCTCTTTAGACAAAACGATGGTCAAGGCTGTGAACTGCGAGGACTTGAAAATGTTACTCTTCTGAACTTACAAGGAAACCAGTTGTCAGAGTGGACGACTCTTTTAAGACTTGGGCATTTACCAAGGTAAGGTTACACCAGTAACAGAGCCTGGAAAAAGTGGTATATTTTCCGACAGGTACTGAAAAGTGGCTATTTGTGATTTGCATGTTGTTGTGTCTCTGGCCATGTTGCTATGGTAGAACCTAGATACATCCAAACTTGCTTTGCTTTCGCTGTTTCTATAAGTAAATCAAATGGGTTTGTGGTACTGTCAAAGGGGATTAAAAGGGGATTAGTTTCTAAAAAAAACTGTGGTGCTGCTTCGGTGGGGGAGTGAAACACGAAAATTTGGTTTATCAACGGATCGAGTTGATAATGTAAATTGACCACCGTACAGGGATTCGATTCGCTGGTAGTTTGTTGTGCAATTATGCTAAATAACAATGTTACTGGTATTTTAGCTATTTTAATTTCCTTTCATCTTTCAGACTTGACCAACTCATTTTAAATGACAATGGCATAACTAAAGTAGAATTAGGAAACAAGGTCCAAGGTTTGTATTAGCGTCAATTCAGTGGATTTACCTCTAAACTCCCTTGCCAGTTTTTTAAGCCCCGGCTAAACGATCAAACATTTTCATCAAACATCGTGTTGGACGAGCATGTTTGACCGTTTAGGCACCTCTCTCAACATTGCATCGACATGGTTTTCCATGTTTGATCTAGATCAAACATTTTCATCCAACATTTCGCGTTACGAACGAATGTCTGATCGTTTAGCCACCCCAAGCAACCAAAAGCGCACAGCCGGTAAAAAGCAACCAAATAAACAACATAACGTCGAAATTTTAGCGATACAACGCAAAAATTCGTTCTGAGGACTCACTTTGTCTGGTGTTTGGTCAAATACATGTATTGTTTGTCCGTTTAGTCACCCAACGTTATGTTTGACAAATACGATAATGGATGAAATGTTTGATCGTTTAGCCGGGGCTTTAAATCTCAAAAGATGAATTAGATATTTATTTTGTAAATCTTATTTTCAGATGAACATGGTAGCAAGCCTCTTTTCCCAGCTTTGCGATCTCTTTCCCTCAGCAAAAACAAAATAAATGAGGTGAGAACGTTTTGTAACGAAGTTTTTGTTTGCTTTCATGATGTCAGAGTTGCTCCACTCCTTCATAGCCTTCACTTTTAATTTTACCTTCCTTTCTTCCTTCCCTCCCTTTTTGATGATGACGGTGACGATGCCCGTGAGAATGATGGTGGTTGTGGTAGTGATGATGATGGTAAAGATGGTGGTGGTGGAGATGGTGATGACGGCAACAGTGATGGTGACAATGAAAGTGATGATGTTGATGATAATGATGGTGGTAACAGTGACAATGACGATAAAGGTGGTTTTGGTGATGGTGACGATGATAGTAACGATGGTGGTGGTGGTGATGACGCAGCAGGGGTTTGTGACAATGATGATGGCGATGATGACGGTGGTGGTGGTGATGATGATAATGATGATGAAAACCTTACCTGTATTTTCAGATTCAAAGTATTAATGAGTTAAACTACCTTCCATCATTGTCTGAGCTGCGGTTTATAGGCAATCCTCTTTTCCAAGGTGAGAATAACAGTCTGAAAAAAAGATTTTATTTTAGTTAGCATTGTATGTTCTGTTTTTGTTTTTTTGTCACATTTGTCACATGGATGTTACAGTCCCTTGGTTAAATTGTTTACTCAGAGGAGACTACATTTGCCAGTCGTCAGGAACTGTTGGCTCGCCTTCCATCATTAACCTCTCTGAATGGCTCTATGGTGAGTTAGTGCATGATACAACGGAAATCCTCCTTTGCAGTCGCCCCTTAAAGAAATTGCATTAAATGGATTCTCGTGTATTTTTCTTTAACCCTTTCCTGCCCAAGGGGTTCCCCATTGACGAGTAAAATCGTCTGGCGTTAGACAGAGTAAAATCTATAAGTGCCAATTGGCACTCACGGGCGGGAAAGGGTTAAATGGGGACATAGTTTTTGATGATGTTAACCCTTTCCTGCCCAAGGGGTTCCCCATTGACGAGTAAAATCGTCTGGCGTTAGACAGAGTAAAATCTATAAGTGCCAATTGGCACTCACGGGCGGGAAAGGGTTAAAATAGGGCTGACGTTTGTGATCTCTGACTACCTCGCTTGTGCGCCACAAAGGCGATAATATTAATATCAAGTTAGTTTTTAAGGAAAGAACAAACCACAATACATTTAACCTGGCTTTTTGGCGCATTTTTGGGGCTATTCTTCTCATTGTTATACCAGTTTAGGGATAAGAGAATAACTGGAATAAACTTTTCCAAAAATTCTATATGTATATTCTGAAAACAGAATACCCTTGGCGGAAATGACCCCAGACCAACGCGCTGAATAGTCTGGGCCGAGCGTCTAAACCAGACTTCCGGTGCCATGGCGGGCCGCGCAAGATTTCCCGCCGAAAGTTTTCCGAGTAAACCACGTTTTGTTCATTCCGCTTCATTCTGCTCGGAATAGTATAAAACCGATCGAGAACTTGGAAAAGCGGGCCTGAATTGTTCATGTTGAAGTTATTTCGCCGGTTTTGGCAATCCGGGCTTAAAACCGAGGTCAATTGTAGCCTTATTTTTTCAAAATGCATAAAAATGTGACTGAATTTTCGGCAAGCCATTGCTGCCTTCTTTTCAGTACCCGGCAAACCTTACAGTTTATTCTCTTTATTTGTGACGTTTGTTTGTGCACATGTAGGTTCCCGTGATTTTAAGCGGTGTTCAACAGCGCTCTGTACTGTATTCTGAACTTTCATTGTTTTGTGTTCCTTGGTTTTAGGTTAATCCAAAAGAGAGGGAAACGGCAGAGAGAGCTTATTTAAACAAGTATGCTCGGTCATGGGTCAACGCCGGTGGCAACCCAGCTGAGGGACAAACAAGCACGCTGAAGCCCACGTTTGTGGACTTACATCCCAGATACGAGGAGCTCGTGAAAGGTTTTAATTACGCTGTGTTGTCTACAACAGACCGAAACAATGCAAAGCCAATCAGAATTCGAAGCAATTACATGTAGCCGGCGCTAAGCGCGGGAAAATACGCGCTTGCAAGTCGCGATTGGTTTTGGTTTTGCCTCTCATTGGTTGAAAAAGTGGCAAGAGTTTTTCTGGCCAATCACAGAGCGAAGCAATGCAAAACCAAAGCAATTCAGACCAATTCAATTACTCTGGCCAATCACAGCAGAAGCAAACAGTGCAATGAACCAATCAGAATTCGAATCAGATTCAGGTAACCGGCGCCAAGCGCGGGAAAATGAGTGCGAGGTATGGTGAACAGAAAAGTAAGTCACGAGTGGGGTCGATTTGGCTTGTCATTGGTCGGAAAAAGTTGCTCGAGTTTCGCTAACCAATCACTGAGCTTATTATATCAACACCGCAGAATACGCGAATTACTTTCGACACTAGACTGAAACTCACTCCATCTTCTCGAGACTGCACAAACAGTCTAGGGGCATTTAGCTGGCTTGGATCGAAAGTGGTCAGCAGTTTCCTGTAAGGCTTAAATGTGTGTTCGTCTCTCCCAATCAAGAACTGGACAAAACAAACATTTTTACCTGATTTAATACATTGTTGTAAAAATGGTTGAAATGTGACTGGAATTTTAGCCATCTCCTGCTGCATTTTTACTGTAAAGATTAGGGAACTTCTACTCTGAGACTGCTACGACCGCCGAACTTGCTGACTTTTCTGCCATATTTATGCGTTGAAGAACAGTTTATACAACCGACAAACTGGTATTCGTTATATCCCTTTAGTCTTTTTGTATCAGGGTATAAAACTTTTCCATCTTTTTATGGCCGTGCTAATGTTTGAAATTTATTTTTCAGTTCATGGAGTTCCCCCTGAAGCCGAACGTAGTGAGAACCCAACAAAAACCTTAAAAGATTCCTTGATCTGTATCCTTGACTCACACTGCTAAAGTTTCCTTATGGTGCGTTATTTTGGGGCTACAGCCTGTATTCTGGTTTTTGTTTTCCGATTTAAGAATAACTGAATTCGTAGAGTAAGGTCTTCCAAAAGAAGAAGAATTCGGAAAACGGAATACTGTTGGTGGAGGTGACTTGGGACCAACACGCAGAATAGTTTTGACCTGACTTCCGGTTCCACGTCACGAACATGGCGGACCGCGCACGATTTTCCCGCCAAAAGTTAAAAGAACACATGTCCTATTTCGGAATTATATTTCGGTTATTCCGGAAACCGTATTCTGCAGTTTTTGTTCATTCTGTCCATTCTGCTGAATGAACTGAATACTCTTCGGTTCATTTCGAAATGAGAGAATGAAGTGCCCTGTTGTTGTTTTCCTCTCAAATTTACGCAATTTTTTCGGTGCAAACTAAGTGTAAACACGTTCTATGCTCTTCCTAATAGGGCAGCCATGTTTTCTTAGAGTTTAGTGTTTTGTCGTTCGTTGTCCTTTTTGTAATGTTTTTCTTGACATGATCTGCATTCAGCTGTGACTATCACCTGTCCTGACGCTCCAGACAAGAAATCGGTGACAAAAAAACTGCCAGGTAAGATGAACGACTTCAACAAAACACTAGGCTCATACGTTAGAGGGTCACTGTACAGCATAATAAACAGCACCACAGGAAAGTACTGCCCTGTAGCTTTCATTTGAAGGGTCACACTTTAGGATTTGAGTATAATATAATAATAACAACAGCACTGGCTTTATTTACACATTTGTAATGTATCAGTCAATTCCAAAAGCGCCCACCCCCCCCCCCCCCCCTCCGGGCATACCCGGGTATTTGATCCGAAATTTGTCCCGCACGGTGGGGCATTTGACTATCGGCTAAACATTGGTCGGCGGTCGCCAGCTAAAGGGTTTCGCGCGTCTTTCGCGCGCAAATATTCATTCATTCACCACGGGAGCCGCTTTGCTCCCTTCGCTTCAAGATTCAGCGTAGGTTTTCCGTTGTTTATTAAATATACAGTTGATATGCCTTTATTCAAAGTTTGGAGTGCCGACAAAAGAGATCGGAAAAGAGTTTTGGCGCACAAAGGTAAGCGATTTTAGAAAAAATATTCATTATGAGCGGGGAGCGGTCCAAAATGCTTCATGCAACGAGTGATTTGCTATAGATTTACACTTGATTTTCCCTTTTTGAGGCCCCGACGGTGGGGCATTTGACCGTAAAAACTGGAAACACAGCGGGGCATTTGCTCAAAATTTTTTAAAAAAGTTTTATGTCCGGGAGTTTGCCCGGGGGAGGGGGGGGGGGGGTTGGGCGCTTTTGGAATTGACTGATAAGAAAAAGACCTTTGTAGCCCACAGTTAGCAGGGCTTTTCTAGGCGGGCTACTTACTTACGGCCAGCAGGCGAGAAATAAGTCCAATAAACGTTGAATTTAGTAGACATATTTCGGATGAACTACATCCATCGCCAGTACAAGCAACAAAACCCATTAGTTTTCTACTTATCATATATTTTCTTTGTCTCTCGTTTTTGTCATGTTGGTGTGAGTTGTAATAAGTTATATTTTTAGATCTAATGTCACATTGTAATTAGCTATTTGGTTCTCTCTGTATTTATATCATTTCTTGGGAGGGAACCTAAGTCCTACAAGCCCCACGGTTTTTATTAGGTTCCCTCGCCATTTTTTTCCTTTTTGTCCTATCTGTTCTTTTCTTGTTTCCCTTTGCAACTTCTGTGTATTAATCATTGTAATTTATTGATCATTCCAGTTCATTGTGTGTGGCAAATAAATAAATAAATAAATAAATCACACCCGCTAATGGGTTTTTGTTGTTTGTCCTGACGATGGATGAAGTTTATTCGAAGCATGTCTACTAAATTCAAAGTTGTTGTAACTTTCATTCGAAAAAAAAAATTAATAATAATAATAATAACAACAACAACAACGATAATACGACGGATGGAATCAGTTTGTGTGTTTAAACTTGAATTACGTTCCTTGATGAAAAGCATCTCATAGACGAGTCAATCAAATTTTCCTTGACTCTTTTGGAGTATGCAAAACTGGCTTTCTTCGAGGAGGCTTTTCAAAAACGTTATGTTTTTAAAAATATATTTTATCGCAGTTTCTTATCGTTAAATAATAATAATAATAATAATAATAATAACAATAATAATAATAATAATAATAACAATAATAAAATGTTTTTATGCAAATTTTGCGTGTCATGTATCATTCAAGATGGCCGACAAACAAACGAGGCACTTGTATCGAAATAATACGAGCATTTTTGTCTTGCACAGGAACTATGACAGTAGGAAAGCTTAAAGGGCTCCTTTATCGCCTCTTCAAAGTGGACAGCTCTGACCAGAGGCTTTCCTCTATGGACAGCAAGGCAAGTTGACTTATTACACATTCACTCTATAAACAATCAGTTGCTTGTACAGGCTGTAGCTGGTGCACCCTGTTTGGTAGGTATACAGGAAAGCCAGAGCAAAACTTAACTAGGATGCTTATTGTATCCTTCGTGTGAATTCAGTTTTGTTGATTCTGCTTGTCACGTCTATAAAAGTGTGGTTCTTTTGTATTTTTGTTTACAGCTTGGTCGCGAAGTGGAGTTAGATGATGACCTAAGGCAACTTACATTTTATTCTTTACAAAAGGGAGACACTATTTATCTTCGGTGGTGACTCAAGTCTTGAAATCAGCGGGATCTGCGGTGCAAACAATGCGGATCCAGTCTTTCGTGTGGTATAAAAGTAACCAATCAGCGCGCTGATTACTTTAAGTTGAGACATGCGCACTTGATCCAAAGGTTACACCCGAGCTAAGACATTATTAAAAGCGCTCCATCAATTGAAAACAGCACATCCCTGTAACTTCATTTTATTTAAGAAACCTTTCAAGTTTCTAGTAAATTTACATCATGCTACAATACTGTGTCGGCAACGGAAATGAAATTTGTGTTTTGGATGGCTTTGCTTGGAATTGAGAGTCGACAAATTAAACTGGAAGGTAACATGTTAAGAGCCTGGAAGACATCAGTATCTTCTTGCGACCACTGCTCGTTGCCCGTTCGGCTCAACACATTCTCTGTCCTCACATACTAGCCTTTGACCACATTCACAATCAGCGGTAACTGTGCATCTCTTCTTGAAATTCCGGAAGCACTGGAAGACAAAAGGAACAAATGTCAACTTCATCAATACACAGCCGTTCCACCCACAGGCATCGATTCCAAGTTGAGGCAGATAGCGGGGTGCTTCGTCAGAGTAATATTCACCAAAAACATTATTACATTTGATTGAGGTGAATAACTGAAACCCACAAACCTCGTTTCTTACGTTCGCTCGTTCGTACCGAGGCCCTTCCGGTCTTTTCGGCAGGGGAACGGAGGACTGGAAGGTTTCACAAAGAGCGCAAGGATTCAGGGAAGCACTCAACGGGAGGCACTTACACCTCCGAAAACTCCGCTTAGCAGACGTCCCTGGGTACGAGGCAAGGAAGTGGAAGACGAACAATAGATTGTCAGATGGATACTGTTAGCTATGAGGCTGTTTCCAGTCGCGAGGCCTCATCCACTGTTTATTCATTTCGACATTTCTTCGAAGCTTTGACAGACCGGAAATAATAAGGACGCACAAATTGACCTACATGTAGTGATACACCCCTCACATAACCGACGAAATATTCCTGCGTTTAGCACTAATTCGTAGTCCGGATATCATCGACAATCGCAAACGCTTTACTCGGGTAAATTTTACCTGGTAAATCTACACTGATTTGCGGATTTTATTTTAAACAAGCGAAACGAAGTACGATAAATGTACATTCATTTAATCATAACGTTAGTCGAACGCTTAGCATGGAGCTTTGTCAGACAATATTATGTATTTTTACTGACCGGTTTTTTCCTTATGATTGTATCCAAAAACGACTCCTCGTTGCATATTTGTTGATAATTGCAGATTATAGTCGGGTCTGGGCACTGGCAGTCGATATCCTCACCACAGCTCTTTCCAATTGTGCACTGCAGAATTACAAAGAAAACAAACAAAAAACACTTAAGCTTAGAAGACTAAACTACTGATTTGCTGCACATGCTGTACTCGGGCTGGTTGCTTTGAATGCAGTAAACATTTCTGACGAATAGACTTAAAGTCAGCGTGCCAGACGATGCATGACTCTCGCGTATAAGTATTTCAAAATGCTCCCACATTATTGTCGGGTACTCTTTAGCTAAATAGTCAATGAAGGCACAATGAACCGCAGGCGTGAGTACGAATCTCGTCGATGTCGAAGATTTTTTTCCTTTAATCCTCCAGTTACCCAAATGAACGCTTAAAGTTGTAACCATTTTCGATAACCCTCCATTCGCCACCCATTTGTGATGTGCAGCCGGCGTCTTTAAAAAGTTGGATACGGACGCCTTTTCTGCACACCGGGCCCTTTTAGGGACGAACCTTTATATTTTTAAGGAAAGAGGCGTCAGATAAATATCAGAAGAAATTTCTTAGAGATTTTACAGAAGAAAAAAATCGTGCACATCGTATAAAACTAAAGAAGTAGCCGAGCTTGCAAAACATTGCTTAAACTCGGGCCCCATTTTTCCTCAGTTCCTGCGACGCAGGCCAACTGCTTTATTTTTTAGCGAACCTCCCCCACTGTCCCCTTAATTACTTGACCACGGGCTTTTGACCTGAGTTTTATCCACAACATTAAAGTACAAAAATCTTTGTCGAGACTTACACTTCTAGCGTCCTCCTCTAGAACTGAGTTCATTTGATCCGAAAAACTCGCCGCTGTTGCAGCTGCAACGATCGCAAGCACAATCAATGTCCTCATCATCAAACAGCTCGTGTAAATATCTGCAAGATTAGAAACGCCGTATTCTGAGTTGTTTGAGTGAGTAAGGCGACAATATTTAAAGAGAGCTAAAACAATGGCCATGGCCTAAATCGCGCACATTAATTCTTAAAGATATTTTAATTCCAGTAATTTTATCGAAACAAGTTTCTTTCGAGGGTCTATCATGTAGCTGACTGTTGCCCCCCGGAAATTTGACGTATGCTAGTTTGAAGAACATCAGATTCCACGAGGCAGCTATCAGACCTATAGTCCCGATGCAGAAACACTCTGTGGTAGTAATCCGCTTTATGGGTTATTCTGTTAAACCGCTCAGCGGTTTAAGGACGTTCGCGCCAATTGTCTGTGCAACTTTCTCGCATCTCACGTAGTCTTCAAACTCCGGTAGATTCCAGTTTCTGGTAACCCCTACTTTTCTTCCGTTTTTTTTTATTTTATTTTATTTACATTTCTGACATAACTAATACGTCATCTTACACTGGTAAAAGTTTGGGAAAAAAATCAATGTAGGAAAATTTTCGCGCGAACGTCCTTAATAATATAATAATAATAATTTAGTATAAATCTACTAGCGTTCTATCACGAATGCCGTTCTCTGATTGGTTACGCTACTCGCTCTATTCTGTGATAGATAGTAGCGATTGTTAGCAAAATGGCGGCCGCTTCTTCGCGTTTTCGAAGTGTCTGCGAGGTGGATTTAGATAATTTACTTGTTTAGCTATGAACGACTAGTAGATTTATACTAAAACAATTAGATTATTCGCTCTTGATTTCTATGCGTGATAGCTGATTCGGGCTGCGCCCCATCAGCTATCACGCGATAGAAATCTCGAGCTCATAATCTAATTGTTAAATAGGATTTTTATAGCGCTCGCCCTAGAGTTCGGAGCGCTTTACAATATGTACAATTAAAATGATTATAAATAGTTAACTAAATTAACCACGAAATAATACTAACAAATTAATTAATAATTAATAGTCCTACAAATCAAAAGCTTGGCTAAAAAGATAGGTCTTATGCTTTGACTTAAATGTCGCAAGTGATGGTGCCTGTAGTATGATATCTGGGAGCTTGTTCCACAGGTAGGGCGCAACATAGCTAAATGACCTGCCTCCATAAGTCTTAAGTTTAAACTTATGCACTTGCAAGAACTGTTTGTTAGAAGAGCGTAGAGTTCTAGCTGGTGTGTACTGCACTAGCATGTCCGATATATATTGAGGCGCCAAGGCATTCAAGGCCTTATATGTAAGTAGTAATATCTTGAAGGATATACGTTGTTTAACAGGTAGCCAATGGAGATCCATTAAGACTGGCGTCATTCTATCATACTTGCGAGTACGGGAGACTAAGCGCCCGCCAGCGTTATGCACACGCTAAAGATTATCTATTAAATAATGTGGCAGCCCAGCCAATAACGAATTACAATTATCTAGCTTGGTCGTTATGAATGCACGGACCAATGTTTCCATATCTTTTTGAGAAAGACAGTTCCTGATCCTTGATAAATTACGTATATATGGCAAAAAGCCACCTTACAAATATGATTAACATGCTGTTCAAGGACCATAACACTATTAAAAATTACCCCTATGTTTCTAGCTTTCACTGACTTTCCTACTTTAACACCAGCGATTGTAATCTCGTGTATTGGTGGGCGCGGGCGATGTTTGGCATGTATTACTAAAAACTCGGTCTTTTCACGATTGAGTTTTAGTTTATTACATGCCATCCATGCGTAGATCTCACTAGCACAATCCTCCAGTGTTGCAAGAGCAGCGGATACTTAAGTGAAGGCACTCTTTGAACGACTCATACTAAGTCATTCCTTCTTGAACTCCGATACTAAAGCACATAAACCCATTTATGCCTAAGTAACTCTATTTATCTAAACATTACAGTGACGAACGCGAAAGCTCTGGTGGTTGCTTTGGTCACTGTGCACATAGCAACCAGTCTGTTTTATCCTACTCGATACTCTTCGTTTTAACCCGCAGTTCAAATATATGGTTTTCTTATATTCATAGTCATATATTCATATAGTTCATTTATTCACATTCGTCTATTCATCACTTACGGTTCATAACCAACAAAATGACCAGTTCCCAGTTGGCTTGTTAGCTCAGTTGGTAGAGCACGGTATCGCAGAGGTCGTGGGTTCGACTCCCGTACGGCCTGAATATTTTTCAGGCTTTATTTTCACTACTGCTTATAAGTAATGTTTAATAAATGAGCAGGAGTGTTTTATCAAGTTTAAAACACGAGGCGCAGCCGCGAGTGTTTTAGGACTTGAAAAAACACTAAGTGCGAATTTATTGAAACTTTACTGTACATCTATCCATTCTTACACTACAATTTAGATTTTGGGTTATTTTGGCCTAGAAAATCGGATGTAAAATTTAGCCATGTTTCTATCAGATATAAAAACACTCGTTAAAAATTAATTTCTTTTGTATTTTCTTCATAAATTATTAATGAGTTTTTTAAGTGGTGTATGTAACGGCGACAATCACTCACATCTTCACTATTCTTTTCCTGTATTTTTTCATTCGGTATTCTCTTTCCCAAATAGTGCGCAAATAAGCTTGAACTTGAACTTGTTTTCTAGTTAAGCTAGGGCCTTAGGCAACGAATTATTGTTAACATGGTCAGTATCCCTAAGCACGCAAACTGTTTGTTATGTTTAGTCACGTTTTATGAAGAGTGCAAAGGCGTCAACTGAATGCAGGCGTTCTGTAGCAACTCCGGCATATTCATCCTACTCTATGAACAGAAGAAAAAAGTACATGAGCCGGGAAAAGAAACAAAAACCTCATTGTTTAGCTTTGTTTAATAATAGTTATAAGCTGAAACCGAGCCTTTTGTAAAAGGCATCCTTCAACACTTTATATTTCTTTTCTTTTCTTTTCTTTTCTTTTCTTTTCTTTTCTTTTCTTCTCTTTTCTTCTCTTCTCTTCTCTTCTCTTCTCTTTTCTTTCTTCTCTTCTCTTCTCTTTTCTTTCTTCTCTTCTCTTTTCTTTCTTTCTTCTCTTCTCTTCTCTTTCTTCTCTTCTCTTCTCTTCTCTTTTCTTTCTTTCTTCTCTTCTCTTCTCTTTCTTCTCTTTTCTTTCTTCTCTTCTCTTCTCTTTTCTTTCTTTCTTCTCTTCTCTTCTCTTCTCTTCTCTTTCTTCTCTTCTCTTCTCTTCTCTTTTCTTTCTTTCTTCTCTTCTCTTCTCTTTCTTTTCTTCTCTTCTCTTTTCTTTCTTCTCTTCTCTTTTCTTTCTTTCTTCTCTTCTCTTCTCTTTCTTCTCTTCTCTTCTCTTCTCTTCTCTTCACTTTTCTTTCTCCTCTTCTCTTCTCTTCATTGTACGTGTAACATTCGTGTTTTGCTTCCAAGAGCGATGTAGGAATACGCATGCCCCAGGTGCAAATAACAATTTACGTTCTGCCTTTTTCGAACCTAAAAATAGTTTAAGTCCATTTCAAATGTCCGTGTAAAATGAATAGTCAAAACAAGACGTCGAGGGGGTCACCAGACAGTTTAATTTCTTTCAAAACTAAATACATGAAAATGAGCTTAAAGCTCCAGCCTCATAGAAAATGATATATGTGTAATGTAAAGATTATGAACTTCGCTTAAGAGGACGTAGGCAAATTGTAGTGCGTTGAATTTTAGGGTGAAGAGAAATTTGATAATAGAGTAGCATCAGGTTTTTTTTATTGAAAACTGCAAACTCATGTAGTTTGCGGTTAAGCGTTTGCAGTCTCAGGTTGCCACGGTTTCGAATTGTAGCAATTATTTTCTTTGTTTCGTACCGTCATGTTTTTTTCCGACAAGTCGAAGTGCTTCCCGGGAGTGCTTCTCTTTTATCGCCTAAAAAACATGAATTACTCATTGATTCGAGTTCAAAAATCTAATTAGGACATCGCAGGTGGATATAAAAACATATTTCTTGCCTTTACACGTGACGCTGTACAATTTTTAATGCCAAAAAACCTTGCCGTAAATCACTTACCGCTGGCAGCCCTTCCTGCCGTTCAAACCGAACTGCAAACGCGACCGCAAGACAGTGGTCACGTGACATCCTCAGGTTTGCCGTTTGCCGTTAAGCATGAAAACCTGACGCTAAAGGTCTCTAATGAGTTGACGTTACCCATACAGACAACCGCAAATTGTAAACTGACTAAGCGTCTTTGAAACGTATTTAATTTTAGAAAATAACATAGTTCATCGTGTTTACCCTGCTTTTTATATGCCTTTGCTTCTGTCGAGAGATTTTTGTCAAGTATTTCAAGTAAAAATAGAAATGACAATATTTGAGAAAATGTCCAAATTTTTTCGTCTTATCGCATAAATTCTAAAGGTCCGCCTTAAATCTCGGCGTCAATTCCGGCATATATGATTCAAAGATCGACCTATACGTCTCTGCCAGACGCACTTCCCACCCTCGCAGTGAAAAGAAATTTGTCAGATTTTAAGTCACAGTTAATGAAGTCTTTTTCTTACCTGTGGCTGAAATGTTCTTATCAAAGACTCAGTGATGGGCGAGGAGTCTGCCTTTCTTGAGTGAATCAGCCCAGCCGACACGCCAATTTAACCGTGTTTATAGCGGGTAACAGGTTTGACGTATTTAATTTCTGAAGCAATTCTTCTGCAGCAAAATATTTCCAATTTGGAAAAAACAAACAAACTTCGGAGGACAAAAAAGAGGGTCTTGTTTGATAGTTGAATGCACCGGGGCAGGTGGTTTGTATGTTAATATTCTCGGTACACAACCAAACCTCTTACGGCTTCTACACATTTATTGCATTGCACTGCCTTCTATATTTTCAAGAAAAAGAAAGAATGTCTTATAAAACCCCTTACTGGAAAATCTTTTGGTCCAGTTCACTCGATAATTAGTATTATATAAGCCAGTTTGGCTGTCCAATGAATTGGCGAAACTACAAAAAAATGACGGTAATTTAAATTTCATTTCTCCTTGACAGGAAATGAAAAATTAAAGCAGGTACGACAGGCTAATTTGTAAAGACGAAAGACTTGAATGCGTTCATTAAATTATATTTTTTTCTTTTGTTGAATATTGGCGACAGCTATTTTAGTCCAAATTGAATATTTCAAAAGGGCAACAATAATGCATTACTTATACAACTGGTCATGAAGCGACTAACGGGTACGGGGGGGGGGGGGGGGGGATGTTACGTTGGCATTTCGTGAACAGATATCAATGATGTCGGTAGATGATAAACGCTTTTACAATAAACTGAATTTTCCGAGCTATAGTCACTGTATCTTCCTATGCACATCATGATTACGAACTGAATAGATGAAAGACGGTTGTGATTTAATCTACGTAAAACTACTCTATCAAATTTTTCTGCTGAAGTCGAAACCGTTGTCCTACGCCTCCAGAAAGAGGAATCAAATTCATCAGTTTGTGTGAGCCTCAAGTTAACAAGGAAAATTGACGACGAAGTAAATCTATTCAGATTTTAAAACCCCTTATGTAACTTTTGTTTATTGTGTTATTGAAACCAAGAATGCATAAACACGAAAAGCGATGGCTGCTGTTCATGGAATTGTTGGTTTCAAGTTTTTTAAGGGACCCAAGCATCCAAACTGATCTCTTCGAACGACATCTTGTTTTGAAACTATTGGTTCCGGCTTATCGATTCTCTTTTTAACTGTCGTTGATGTACCGAGAATTTACCAAAGCTTTAGGGCTAGCTGTGTTTTTGTTTGTAGACTGAAAAAGAAGAACGTCTCTAAGGGGGCGATTTTGAGTATGAAAATTCGAAATTTTGTTAACTGACCTTAGCAATCTTTAGTCAACTTTACAATCGGCTATTAGGTTTGTTGGGGCGGTGAGCCAGTTCGCAGCGAAAATCGCACCAACCTGATTTGTATTTGGACTACATATGACGTTTAATTTCTCGTTTTAAGTAAGAGTGTTTAAGGTGAAATGCTGCGTTTTATCCTCAATAAACTAAAAAAGTACTCTTACCTTGGTCCGACCAATTCCACAGTGTTGACTCTGAGTTGTTTCGCTTCAAGTTTAACTTTGATTGGAGTTGCCGAGTTTTAAATATAATGACACTGTGTTTACATTACGATTAAGATAAGGTATCCCACTCTGCGTCCTTTTAACGACATGTTTGAACAATACCTTACGTCAACATGTTATTCATTTCTCGTTCAGTTAACTATAATAGGTTCGAAATAAAAGAAAATCGACGAGTTTCTCCCAAGGGAAGACATATTTCCTTTATCATCTGATCTGGCATTTGTCCGATCCCTAAGCAGGTCTGATATCAGTAATTTACCGTGTAGTTTTCTTTTTGTTCTACTTCCAGGTCAAAGCAATATAATTCTGATTTTTTTTGTTAAATTTTGCCATGTATAAAAATTCCACTTAAAGGAGTGACTCTCAGATTCAGAGTTAAGTGGAAAATTTGACCTAGATTTTTCTTTATACCTGTTTTTATTCAATTCCATGGTTCGATTCATTCAAACGAAGAGTCTAGCTAAAACCTTTGTTGAGGTTTACGAGTGAGATCAAAGCAAAATGTGCGTTTTCCGCCTTTCACATTAACTAAACTAAACATACACGTACCAACCAAAAATGGTTTACAAACGTGTTTACCCTGTTACAAAAATGGAATTTACCAATTTCAGCCAGCCAACTTGAAATTCTCTTTAAAAGGACCTAGAACATTTTCTTTTTTTATATTCTTCAAGAATTCACCGTGTTTGGAAATCATTTTTAATTGAATTTTTTCAGTTGAACAACATAAGTAGTCTTTTTCTTTTTCAATTAACAACTCGAACATTGAATTCCCAGCCTTAGAAAATTTACCGCATTTTAATGAGATATGAAATAAAATACTTCCCGAATCTACTTTCCGCCACATATCATAATAATTTTAGGTCACAAAATGGCTAATCTTTATAAACTGCACTTCGATTTTTAATTTCGCTCTCATATGCCCCAAAGGCCAGACTTACATAAATTACTTGGCCAAAAACAGCCTCACTGCACGCGATATTAAAAAGTTTTAAAAAAGCGCAAACTCGCTAATCTTATTCAGTAAAATGATCTTGTTGTTTGACCTAAGGGCATAAAGTAAAAGATGGTAAATGAGCGCTAACAAGCCCTGGAGGTTTTTATTGTACGAGAGAATACGACGTAAAAAAAACTTTTGTAACTTTTTGGAAGACTTTGGTTGTGGTGTATGGTGTACATGACATCTCGATTCAAACGTTAGAAACTTTTTATGAATTAAATTCTGCCAAATTTATTACTTTTCAAAAATTAAGCAATCCTTTATTCAATCAAATTGTTTTATTCCCACTGTGTTATCAATCAAATTTCTTTTCTTACATACAGGGCATGATTTCCGTTGCTTTAGGCAAGAAAACATGTATGAACCTCAATTCACCTTTATCACCATTTCAATGTAGTGCGTATGTATGACTTCATCGTCCTTTCTGGAGAGCTCGCTTAACCTGCTTTTTCTTTATTCGCCCTTTTGACGATTCTTCTGTTACGTTTGTTACAAGAAACTGTGCGAAATGAAATGATTTTACTTTCCGGCTAGGACAAAGCACCAACCCACGCTGAATTCTCCATATTATGGTTTTTGGTCGGTATTTGGGTTATAATAGCTCATAAACTTTGTCAGTGTCTTATTAAAATTGTAGTTTTGTAAATCTATGGATTGGTAACGCAACTTGTCGTTTAAAAATAAATCAAGGACAAATAAAAGACTGAGGGTCAATGAAATATTTGTCGCACGTCACCTCACAATCGATAACGATATCATGACTCGCTTATTTTGAAAACAAACTTATCGAAGGCTTTACTAGATCTTGAGATATCGTAACAGTCTTTTAAAAGAGGACAACCGTGGACACGTTTCGTTTACTTCCCTGTTTCAAATCTGATTAAGGTGTGAATATAATTATATCCAACCTATTTTTGGCGGGGAATTAGAACATAGAATGCTCCGGGCTGACAGATTACGGATGGCGCGGATAGGCATCGAACTAAAAAGGACGAGAATCTTTAAGCTGTATTAAGCGTTTGAGGCTGCATTAACGTGAATTCTATAGCCAATTTCGATAATGGAATTATGAGCCATTTCGTTCCGATTTTTAGTGTTTATTAAACTTAGAATTTCCTAATAATTGAAAAAAAGGTAAGAAATGTTCCCTAAAGAAGCAAAATGGGAACAATTAGGACTTTTCTCTTTTCCTCGGTTCTCAATTTACTTCAATTCTTTGTAGATAACCGTACATATGTATAATAACTATAATAAACGTTTGTTCTTTCAAAAGAAATGAATTCAGATTAGCCTGGAAAAGTAGTAGTTTTTTTATTTTGTTTTGGTAGAATCTTATGGCTTCCTCGTATTTTTAATTTTTTCCGCGATCTTAATCTATTTTGATCTTTACTATCTTTAGTCGCCATGATTTCCTTTTTACGAGTTCCTGTTTTTATTTTATCGAGTACCGTTGTATAATTCAAACAATTATTTTGGGATTTCGTATATTTTCTCCGAATATGTTTTTAAATAACTTGCCATGAATTTACACGTCTTGGTAACGGCTGAATAAACGAATAAAACGAGTTATGAAAAATAGCGAAGAGTGAGATGAAATGGAAGATTTTCAAGTACCCATTACATATCACTTTTCTGCTGCATCCTGGCCTGGTCTAAAAAAATAAAAACTTTCTTTATTAAAAGCGTGCTGGTTTATGAAAAACCTGCAAGCCCAAGGGGTGCATTTGACAGTTGCGCAAATTCCTTGTGATAACAAAGGTCTCGAAGGCCTTGGCCTTTGCATTACTCATACTTAAGTATAAACAGTAAGGGACATTTTGATAGCTACCCATAAACGCTTTAAGGTCGGCACACACGGAGGGACTAGTCCCTGCGACTAGTCCCCGCGACTAGTCCCGGGGACCAAGTCCCGGCCCTTCGTGTGAACTACCCATTCAATTACAAAATCTAGCCGCAGGGACCAAAATTTGGTCCCTGCGACTTGTCCCACGAATTCAAACCATGTTTGAATTCGTGGGACAAGTCGCAGGGACTTGTCCCCTCAAATTATGCTGGTCCCTGCGTGTGAACTGTTCGTGGGACTAGTCCCTGCGACCAGTCCCTTTGTTTAAACTCTTCAGGGGACTAGTTGCAGGGACTAGTCGCAGGGACTAGTCCCCTCGTGTGTGCCGACCTTTATAGAAGATGGTGTACGTACATGCTCACAATGTCTATATGTATTTCTTAAAACTATCTCCCTATCTATGGCCCTCGTGGTTTCATTTATTCATCAAGTTATTTACGAGTTTATCAACATGTCAGTGATTTGTTCCTTCAGTAATCAAGGGATCAAGCAGAAATAACATGCAGTGCCTGTATTTATCTGAGCTTATCAAATACAGTTCTGCAGCCAATCATGGAGCTCGTTATATCATAGAAATTTAGGAAATTATGACAAGTACAATTTAATGTTATTAGGCAGGAAGAACAAAAATGAGGGCAGTCCATCTATCAATGTCAAGATTGATGAACAGGTTATTAAATCATCACCAGACTTGAAGTTACTGGGAGTAACATTAGATGCTGAACTTAGTTTTAGTGCTCACATAAGTGATATATGCAAAAAGACAAGTAAGAAAGTTGGTGTTCTAGTACGTCTTAGAAATATGATTCCCAGAGAAGCCAAGTTACAATTGTATGAATCGGCAATTTTACCTAACTTAACATATTGTCACATAGTATGGCATTTTTGCAAAGCATCAGATGCAAGAAAATTAGAAAGAGTACATGAACGGGCATTACGTGCTATATATAATGTTAGGAATGCTACGTATGAGGAAGGGTAGACTCTCCAGTCTTGAGAACAGACGGTTACAAGATATACTAATTTTAATGTATAAGGTTAAAAATTCACTAGCTCCAGAGCATGTATGTAATATGTTTTTTCAGCAAGATAGGCATTATAACTTACGAAGTGATTTTCCTGTTCCTAGATACAATACTGTTAAATATGGTAAGCACAGTATTAGATATTTAGGCCCACACATATGGGGCAAGATTAGCCAGGAACTGCGCAGTAAGACCAGCCTTCAGGCTTTCAGGAAAGGGGTGCGTGCTCTCAATGTACTTGGCTTGCTGGACGGTACGTGTGGCTGCTGTGCGTGCTCATCTTAGATTGGTGGGTACGCACAGTGGCTTCTGCTGTCTGGCCGCCTGGTGTATTGGGAGTGTGCTCCCCTATCTTCTATTTAATTCGTCTAATTTAAATTATCTAGACTGTTTAACTTTCTGAATTTTATATTCATGTTTTGACTGCTGCTTATATGCTTGCCCTATATTGTCTGTTTGTTTGTTTGTTTCTATTTGATTGTCTGTTTTGTTTATCTATTTGTTTGTCTTTGTTTGTTCCCTACTTGACCTGCTGTCTGTTTGTAATAATTTTATATAATGATGTCTTTTTTACATATTAATGATATTTTAAGACTATATTTTTAATATTTTTACATATACTTATATTGCATTCATTTTATTTCTTTATAGTGTCCACAATTAGCTCTTACCTAAATACCTTGACACTTTAATAAAGTTTATGTATGTATGTAACAATAGCTACTACAATAGCTCACTTTGGAAAAGACTGGGATCGACAGAGCCACGTGAGGGATTGTGGGATTGTTTCTGGGGATGCGATTGTTTCTTCGCAATACGCGTTCCCCCAAATAATCCCATAATCGCTTGCACGACCACTCTGTCCCAGTCTTTTCCGAAGTGAGCTATTCCTACTGCACTCAGTCTCAGGCCCCGTTTATATGGAGAAAAGTTGTCCCGGGTAGAAGGGTCACCCGCCTACCCGAGCTACCCTGGGCGAGCCAACTTTTCCTACATTTCCTTACAAAACTTTGCGAACCGTTTACATGAGAAACAAAAAGTTGGCTCGGCTAAAAGGGTGACCCTCCTAGCCGGGTCACCCTCTTTCGATGGTAGGGTCACCCTCCTAGCCGAGCCAACTTTTCTCCATAGAAACACTTTGGCTCGCCTAGCCGAGCCAACTTTTCTCCATATAAACACTTTGGCTCGCCTAGCCGGGTCAACTCGGGTCAAGGTGAGACAATCAGAGCATGCGCGAGTGCTGCTGGCTCGGGCAAAAGGGTCAATTTTTTCTCATATAAACGCTCGCTAAAGTTGGCTCGGCTGGTAGGGTGACCCTCTTACCCGGGACAACTTTTCTCCATATAAACGGGGCCTCAGTCCCACTCAACAAAGCTCAGAACCCGCGGTTATTAGCATTCCTACCATATTGCTAGCTAACTCATAGTTTTGCGAGAGGACGACAACAGTTAAAAAATATATATATATCAACATTAGAGTTCGGCAAAGAGAAATCAACAAAATTTCGTATTTTTCTACTTATTCAGGACTCAATAAACTTCTTAGCTTGTGCCGGTAAAATGTCTCATTAGAACTTGAACAAACTACAACTCACGAAGACAGCGAACACAGCTTTGAACGTGGTCTGGCGTATTTGCTTAAAAGCCAATACTTCCCTGCCTTTTCTCAAATTCGTTCGAATTTCTGTCCCATATTTTTCTGATTTTTACATGTATAGCGTGTTGTCTAGTCACAAGGTTCCCTTTTCTTTTCTTTTCTTTCAAACTGTTAAACTCCCAAATGGTTGAAAGTCATTCCAGACATGATATTTTCAGATGTTCTTTTAAAGATAACAGTGACTGCTTTTATCAAGCCTTGAAATCTTTCTTGCTTACTTTTTTTTTCTTTTTTTTTTTTTTTTCAAATATTTAACCACTTTTATAACGTGAGATTTATAATGTTTCACCTGAGCTAGCCAATTATGCCGGCTGTAACTCAAGATGTCGCTAGCCATAATCTGAATGTGTTCGACGTTAGGAGAACGCATCCCAATCCTGGGTTACCTATGAATTACGTCATGAATGATATCGTGAGTTCAGCCTCGCTCTGTTATTTACGCTTCGACGTTTGACTCAACAGGCGAACTTAACTAATTTGGGTCGACCTAAACCGTAAAGTACGACGTTTGACACGGGCTTTGCAGGCCGAAAGTATTTTCGAGTGAAATGAACTACGGTAAGCACACCAGCGCGTTACGAGTAAGTATAATAATCGAAAGCTTCCTGTAAAATCAAATACTGTTTGTGTTGTACAAGATAGAGCAAAGTCAACCGACGTCGGCGTCGATTACATAATTTCCCCTTGCTTTTGAAAGGAAAAACATGGTAGCCTAGTAGAACATACCGGTAAGTGCTTTTGTGACGTAAGATGCTGAACACATCACTGAACACATCTTGTATCGAACACGCTGGCTGGGCCTATTTGCTGCAAATAAGACACCAAATCCTTGTTTACTCTTCAATATTGTTTTCTCATCGCAAGATCGGAAATATTACCGAATCACAGCTAAATACCAGCCGACAAGGAAGCACACAACCGATCACAACCCTGTCACCCGGCGTATCACAAATCTGTAATCGATTTCATTATTATCACATCAGACTACCGCAGCAATGGATACTCGAACGCATTCCTGATCGACGATTACCAAGAACTAGTTAGACCATTTTACAGTTCTTTGCTCAGTACCCTGGCCTTTGATTGAATGCGAGGCTAGAGGTGACCTTGTTTTGATACAAACCTACCTGCTTTTCTGATGGAAATTATGCTGATTAAACACTAGTTAGCATAAAAAAAACATGATTTACATAAGAAAAGTAGGTAGGTTTGTATTAAAACAAGGTCACCCCCAGCCTCGTTTTCACCGACAACTGCAAAATGGTCTATTGCTAACAAGAGGCTACAATTAGCCTAAACACGGGCTTGCAAAAAACAGTATTGTATCCCTAACTTAGTGCTAAACAAAAGAATAGAGGGAAGTCTGTCTTTCTTACATCGGACGCATCGTGTTTAGCTTGTGTTGGAGTCTATTTCTGTAGACCCCTATCAACATATATTCCTCTAAAATACAGCTCAACCATTGAGCACAATAATTATAACACTTGTAAAAAATATTTCTAAAAGAACAAGAAAAAGAGAAACAGAAAAAATAAAGCCCGTGATATATACCACTGAAAGACATCGAACCCGCGTTAGCTGCGTCACAGGCAGAAACAATGACCTTTAGGCCACAGAGGTTTATCGTTATGCAAGATGAAAAAATAGTGTATTGATTCCAAAAGAAAAAAACTAAGCACACTTGTTTTCGATTCGATGGATAATTGTTTGAGAAAGGAAATGCTTATCGAACGATGTTGGATTTTTTCGCATAAATGTGAATGGAGTCTCGGTGAAATGTGAGTAGAAAATTAATTAGCAGAGTGAAACTGTTTACAAATACGTCAATCCAGGGTCATTTGAAACACAAGAAAGGAACGTTTCTGGACAGTTTCAAGGGACGCTAGTACATTTGTAAAATATAATCGCTTATCATTCAAAAATTAAAGTCCAGAAATTGAGATATTGTGACAAAATAGTAAATAAACTACCTGTCAAAGTCTCAGGGGTGTGTGATATCCCGTACTTGAGTTATTCAACAAAATGTACATCTCAATGGAGCGGATACGGGGAACACGGCAGTCCATCTGGAGTTAAATTTTGGTCATGTTAAAAGCTTTCTTCTCGCCGTTGAACTTGCAATCATTCGCATAGACACTTCTCTTAACATATTAGTTGTTCAGACTTCAAAGACACAAGGTGAATCGACGTTTTCCGATACGTGACAACAGGCATCATTCTTGCTGTTGATATGAGATTTACACTCGAATCACTCGGCCGTGAAAGGTCAAACTCCCTTTGTCTGTAGTCTCTAATTTTTGGCGCTCCCCTCGCGTCGCGTCTCCTCGCAACTTCGCGCGCGCACGTGCCCCCACAATCCGTCGCCAAAATTAGAGACTACTCGCTGTCTACTGAAACAGACACAGGGAAACACGGCAGTCCATCTGCCGTTAAGTTTACTCATGTTAAAAACTTTCTTCTCGCCGTTGAACTTCCAAACATTCGCAAAGACACTTCTCTTAACATATTGTTTGTTCAGACTTCAAAAGCCACAAGATGAATCGACATTTTCCCATACGTGACAACACGCATCAATGTTGTTAAAAATAGTTAGCGCTTGCGCAGAAACGCCGGAAGTGCCATTTGTGGATGATACTCGACGACGAAAAAGAAGAACCGTCGGTAGTTTATGACCCGGGCGCCGCGCGAGACGCGCGCAGCCCGGGTAATTAGTCCACATGGAGTACAGGTTACATAAAAAAAACACGTCCGTTTCTTTTGACTGGCACTGTTTGTGACAAAGCTGTTGGCAATTTCAACTTAGAAGGCGCGTGAAAGAAAATAAACAAGGTCGTTTACGTCAATATTTATTTTGTTCTTGTCGTTGTTTTAACTGAGTCGTTCACGAAGTCGCCTTGAAAGGGTCATAAACTGCGAATTAATGTAGTGTTATCTGATCCATAACTGTAGCCACCCGCTGTTTTCGTTGTTTTTGTACTGTTATAATTGAAAATAGAGAAAAATCGCATTGATGCCTGCACAATGACCGTGCATGGGGAAATGCTTAGTCAACCAGTAATACATGTTACTCTAACTGAGTTGACCAAAAACTGAAGAACTCAGTCACATGGTAGTAGCAATAAACCGGCGTTGAAATAACCAAAACCACTAGTTGGATAAGTTTGGAACGAGTTGGAAAGTGAATTTACCGAATCAAGCTGGTGTCTTCTTAAAGTACACAGTTCCTCAGTTGGGAATTTCACTTTGAAGTTTCAGACGGTTTAAAGAACTTACCTTCTCGAAAGTACTTCGTCACAAACTCGGCTAGATTTCAGCTTTAAGCTTCCCAGGACCAACCGAGAAGACGGTGAACTCAAGACTAAAGACAATTATAACAACGAATCCACCTTTATAGTGTTTGTGAATGATTTACATTTGTGTTTGACAGTTTGCCGTCAGTTGTCTTCGGGGTGACCATTAGCGTAGTTTTGTGATTGATCAGGTGGAGTTAAAAAGTTTAATTCGTCACGGAACCACCTTGATGTTCATTCATTTAACACGAACAATCCGGAAACTTTAAGCTATAAAATACATGTTATAGTTATAAATCAAGCGATAGGTGGGGAAAAACCTTTGAGAACTGTTTTGAAAAAACTGAAATTAATGTAAGGCGATACTAGTTCAATGAAAAAATGTTCGTGTCTTTTTGGTATCTCTTATTATCAGAACGGGAATGTTTTAGTAAAGAACGCGTAAATATAAATTTAAAGTACTAGATAAGAGCTAATTATAACCCAGGTTTGCATTCTCTCTCCATCAGCGAGACACAATTATTTGACCTCTTTTTTTTTTAAAGTTTTTTGTTACCTTAGGTGAGAAAATGTGTTTTCTTTTATTTCATAACACCGTCGTTGCTGTGAAGTCTATTATATTATTACTGAAAATGGGCACACTTACTCTATCGTTTATGTTTGAATAGGAGCCCTTAATTCTTCAGCGAATATTAAACTGGTCAACACCATGCAACATTTGTTGATATCAACAAACTTTGAATAATGTTTAGACTTGCTGGTACCGTGATAAAATGTTTAATGTTTTCTTTTGTCGTTCAACAAGTTGAGCGGAATAAAACCCTGCTGTATTCTGCTCAGTTATGAATGCCTGTTTCAACACTCAACACAGCATAATACACGGCATGGATCAGTATTTATCGGAAAGTAGTCGCAACATTTTTTGATCAACAAATGTTGGTCTTGTATTAGTGGCTTTCGACTGATGACCGATGTCAGTGAAGCAATGCCTTTTTATCTCGGGGAGCTTAGTACGTTTCGCGCTGACAATGACTATGTAAAATTACGTGTTTATTATTCCCGCGTAAACACTAGAAAATTCTGAATCATGACCACAAACAAACTGATCGCACTCTTTTCTTCTCTCAAAATAGATCCGTGGTGATGTTATCGGCTCTCTTGTTATCTCCATGCACGCGTGGATTTTTTTCCGTTTCCTTTACATGGAGGGAGGAAGATCCTTGCAATAGGAAGATCCCAGAAGGCGGATCATCCTAGCGCCATATGTTTTCTGTATTCAGTTTACATGCAAAGGGTTGTACTTGGCCCTAGCGCTAGGATCTTCCTAGTCCTAGGATCATCCTACCTCAGAGGTAGGAAGATCCTAGCACTAGGAAGATCCTGGCACCATGAGAACTGCTTTCGCTAGGAAGATCCTGATACCAGGGACAAAAACAATAAACCAAACAAACATGGCGGCGGCCGGGCGATCAGGGGCTAAAGGAAGACAATTCCGTCGAAATTTCCGACCGAAATTTCTACATGTAAAGCAAACGAAACGTTAGTTCACCCTCTAGGATCTTCCTGCCTCCAATTCATATCGCACGACTCGGATGAATGTAAGCCCAACCCACAGGTTCTTCAAATTCCGCATAATTTTTAACCATTCTGAGTGAGTAAAGCTGGTGAGGTTAGGAAAGGATCATGCAATACAAAACTATTTACTGAGTACATGCAATATTTACTCAACCGTGTGAAATAAGAATCTCTTATCAGTCTGCGTATAACGCTATTTAATAAAACTTTCTTTGGCTTCTTTGAAATGATGGGTACATCGTTCATTTTTCAGTAAACGCCGTCCGGCTCTTCGTCTATAAGTGTCCTTCTTAATCTCCTTAAAAATATACTAACGCAATTAGCCTGACTATATAGTGGGTTGTTATTTCCTTAAAGGATGCTGGAACAATATACCAGCTGTAAATTGCACTGTAATTGAGAGTTTTGTTGTGGTTGAGTTATTCTACATCTTTCATAATACGCACAGCTTTTTAAAATTTTTACACTCGTTACTGTTCTCTTGGCCAAAAAACAAACAAGCAAACGAAACAAAACACACACACAGTAAACGAAACACCTTTTTTGTTTTCTTTCAGAATTAACTCCCACCGAAAATGAACGCCCTACAGGATTAAGATTAAATGATCGTGTTTATGAATACTTCCCAAAAGCTACAGAGTTTTATACATTCAGTTACCCTCAAATATTCGGCTTTATCAGATAAGAAATTGACGAGAGCAAAAACACGTTGGCGGGTTAATTACCGCCCTTTACATTTGTTGGTGAGCATACCGAGTTAGTAAGCTAACTGTTAGTTAGATGTTTCCACTGTGGTCGAAAAAAACTAGGCTAACTAGACAGTAAAGAGAGTTGGATTCCACAAACCTCCTGTAAGTGCGGTGTGAGATGGGCAAAAACGAAAGGTGGTATTAAACATCATTATCGGCTCGTTGGTTCCTCAGTAATTGCTCTGATAGAAAGGGTGCTGGGCGGGAGCTTCTTTGAATATGCTATTTTTATCTTTTTAAGGAAGGTGGGTAGTACAACTTACACGTCTTATATCAGGCAATTTCATGTTAGTAGTTATCACTACTACTCAAATTGTTAATGTACAAATCTTGAAACAAATAAATAAATAAATAACTAACTAAATAAATAACTAAATAAGATGTTGGAAGGCAAAGATACCCGAGTTTTTGTCATTGTAGTCAGTTGACCAGACATGCGCTGTGAAATTCTATTTCTTTCTTTAAGTGGTAATGCCCGTCATAAAACTTTCTGGTGGAATAATTAAAGAGCGAAATAAGACCAGCTAGTATTTTCTGATAGCTCTGACGAGTTGCTTCAGCATTCGAGACATAAATTTCCTATCCCTGAAATTTATGTGACTAAAATATATCTTTAAAAATTCCGAACAAATTTGACTTTGTTATGTAGAACAAATATCTCTTTAAAATACCTGAAAATAATCTACAAAAAAAGGTAGGAACATTAATCGCGGTGTCAAAACGTTGATAAATAGGCAAAGAAATATATATTGGAAATTCTGATTTTTTTTATTATACTCTATAAGGTTTATGTGACTAGGAAACTATCGACCAGTTGTCAATTTTATAGCGACCTCCTGGGAGTTTTTATTTCATTTAATGACTTTTAATAGTTCCTTTTCTACTTTTATTATCCTGTTTTCTTTCTTGTTCCTTCTTTCTTTTGTGATCTTAGACCGCATAATTCCTGGAAGTTTCTCAATATATTTCTTATCTCGTTTTATGCTAAACTGAGGTATCCACCTGTTAATTATTATTACTTCAGTGTTTCTTTTATGATTGAGGCCAGCTGTGTGAAGTTATCTTTAATGGTCTTAGATTGAATAAACTGCCTGTATATACACACACAGCCCTCCTGCCTATAGCCAAAACATCACACTTAGTTTGGAGGGGATATTCTTCGTAACCTACTGACCTTATAAGTATATTGGGAAGTTTGGAAGACCCAACACAGAGGGTCATAAGGTCATGACAGCCGATAGACTTCTAAAACACGTTTTAACGAATTGCGCCCCAAAGGGTTTGGCTTGGTGAGTTGATGAGTGGTCGTATAGCCGCATGGTACCAATTTAACAAGGTTCTTAATTGCATTGCGGATCTTCACTACCTAAAACTGATTTTCCTTGACGCTAAGCTCAGTCAATTGAAAACCGATTTCTTATTTGCTGAAAAAGTTTGGTTACCCAGCTTTTACATTATTTTAGCTTGATAACTATCTTCTTTTCGTTTGTTGTTGGTATTACTCAAATTGTGACCTTAACAACATTCCCTCAAAGAAATTTTGGGTCAGTACTGCTTGTTATTGTATTCGTCGTTGAAAACACGCAATCTTTTTCCTGTTCGTACGATGCAGAATAAGGACTAGTCAAAACAACATAAATTCGAATGCACTTCAAACAAATTCACGTAAGATTTTCGTAAGGTAACTTGAGCAGATTGTTTCTCGTTTGCGGGCACCGAAAGTTAGGACTGAAGCCGTCAAGACAGCCCGGCTTCTTTTACAAATGGAGCCTTCATTTATAATAATTTTTGGATTTAGATCCTACTTATGTGACGATGTAATTCTCTGCCCTCTTATTTGCTTATTTTATTCACACTGATTTTAGTGGTTTATTGTATTACTATGTTCAACACATATTTTATATCTCTTATGTTTTACATCCCTTATATTATTGATAATTAAGCTTTCCTATTGATAACGGAGTCAGCTGTTTATGTTGTGGTTGTTGTTTTTTTGTTCAATATTTGAAACATCACAGTATGATAGTCAAGAGATGTTTGATAACATTCAGCACGATAGAAGGTATGACGAGGGAATCGCCTTTTGCCAATGGAATAGCCGGTCTGAAATACTCGGAAATAAAATGAAGGCGCCTTGCACGGGAAAACGTTTTGTGTGGTTGTCACTGCGTAACGGATATCTTTTTTAACTTCCAGACCCAATGTGTACGAATAAACGAATAAAACCGCACAAAAGATGGGGAAATGAAAAAAAAGGCTCACGAATGTGGTTTACAGTTTCACTTGGCAAAAACAAATAAACAAACCACCAAACAAACAAAAAGGGTTTCTCACTCCGTCCACTTCTAAAGATTATAAAGTGTTTCGAAAAAAATAACCGCAAAAACTTCGACATTGCATTTTCTTGGTTTTGTACGTGTGTGCAACGAAAATAAATGAAACATTTCAGATAACACTTGAAGTATAATTTGTATCTCAGCATTTTGAGGTGTCTGAACTAAATAAACAGCATTTTTTTCTTTACATCATGACACAAAATCGGTTCAATGTGGGTCAAAAAAGGAGGAAAGATTAATGAGGTTTGTTGGAATATTTGCGCAAGGCAAGGTGACATAAGAGAATCATTTATAACAATATTCCAATTCGCTGTTCATTTTACAACAAATGGCGGAAGTAGTCGAGAATCATAACATTTTTCAAATTTGCTGTTCATTTTACAACAACTGGAAGTTGTCCTACATATTTCAAGTTAAAACGCATCGATTTATTTTGGAAGGAAAAAAAACGAAAAAAAAAAAAACGAACATGACAAATGCGCTTTAGAATCTTTTCTCACCCAGAGCCGTTTGGTCAACAAATTGCGGTCGTTAAGACGGATGTTCAAGACAGTAAGTCGTCAGATTTTGTTGTTATCTCGGGTAGTCGGAGCTGGAAAGATTAATGATGTGCAGAAAGTAAAGAAATCTGACTCGAACATGATAAATGGAGATCTCATTTTGTCGACAATCGGGCTAATCATGGCAACAACGAGGCATAAGTCATCATTAATGAGGCAATAAAAAAAATATGGACATGTTCTTCATCGTGTGGTTGGGTTATGATAATAAAAACCATATAAATCGACTGTAAAGTATACGCGAAAGGAAAGAATTGAATGGGTATCCTGCTGTGAAAGTTTATAAATTTTGTGTCTGTTATTATTGACTTTTATGAGATTACAGTGGTGTGGTTTAAATGGCCAACGCGGAGCACAAGGTGTCGGTAATTTTCTCAGTTTGTGAAAAACAAAAACGACATTCTCTTACGTGGGTTTCACACTGTAAAGACACGTACGGAGCGAACGATACCACAAACCTATTTAGTGAGTGTGAAAAAAGGATCGGAAAATCTTTTAAAATCGTGACCCCCAAAAAAACATAATTTGTGTGGGTCATCTATATCTCGCAGTCGCTTTTGTTGTGAGCTTTTCCGTGTAAATAAGAAAAGACAACACAAACCATCTTTACAGACTATTTATTGGTTGAGATATCATCTTCAGTCACGACCTTATACATACGAGTTTGTATTAGCTATTTAGCCATAATTCGTCCTGCGAATATATTCAGCTAACCAAGACGTTTATCTTCCTTCTTGGTGACCGTACTTACCTCTAGACAAAGTGCAGTAAAATTTGAAATTGCCACGCCCTTAAATATCATAATCGGTATAGTTTACGTCGGACGAATGCTATGTAATCCATATTATGGTATAAGGTACTCTTAAGTTTGAGCTTCTGGAGCCAAGAAAGGTTCCTATTTAAATCCGACATGTTGGCACTCGCGACGTTTAGAGTCGCTTTTCTCAAAGGCCAAGTACTCAGTCTCCACCGAAGAAACCAAAAACACGCACGCTTGCTTATGGAAACACTGCTGGAAGTTTTATTTTCAGTTGAATTTTCTCTTACATAAGAAACACGCCAAAACTAGTTTTTGTTTTCTTTGAAAGGCTCGATTTATGTTCCTAGCTATCAGTGGTTTAAAAATTAAAAACATACTTACGCCACTGCTAGTGCTAATCACCGAGACAAAAAAAAATCAAGACCGTTACGATTCACTTGAGAACAAACTCTTACCTTCCACTACTGGTTTCATTCAGATCTCCTGTTTTTCGGAAGCAGTCCTTTCCCACGATAAGGTGTCTCAGCGAAACAATGAGTTCAACTCTCGTTTATGTCAAATATATACCTTTGTTCTGTTAAATAGCTGATTTGTCAGAGGCCGCTGTATTTATAAATATGTCATTCTCTAAATTTTGGCACTTGATCAACATTCATAAATTAAGTGAATGTTTTGAGCTGCCGACCGAAAGATAGAAAGGCAGATGGTTTAAAAATAGTACACATGCATATCGACGGTTTCAAGTCACGAAATTTCAAAAAGAAATTTAGGGGGTGGGGGTTACTTTAAACTTGCAACCTTTGTTGTCGATAAAAAAAAGTAAAAAAGGAAGAACACGGACAGAACTAAACAACCTTAATCTTTCTATAATTTTTCTACCAAACATGCTTTAAAAGCAATTTCCGCAGTGGTTTCGCTAATAATTACTAAACCAGAAATGAATGATTAAAACGCCTTCAAATCATAATAAATCTCCATTTAAATGATTCGTATCAGCCAATCATATTGCTGCATTGAACTCATAGTTACCTAATTGATTAAAACTTTTCAAAAATAAACCCTGTCGTCGAATAAGATGCAATAAAAACCATTTTAACTCCGACGGTCTTTTACACGAATTATTGGCTTATCTTAATGACTACTCGGTAGACAAAAGAGGTATTAGATTGACCGCAGTTATGATAGGGGATCGGTAAACTGGATGAGAAATTATCGTGAATGAAAGGTGGTGTGCTCCGCGGCTATCAGATGTTATCAGCCAAAGTTTCACTCCTCACGAATTGTTTATAAACGCCTAGATATTTTACTGTATTGAAAAGCTACTGAAACAAGAAGAATGTACTGTATTTCACAACAGTCATCCAGCTGCAAAATACCTTCGACTTCAAAGCAATCAATATTAAGAAAGCGTTCCGAAGTAGAAAGAAGACAGCAATCAAATTTTGCAAGCTTGTATTTAGATGACAAGGTTCCTTCTGATTGGATGACTTTAGGATTCTCACGTGAGGTCAACATGAGGTCAGTGATTGGGTGTTTCAGCAAAACTCCAAGCTCACAATAGAACAAGAGTTGTTGATTAACTGAAATTTACTTCATGTGTTCAATAAATTGTGATTTAAAGTCTTTCTCGTTCTTTTTAATCGCACATGTCGTTCTAAGATGTTAATTCCTGAGTACTTGTAGCTGTAGACATAACTCTTGAGCGTGGAGAAAATCCTTGAGGCAGATGCGAGAGACGGCGATTTAATAATATTGGCTAACGGCGTTTCGAGGCGTGTGAATCGAAGGTTCATGTTGTAATGAGACTCAAAATTAAACCCGCTTTAATTTGTTTATTTACAAGCTTAGATAGTCTAAGAAATGAAGTAGTTGGGACCCAAAGAAATCGTTAAGAGAGATGAAAACCCGATTGCATATCGAGGAAAGGGTTGCATGTCCAGCTGAAATAATCTTTTTTTAAAAGTGTTATCTTGCTTGACGTGCGAAACCTGCGTAATGGAAAGGAAGGAAATATAGGGGAATTATCCTAATGTCCAACAACTTACCGCCCGCACTTTAATTAATGAGCGATTATTTAGCAATGTGGTCGCACGGAACTCTCGCAGGTGAGGAAACTGAACAAACAAACTTAAAGTTATTCACCATCAAGTTTCCAAGCAAACAGTTTCCCTCCCGAAGACATACAAAATTTGACGTCTCGAAAGAAAAAAATTTCGAAAATTTCGAAAGAAGGCGAAGTAATTAACAGACTAATGGACTTTCTGTTTCACGGGAACATTAAGATAGTAACCCGATTCAAAGCGTCACGTGACGTTATGTATCACGTGACCATAGGTTGCTGTTCGACGTGTGTGGTCTATGAAAAAAAAAGGGAAGATAATAGATTAAGAAGTTAAAGGAACCCATTATGGCGCCGAATTTCCTTTATTTTAGACCCATTCATCACATTCGAGGCAGATCACACGCATTTGAACCAAGAAATCAGAACCGGTGCCAATCGCCGTCGGCAAATCTGAACGGGTGACCAAGCCGCAATAACGTCTGGTTAACCATCTTGTGCTCCGGTCAGGCGTCCTGGTTAATCTTCGAAACTGTGGGAAAACGGCTCCCAGCTGAGCTTTAATCCTTGTTTGAAGAGCTGAGCTTTAATCCTTGTTTGAAGAGATCAAGAGTCAAATAAAATGATGTACCGTGCTTCCAAGCTAACCAGGTTGAAATATGTAATTTCCCGTTTTCTCGATTTGGTCACGTTCCATCGGTGTGGGTCACGTGCTCTGATCCGAATGACGTAACCGAAAATAAGGCACGTACAAGCAACACGCACAAGTTGAAGTAAGTCGGAATAGGTCACCTCTCAAGTGCACGTTAAAGAGAGCAGGTTGGTCCTAATCGGCTTCTTTGTCTCACAGCTAAGGAGGCTCGATAGGCTAAAAATCTTCAAAGGTCACTCACTGAGTTGACGACATAGCCTAAAAAAGAATCTTATTCCGACCGAAATCAAGGCCACTGTTGGGCTTCTAAACTGGAGACAAGATCACAGCTGCGAGCGCTGTGAACTCTCAACGTGGTTTTTGTCTCTCCGAAAACAAAAGAAATTGGTATTCCTTTGTTAAAAAGGTTCAAATTAGTTGTTCGTCACGATTTAGTCTGAATATCCAAGTGATTGAGTGAGGCCATCAGGACAGATATTTTCGTACATAGTTCAAACCAAAGCCCCCCAAAGAACTCTGAACCAGAACCACTTGATAAAAGCATAGTTCAGAAAATTGCTCCTTGGCCGGTTTTAATACTCAGCACTGAAGAGAGGATCTTGTAGTCAGAAAATTCAAAGTTTCGGCTTTGTTCTAAATTCTCGAAGTATGCCCTTATAAAGTCCAAAACAACAGCAAAAAAAGGAAAAAGTAATTTTTCATCTTGTTAAGAGCGCGAGACGAAAAGGAAGTTTGCATCCCCTGAAGTGGATGGAATGTACGACCTTCCGTTGCTCCAACCAGTGAACTGCTGTTAAACAAGTGGCAAGCTTTGCCATTTACTAGATCGTCAATACACATGAAACTTCCCATATACAAATCTGAACCTTGCCAGGGACTGAAAAATTGCAACTTTCTCTTTTTATTTCCTAGCTTCAAATCATCTTCTATATTTATCACAAAAGCAAAATACCCCGAGAAGTTTAAAAATTCCCATGATTCCTCAATGTATTGGAAGCGCAGTGCACTATGGAGATAGAGGACCAGGGTACAATGCGGACCGAGTGCACAACTCTGACATGCAGTTATGTCCTAAATTGGCTCTCCACTCAATAGTTATGAACACAATACGTAGAATACGAAGGTCTAATAAATTATTAACAATCATCGTTTCCCTTAGAAAATTGTCGTTTCCTTTTACGAAAAATTACAAAATTTAAAGCTGTTGGGCTTCAACAATCGCTAATAATTTGATAACCACTTCTACTTGTACTGTATTATTATCTAACGTAATAAGTGAAACTTTTTGTAAACCGCGACTCTACAAATGATACTGTATTCCTCTGTCTTCCTTGTTCTAATACTAAGTGTTTTGTTGCTGAAGTTTTAACGATGCATGGAAGTTGAATCCGTACAGCTACGGACTGAAATTATTTTTAAAATTTGAAATATTTTCTACGAAGCGGAAAAGTCCCCTCATCAGAACTCTGACCAAGGTATAATTGATGCACAAGCTAAATTATGCGCCACAAAAACGTGTTGTCAAGTTTAACGTTCAGCTAAGCACAGAGTATTTATATTTGCTGAATACATCGTCCTCGGGGCGAAAGAAATCGATAGCGAGAAAGGAAATAAAAGTCAATACAAAGTGAGCCGGAGGAACGACAGCGAAAGCCGAGATCCACCACATCCCGACAGCAGATCCTGCGAACGTGACGGGCTGAAGCAGAAGAAGAACCAGGAAAATTGTCGCCCAGTCGCGATCTGTTTTCTTCTTCTGTCCCGATGGCGTGTCCCAGAAATCAAGGATCACTGGCGACAGGAGAGTAGCCCACACGGACAGAACTGCACCAAGGCCGTAAATAACCGAAAGTGTGACGAGCCAGTCTTCTCCGAGCACAATATCTTTCCCCATTCTGTCTGCAGCTGGAAATACGCCGGAGCTTTTTGTATCAGAGCAAAGGTTGTATGATTTCCGCTTCACGTGTACTTCAGTGAGCTTTCTGCCTTTCTGTTCACCCTTGAACGGTTTTCTTTTCGCTAAAGTGATGAATGCTGTAACTTCAGTCGATTTTCCTCAACGAAACAACGAGAAGCTTTTTATTCGACGAAGGTTTAGTTTTGAAGTTCTTTCATTAAATATTCATATAGGTTGTTTGAAGAAACCAAGACAACCGAACAGAAAATATGAATTTGAATTTTAAAACAGTTAAACTAAGCACCTGTTCAAAGACCTTAAAATATAACAGATTATTAAATTTTTTCAACACTTCTAGGTGAGACTTGGTCAACTTCATTTCATGTCAGTTTGAAACGCTGCGAACTGAGAATAGCAGCAACTCATGCGTTTCAAAACAGACATGCGAGCAACCTTGGTATTTCAAAACAGAAGTATGGGACGAAAATGAATTTCGCCATGTATTAACCCTTTAGTTTTTTTTGGAATCTTAGCCACTTAGCTTGAAAAATACGAAAGCGATGAAATAAAATTATTTCGCACTTTGTTTTTATTAGTAGCCATTCCATCGTGTTCCCTTTCTTGCACGTGTGAATAAGCAGCTCAACTGTTAAAACTTTGGCTGTTGCACAATCATGTGCTCTAACTGCATACGACTGCGTTCGTCTAACTATTGGCTCTGTATCTTTATCTCTTTTTAATTTTTGGTGCAACTAATCAACATAACTGGAAGGTTGAAAGATAAAAATGTATGTTGGCAGGTGTGTATCTAACAAGCTTCTTTTTGCCAAAATATACGAAAACTTTCATGATTACCCTAACCGGTAGAGGTTAGGGTGAAATCTTAATACTATAAAAAAAATGCGATGGACAGTAGCACGAATCTGTATAGATTAAAGGTTTGTTCAGTCATTTATTTTCTTATTTTACTACTAATATGTACAATTCTATCTCCAACTACGCAACCGGCATCACATAAGGTTTCACGGCAGATGATAGTGAAATTCAAATCGTCCGACACCTGATCCCGCACACCTCATAATTGGGCCTTCAGCTACCACTTCTTTCGCTCTCCGTGCAGCGCCTTACACGCATGGGCCATCAGAACAACTGGAAAATGAAAGCCACACTCACACTTTATAATCTGTTTTCTTCAATGGTTACATACAAAACGCAATAAAAGGTATAACCTTAAAAAAATAAGAAACGTCCGTTTACGATAAGGTTTTTGCCTAGAGATATAGAAGCTGATATGCTTGGTGTGATCCTGTGAGTTTAGCAACTCATTTTCGATAGACGTTTTAGAAACAATTGAGTGAATTGTATGTGGGTTGAGTTTGTTGTTGGTCCTTGTCCTTGTCCTTGCTCCGAGAGGTTTTTCTCCCGGCCGCGTACTCTGGTTTTCCCCTCTCCTCATAAACCAAGATTTCTAAATTCCAATTAGCACCGTATGTGTGTGACACTCAAATAAAGTGTTTCATATTTAAGTGGTTTTCCAGAGGTCACACAACAGAAAACAGACACACACCGTCTCAAGTCTCCACATACTAAACTAGTAAACTAGCACTCATGCCGGAAAAACTTATTATGTTTTAACTCTCAAAAAACCTATTTTCTTTTCGTACTTTTACATTTGACCGTGGTTAATGTATAACTTCATTTCCTTACCGCTCCACGAATGATTTGTGGTTCCCAAGCTTCCTCCTCTTCAATGTCGTCCTTTGAAAACCAAGGAGACAATTACAAAAATCAACGAGCCGTGTTCTTTTTAAACTAATCATTGCATTGAAGTAGTGTGATCATTAAAATGAAAGCTACTGAGCAGACCTTTTCTGTTTATTATGCTGCACAAGGTGGGCCTAGCTTTTGAGTCTTTGGATGGAAAAAGCTACCTAGCGGTACGTTCCTATGGTGCTGTTTATTATGCTGTACAAGGTGGTTCTGCCTTTTGAGATTGGGGATGAAATCCAAAAGGTGATCATTCAAATGAAAGGTACTGGGCAGTACTTTCCTGTGGTGCTGTTTATAGAGGGTATGCAACCAGTCTCCAGGGATTGGAATGACAATGGTGGCCATGTTGGTGGACAATAACAAAAGAAGCTAATGAGAAATCTTTTGTTCACGGTACACCAAGATGGCGGTGATGACCTAACGTGCATACGCCCTATTATGCTATACATGCTTAGTGATTCTAACTTTTGAGATTGCGGATGAAATCCAAAAGGTGATCATTCAAATGAAAGCCACTGAGCAGTACTTTCGCGTGGAACTGTTCATTATGTTGCACAAAGTGTTTGTAACTTTTGAGTCGGAGGATGAAATCGTTAAGTGTGGCCATTTAGAATAAGTACCTCTTCTAAGCTGACTCCTTCCGCGTTTGGTTCCTCCGTTTCGTCTGCACTGTCATGTTCCACATCTCCCCCATTCGCTCTTTCAACATTCTGTATCCCTTCCATCGCCTTGCTGTCCCCTGGGTTCATACTACACCAGCAAAAACAAATCGAGTTTCATGGCGTCCGTTTGCACTGAATACATGGACATATGCCAGTGGCAAGGCCTTGGAATAACGGTGAGAAGGGAGGAGAGGGGTACTCCCTCGTATAATCTATACAGGTATGTGCCGTTCCTAAAAGAGTGTGGCAATTAAGAGCTGTTTGCCCTGAAAACAGGTATAGATTTTAATTTTGGAGTGAAGTCTATAACGGGTCGGGATTTTTAAAGTCAGGTCTGAGAAAGGGTATTTGAAAGTCTGGAAAAAACAAACAAACAAACAACAACAATGACAAAAACCGGAAGGCAAAACTCACCAAAAATAGTGAGGACCAAGTCCCGGGTGAAAGTTTCTAAGTAACTATCTTTCCCTGTTACTTGCTACCTAACGTAAGCCCAGTACACAGTTATCCGTCTGAGCACTTTTACTTGAAAACACAATTCGTCCTAAACTGTTTGTCTACGGTCCACATAAAAACGATCGAAAAGGTTCCGAAGACGAAGATTCCCAAAAACGCTTCCTAAAGTGGAAATTCGAAGAGAAAATGTGAAGTTTACGCCTGCAAACCAAAAACAGTCAAAGCAAACTTTTGTTTTAAAAAAGTTTGGCCTGCCATCCACAAGAACACGATTAGAGAGAGGAAAGAAAGTTGAAAAAAGAGAAGTAAAACAAACTTTGGTACAAATTGTTTCCTTTCTTAGTTGTATATAAGCCATCCAGTCTTGGATATGTCTGCAAGTAAACTTTCCTCACACTTGCATCTTCCTTGCCGGGGGCAAATAAAAAATCTCTCTCGCTGGGGCTCAGCATTCAAAGTTTCCGTGTACATTTGTCTGTGAATAACCGGCACTTTACCTGAGTGCCTGTGTGTAATGATCCAGTGCTTCTTGGTAATCGCTCGTCAGTGCCAAGTAATCACCAAGCAACTGATGCAGCCGAGGGGTACGGTCATACTTCATGTGCTTCCTTAAACTACAAATTAATCAATCAGTCAATCAATCAATCGACCTACCAACCGTCTGTCCGTCCGTCAGGAAGTCAGTCAGTCAGTCAGTCAGTCAATCAATCAATACCTCTGTGTGCACGATTTATGCACTGAATAAGGAGCGATTTTCAAGTGAGTGTCAAAGCTGAAGCCATTACTCTGGTCAATCACAACAGTCGATGAATGCGCAATGAACCAATAAAACTACCAAGCAATTAGAAGTCGCGATTGGCTTTGGTTTTGCTTCTCAATGGTTGCGAAAGTGGCGCGAGTTTTGCCAACTGATCTCAGAGCGAAGTATAGAGTGTTTTTACATGACGTCATGGCGGCCATGTTGGTGTCCCAAAACAAAGAAACAGCGGCTATGTTAGTGTCCCAAACTAAACTTCTGGGAATTGAACTCCATTTTCATACAAATACTTTCTTTTATTTCAGTAAACCAATATGGCCGGTAGTCACGTAAACGCTCTATAAGCAAAACCAAAGCAAACAAGAATTACTTTCAACAGTCAATTTGAAACCACTCTAGCCAATCAAAACCAATCAGAATCGAAGTAAGAACTGCAAAAAAGCCTTAAACGCAGAAAACGCTAGATTGCAAGCAGTCTCTTATTTTTCTCCCAAGTACAACTGTAGCTCATTCTGGTTTATTATATAAACACCAGTGAAATACCAAGTGAGCTTTCCCGCGAAAACTTCATATCTTCACACGTGAAGATAACATGTTATCTTCACATGTGAAGAGATCACCAGTGGGAGTGGGAGCAGTCAGGAAAATTGAACCATGAACATGTGAACAGTGAGTTGAACGGTAAATCAGTTACAAAATGAATTTGAGAAACCTTTACGCTTTCTTTTGTTTCTAATATTTGTAATTACATCTTATAAAGTACTTTGTTTTTGCTCTTTTGGCTTTGAACGATTTTCTCGCGCTTTGTCTTTATTACATTAGACGAGAGTAACTGTTAGTTTTTGACGTCTAGAAGTGGTCAAAAATATTGTTGTTTACAACTGGCTTTCTTCGGAATCTAGAATTCTAGGGGCCATCATTTTAGACTTTATCAAATGAATTTGGTTTTCGTCCACGTACTTCTTCCATGTTTAGTAACGACACGTTCTACTTTAAGACCATTGAAAATATTAAAGTAAAATGGTTTGGTATTTCACCGGTGTTTATATAATAAACAGAATATTACATGCCCGCTTATGGATATGAATTTTATCTTCTCGTGGTCAACTCGATATCTCACTCGTTCGCTGCGCTCACTCGTGAGATATCGAGTTGACCACTCGAAGATAAAATTCATATCCACGCGCGGGCATGTAATATCCTCTATATATCCCCTTGTTGTTCTCCTCTCAAATTTGTATGTTACCGTCCGTTCGCCCGAACGATATGACGAAAAAAAGTTCGACTACACGTAGTCCCAGAAAACGCGAATGACTGTAATTCACGACTGGTTTTGGTTTGACGTCTGATTGGTTGAGAAAATGACGTAAGTTTTTTTAACCATTCACAAGCGAAGAAAAACACAAGCAAGCATAACATGATTGGGTCTAGTTTTGCTTCTTACTGATTGCGAAAGTGGCGCGAGTGTTTTGAGTATAAACTGAATGAAAACCAAAGGAACATTCGACTTAAAAGAGCTCTATAAAATCGCTCGAAAATGATTAATAGTAAAATTCTGAATTTTCGTGGTTACTGACTAGGAGAGTTCACCAGATCCAACACGTTGGTAAACAATTAAAACTACAATAGAAGAATAAGACCTGATATTTTTCAAGAGAAGTAGCTTGAAACAAGTTATTAAAAAGTGTTTCCGCCAAAGATAAAAAAAAAAGTGGTGTATAAAAGGAAGAAGGAAAAGCAGCTCATTTGCAGGGTACTTACAGCGCAATAGCTTTATCATATTGCTGTTTTTTGCCCATGATTTCCGCCAGCAAACAAACAGCCTCAGTGTAAGTCTCGTCTTGAGCCAAACTCTTCTCCAACATGCTGGTGGCCTAATAATAGAAAGTTTCAAATAAACATTACTCTTTAGTATTGCTCTTAGGGACTGGGATGGCGGTATTTTACCACGGAAAAGAGACCAGGCAAAATAGTAAAACAAAGGCAAGCATGAGTGATCAATTTTTGAGATGCTCATGATTAGAAAGAAGACTCTTTTAGCGCGCAACTTTTTCTTTAAATACCCGCGTTTTCATTTTTTTATTTACAACCTTCCGTCTTTTCATCTGTATCACATGTATTTTAATTTCTTTCACATTTGACAATGATGACATCATTGTCGCAACATCGTGTAACGTTTTCATCGTTAATTTTTCTTCTAAAAAAGTAGAAGCTAACGAACAAATAGTTTGAGGCCAAAGAGGAGAAGGAAAAGAAACCGGCGACGCAACAATTCAATTCTTCTCAATTCTTTTATGTTGACATTATAAAGAGCATTAAGGTGGCTCAAAATGGTTTCGTTATTTTTAAACGCCAACTATTTGATAGATCGATACTCCCACAATTTTTTATTTGTTTCCTTGAACATGGTATCAAAAAAATTTCCCAATTATTTCTCAACAATTAGCGATCAATTTATTGACATATTAAGTTATCATAGCAACAGTACAGCCTTTTAGAAACAGCCTAAATTTGGGCTTTATGTGCCTATAACTCAAAAACGAGTTCGGTGACCCCGGATTTTTATTATTGAATTGAAATCTGCATATGAAGATTCATCTTTCTGCAAAGTTTTTAAAAAAAATCTGTACATGGGGTTCAGAGCCACTTTGATGATTTAAAGTAGCAGCGACAAGATGACCTCTTTACGTGTTTCTTTGTTTCTTGGGTTATTAATTGATGAAAACTTATGTTGGAAAAACCATATTCATGCCCTCACAACAAAAATAAGCAAAACTGTTGGTTTAATTGCGAAATTAAGACATATTGTTCCTAATCGAACCCTTCTTGATATTTTTAAGACTCTATTGCTCCTTACATAAAGTATGGACTAACTTCTTGGGGAAATGCATCTAAGACCTTGTTAAATAAAGTCCTTGTCCTTCAAAAACGTGCACTCCGTCTTATTCACTTTGCTCAACCAAGGGAGCATGCAATACCCCTCTTCTTGAAAGGAAAACTTCTACCGCTCCAATTCCTATATTATGAGAAAATTGCTAATTTAATGTACAATATCAGTACTAATTCTGCACCGACTAATATTTCAAATTTATTCTCTACAATTGCCAGTATTCATTCTTACAGTACACGCTCATCAACATCTGAGCATTTTTTTTTTTCACGTGTTGGTGTTAAAATCTGGAATGCGATACCAACTAGACTAAAAAACTTATCCAAAAACTCTTTTATAAAAACTATAAGAACAAAACTAATTGAAATACTAGAATCTGAAAACTCATATGTCGAGATAGATACCTTAATTAACATGATGAAAAATTAAATTTCCGACTGGAGTCAAGTTTTAGTCTCTAGCTTTCCCCTTTAGATTTTACCTAGACAGTAATATTTACATGTTGTTAAGCGATTTTTGATTCTGTTTAATGTAATCGTAAGACGAATCAGTAATAATATTAATAATAATATTAATATTTATAATAGTAATATTTTAAGGACTGGTCCGCCTCGATTAGCTGTAAAGCTACTTGCGGCTCAGTCCACCAAGAATTATCCACTTGTAAAAGAGTTGAAATAAACTTGAACTTGAACTTGAAAAGATGACCTCTCAGTGATTATGGGCACTACATAGCACGAGAAAATAAATACATCAACAATAAAACAATGCTTGCGTAAGCGGCAAGAGAGTCGGTCAGACTTTCTCTGTTACAAGATGACCTCTCAGTGATTATGGGCACTACATAGCACGAGAAAATAAATACATAAACAATAAAACAATGCTTGCGTAAGCGGCAAGAGAGTCGGTCAGACTTTCTCTGTTACAAGATGACCTCTCAGTGATTATGGGCACTACATAGCACGAGAAAATAAATACATCAACAATAAAACAATGCTTGCGTAAGCGGCAAGAGAGTCGGTCAGACTTTCTCTGTTACAAGATGACCTCTCAGTGATTATGGGCACTACATAGCACGAGAAAATAAATACATCAACAATAAAACAATGCTTGCGTAAGCGGCAAGAGAGTCGGTCAGACGTTCTCTGTTACAAGATGACCTCTTTATGGGCACTACATAGCACGAGAAAATAAATACATAAACAATAAAACAATGCTTGCGTAAGCGGCAAGAGAGTCGGTCAGACGTTCTCTGTTACAAGATGACCTCTTTATGGGCACTACATAGCACGAGAAAATAAATACATCAACAATAAAACAATGCTTGCGTAAGCGGCAAGAGAGTCGGTCAGACGTTCTCTGTTACAAGATGACCTCTTTATGGGCACTACATAGCACGAGAAAATAAATACATAAACAATAAAACAATGCTTGCGTAAGCGGCAAGAGAGTCGGCCAGACTTTCTCTGTTACAAGATGACCTCTCAGTGATTATGGGCACTACATAGCACGAGAAAATAAATACATCAACAATAAAACAATGCTTGCGTAAGCGGCAAGAGAGTCGGCCAGACTTTCTCTGTTACAAGATGACCTCTTTATGGGCACTACATAGCACGAGAAAATAAATACATCAACAATAAAACAATGCTTGCGTAAGCGGCAAGAGAGTCGGCCAGACTTTCTCTGTTACAAGATGACCTCTTTATGGGCACTACATAGCACGAGAAAATAAATACATCAACAATAAAACAATGCTTGCGTAAGCGGCAAGAGAGTCGGCCAGACTTTCTCTGTTACAAGATGACCTCTTTATGGGCACTACATAGCACGAGAAAATAAATACATCAACAATAAAACAATGCTTGCGTAAGCGGCAAGAGAGTCGGCCAGACTTTCTCTGTTACAAGATGACCTCTTTATGGGCACTACATAGCCCCCACAAAATTAAATTCCGAACATGAGAAAAACATTAACAATAAAACAATGCTTGCTTTAGATACAAGGGTAAAAAGAAGAGTCAGTAAAAACTTGGTGCCATTGAGACTGCAGCCAGCATTGAAAGAAATCCAAGTTGTAAAAAAGGATGCCCATTCAAGAACTCGCTAGTTTGGCTTTTGCCTGTGCCATACCAATTGTTGTTGTGAACGTGCTAGAATGGATTCCGAGAAAAAATTTTGTGATCTCTTTGTGTTTAATTCTAAACAAATTTCAAATGAGGCAAACGTAGCCACGGATGGAACGGCACGCATGACCTACTCCTTCTGAGCTGGGAAACGAAAAAAGATAAGGAGTTATGTCTGAGAACTACTGAGGTATGAAAAAATGTTATGTAGAAGGATAATAAATCGGCCGACAAAACAATGATTGTCTCATTGAGAACAATGATTGAACCATTGGAAAATGCGCTCAACAAACTTATTATCATTATAATTATATAAGGGTACATAAAAGAGTCACTAAGAACTTGGTGTCATTCAGTTGATGAGACTGCAGTCTGAACAAATCTCGTACGAAAGTTGTAAAACAATGATGTCCATTCAGGAATTCGCTAGCTTGGCTTTTGCCTGCGCCATTGCTATGATTGCTGTGAACGTGCTAGGATGGGTTGTGATGAAAACTGGAAACTTGATGTTGCAGCAGAAACCGGAAAATCGTGAACCGCCACCAGCTATACAGCGAAGACCGGGAAGGAATAGCGAGAGAAGAAATGGAGACGGAATGAAGAACAGAAAACAGGCCATACAACACGACGAGCGGCTGCCTTAAATGTGGTAGGAGAACTTTTTTTCTCAGCTTGTTTAAGTTTAAACAAAACTCACCATGTTTATAAAACCAAACGCTGTTTTATTTCCTATGAGCTATGATTTTTGTTTATGTGGGAAACATTCAGCTGAGAAGTTTTTTAATCGAACCAAGTGTGAACGACATGAGGAAACTGTTTGGAGAGCAGGTATGGCGTAATGTTGTGGACACTAGCCTGCCAAGAATGTCAATATTCCGAGTCAACTTGGTCGCAGCATGTTCCTTCGACTACGATGATCTACGAGGACAGTCAACTCGCACTAGTTTCTGAGCCTAGCTACGGCCAAAGGGACATATTAACAAATTCGCCGGTTTATAAATTCTATATATACTGTTCACGGGAATCGAATGTCTCGTACTTTTTTTCTAATTGTACTTTAGCTTCTCAGCCTAACTACATTTTCTTCTGTAAAGCACTTGCAGTTGGTTCACTCCAATACAGCTTACGAGAACACAGTGTTCTTTTATTTACAGGGTCAAGAAAAAATTGCCACAACGGAGAAACTTCAATAATGGAAGAATACTTCAGCCGAAACTATGCTTTTCCTCTGCTACTTTACGGAGAAAAATTGTTAATGAATTTGTCATTGGATAGATGCAGTAAAATGACGCAGTAGAATGATGGAAGCCCTCTGATACAGTTGTCTGTTGAGTAATATTGTAGACGTGCAAAAACGTTGCACATGTAGACTGCAATTTCTAAGGCGCGCGAGCGCCACACGCCCGCAGGGCGTTAGTGTGAGACATGTATGGCAAAAACCTGCAGAGGGAGTTATAAAAAGCCTATTGTCATGTAAACAAATAGTGCTGTTTCGGCGAAAAAACCGCAAAATAAACAAAGGTTAAGCAATGACGTGGTTATTAGAATTATTAATGATGTTCCTTTACAAAATCATATTACTCCACATTATGTTAGCCAAGGTTTATTAGTTGAAATTTCGTGACATTGTTAAAATGTATACTTGTTTATTTCTATATGATCACCTTTGTGATGAAAAGCCTTGTAATTTCTCGATATCCCTCGTTTCTGAGCAACATAATTATTCCACACGGATTGCAACTTCTCAACAATTATTCCTTCCTCACTTTAGGACAAATATAAGAAAATTTTGCCCTACTGTTATTGGTAAATATTTTTGGAATGATCTTCCTCTTTCTATTCGCAATATTCTATCTAAAATCAATTTTAAAAAGCAACTTTCAAATATTATTTTGCTCAGTACTAATCTCCTTGTTTTGGGCCATGATGTAGCTTTGTGTGTCTGTGTCTGTGTCTGTGTCTATGTCTGTGTGTGTGCTTATATGTTTTTTGTAATAAGCTATAGATATTAATAATTAAATATTATTTAGGGCACTAATTAGTTCTTACTATATCGTGCCCCTCTCCATTCCATTTTTTTTACCTTGTATTTATTATTAAAGTAACTTTTAACATAATTTGAATGGAGAAAACAATAAAATGAAAAAAATGAAATGAAGTGGTTACGCCTCCTTGATAATGATTACTACCTCGTGGAATGAAAGCATGCTCGCTGTTGCGTTAAATACGCGTGAAACTGTAGAACAAAAACTCTTATTACATGGCGTTATTGTAAATGACAACTAAAACAACAAAAGCACGACAACAGTAGCCCCTTGATTCCACGGCGTCTTTCATTCGAGTTTAATCCGATCTTTATGTTCACGCGGAATAAGAAAATTTGCCTTCAAAAACAATATGATAGAGCGATTTTCAGTTGTTGTGGGCCGAAAGACCAAGACTAAAGCAGTTACTCTGGCCAATCACAACAGACGCAGACAGCACAATCAACCAATCAGAACAACTCGAAGCAAATACGTGCAGCCGGCGCCAAGCGCGGGAAAATCCGTTCGAAGAAGTCGCGATTGGCTAAGAAAGGGGCGCGAGTTTGCCAACCAATCAGCGACCGAAGTAAAGCAAACTAAAGCAAACCATCTTCAGTTGTGTGTATTTGTGCATTTTTGACCCTCAACTAACAACCGCTAGAATTGTATTATTTCTCGAATATTGTTATTGTACTTACTTTATCATAGGATGCAGGTTCGTGAGCCATGACTGAAGCACAAAGCTAAATGAAGAAAATGAGAGGTTGAATCAAAAATCGTTTAAACGTTTGTGGCTAAGATACGACGCACTGCATAATGCTGTATTTTCAACGTAAGATGAAAGCAAAATTAAGATCGCATGACGTTTACTTGAGACTGCTAACTTATTACTGCTAACTGGGTAAATTGCTACAAGCGGGGGTGCTTCCAAGGTTCTAAGTGCCGTAAGCATCGACTCTTGTGCGCTATTCTCGCAAGCTCGCAGCTTCACACTTGTTCCAGTTCGCGCGTGGAAGCTAAAGCTAAGGGAGCTGTGTGCTTAACTTACCGTTAAAGTCCGTGGGTTTGCTCCCAGTGTCTTGTGGGCGTTCTTGGCCACTGTTAGCGCTTCTTTGTGTCTTTTTGCAGCCACGTAACATTCAACAAGTCCTGTACAATGACAAAATATTTTATTGAGAATACATGCATTAAATAGAAGTTGACACTCGAGAAAACTGCATGAGTAATCTAATGTCAAAAGATAATTGAACCCGTTTCACTATTCACATCTGGGGGAAAAAGGCAGAATCCCATCGCAGACACAGATGCACACAATCACTTCCGTGCCGTTTACTGATTGGGTTCAACCTCGAGTCGTTTAACGTTTTAAGCAGTTTTTGACTTTGCCAACCTTTAAAAGCTATCCATTATAAACACAGCAGTCCCTGGATAGCCTAGAGTGCGCAAAAACAAACATGCCGTCCTTTCTGTTTTTTTTTTTCTCCTGGCTTCAGTTTCGCCGCGGTTCACGAATGGCTTCCTCTCTCGGCTAACCAGGTAGTCTACGTTTAAACGCTCCGCATTTGCCGTTTAGTATCTGTCCGCAACAACCGACTTCTTTTCTTTAGTTTTGTTTTTCATCCTTCAAACGGAAAACTGTTTGAGTGTGTACAATTTCCGTTTCACGGTTGCACCTGAAAATCTTTCAGTCGCCGTCAAATGCACTGTCTATTTCTGTCCACGCGGTTACGCGCGATGTAATTTGTAACGCAACTGGCTCTGCTCTCCGGTGCAAACACCCTGTTCTCAGTAGATGTTCAATTAATCACCACGCAATCATTCTGCCCAGAAGGTTATAAACAGTGCAAGTGAATGCTCTAGAGCGATTGGATCTTTCCTTATTTCAAGACCTGGTTACCTTTTTGAGCCTCAAAGTTCCACGGAGCCAACTTTACTGCTTCACGGAAGTGTAACAAAGCTTCCTGTTGCTTCTCTAAAGCTTGCAGCAAACTCGCTGAAACAACACACAAAGTATAAATTAAAGTGTACGCTTAGCTAAACTGGTTCAGCCCTCAATTTAACGCGCAAATTCGTTATTAATGCGGAGACCGTCCCCAAACAAAACCACGGTGACATTCTTTTGTTTGAGAGTGGGATGCGCTGACAATTTGTTTGAAATCTTGCGTCTTGTCGATGGAACTGAGGAACTCCTTGCAAAATGGTGAAAGGAGTTTGTTTCTTACAGCATTAGGGGTTCCAAATAGACGGTGCGATCGGTTCAAAAGGAAGGCATGCGAAAACGTTTACATGTTCTCTAACATTCACAGCCTACATGTATAACGTTTATCTAACTTTTATTTACTTACCTTTCAAAACTAATGCTTGCACATTGCGACTGTCAATAGTGTGGGCCTACAAAAGCAATAAACAAACCAAAGTTAGAAGTTATGACAGCCATGGCTATGAAAGGCGGGAACTCTTACTGACTTACTGATCATCTGCCACACTGCTGACTGATTGTCAGATGGTCTGACCGACCGACTCAGATTGGCTGACTGACTGACTGACTGACTAGTGGACTGGCAGGACTTCATGTAGCTGGCTCAGGCTACTGTAGCGGACGGAGTGACTGTGGTATAGTCCTGTAAGATTACTAAATTATCTCGTCAAGGTATCTGCTTCATGCAAACTACCTTTTGTGCAAAATACACGGCTCTTGGTTTCCGACTGGTCACATTGCAGAAATGACCCATTGCAATCCACGGCTCTGGTTTGAGCTGAGTGACTTGAATCAGATCCTTGGCTAGCCTGCAAGAAAAAAAATTACTAGTAATATGGTCAAAGTCATAGCAGCAAAATTGTCAGCGCGAAACCCTCCAATCTACTCGAACATGTTGGTTTTCATTCTATACCAACTCTCTCTCGGTGTGGCAACAAGGTGAATTGGAAAATACAAACTGAATGATAAGACGAGGAAAGTTAGATTTTGTTGTCACATATTTCTCGAACTGGATTACGTTCCCTGGGAGAGCGTATGCAGAGAATCACACTCTGAGAAGCGATCGATGAAAATGTAAATATATTGGATGCATGCCATATAGAGTCACAAAACACGTCAATCTTTAACGAGTCATGGGAAATTTCCCTTTGGACCGAAACCTCGATATGAACAGAGTGCCCAACTGTTTGAATGAAACTTACTAACGGGAGAAATCTTTGAAATATGAGTGGCCAAAGTAAATACAGTTCTAAGTTCTCATTCTAAGATACTAGTTGCATTGCCTGAGATGAGAAGACACTGACTTTCAAAAGGAGAGTTAACTTAGTATAATGTTCTCAGCAAGAAAAGTTGTCTTTTCGAGCACATAGTTGTTTAAACAGGTACGTGTAAACGACTACAAAGTTCTCTCGAGTTTCACAGCCTGCTCGGCTAAAATGATCTAAAATGCGCCTTCGCGAAGACTTTCAATTAATTTCTTTTTCTTTTGAGCGACCTAAGCTTGCAATGTCTTGGCAAAATGGGAATTTAACCGCTTCTACATAAGTCATTACTTCGGACTGAGAAGCGCGGGTTGATGAAAATGTAAATACATTGGATGCATGCCATATAGAGTCACTTTAGACTACACTCAAATCCGTAATCACTTGAAAAGGTGCCCTGTCAGTTTCACTTTTGTGGCTGTTTTGCAGTGACCGCGTGAAGGAACTGCAAGCCACACAAACAGAATATCAATGCTCATTCAGAGGGTACTGGAAAATTAATGTGCCGAAACATCATTGTGTTTGACCACATTTACCGGGTTTGCATTTTTTAGCTCTAAGGTTTTTTCCTCGGTACTGCCGTAATGAAATTCTTTAAGGCCCGGCCAAACGAGTGCAACATCATCCAACATTGTTGAATCCAACATTGTTGCACGATGTTGCACAGTGTTGAACGAGGTGGCCAAACGAATGCAACATGTTGGATTCAACACTTGGTCTCAAGGGTTTGGGACCAAAATTTACCAAGACTCCTTAGAAAACAAGCCCGTGCCATATTGTCTTTGTTAGCCCAGAAAATGCTGCGAGACTAATAACTGTACATAAAGCCTGGTTTTCACTAACGACTCAAGCACAAGAGAGTTTATTTCACTGTGAAAACGGGCTTAACGCATGCTTAAGCATAAGCGAAAGCACAATGAGCGCAAGGATCAAATTTTTCCTTTTCCTTATGCTTGCGTTCGCTTGCGTGGTGTTCGTTTTCACTTAGTATAAGCTACTTATGCCTGCGCTTATGCGTGCGTCGCTAGTGAAAACCGGGCTTAAGTCTTTCGACCTCCGCGGAAGACGATCTTCTCGCTTTCGCTGGTCTACAGTTGCAGCTACTCCTTTTCCCTTTCGCTCTCTTTTTGAAGAGAGATCGTTTGTGTTAGAGCTCTCTTCGTCGAGAGATCGAAAACTTTGCTCGTTCGTGATACTGTATCTTGAACACTCACGCGGCAACGCGCGAAGCAAGTATAAACAATGAATACACATACCGCAAAGTCAGCTTAGAGGGCATGCGCGCGTCCAACATTGTTGAAAACAGTGGCCAAACGAATGCAACATTGTTGTTCACACCTGAGAACAAAAGAAATGTTGGATGATGTTGAAGACGATGTTTGATGGATATCAAACTTCTCCAACATCATCCAACATCATGCAACACCCAACCTCGTTCCCAGCGTCTCTCCTCTTCCCGCCCCCTGGCGGGAAGAGGAGAGACGCTGGGAACGAGGTTGATGCAACATCGTGCAACATGGTGGCCAAACGAGTGGAACATGTTGGATTCGATGTTGCATCAACATGTTGGATCCGTTTGGCCGGGCCTTTACTCACGCAGATTGATTGCGAAACCTCTATTTGCAACTGTATAAATGTGTGTATCGACAAGCAAACACAGAGTTTTTGCGGCTTTACAACACTTTATTGAAACCACTTGAGAAATTAAGACTTCAACTGCCTCGTCTCAACTTAGTAAGGTGGGACAATACCAGTCTGATTGCCTTGTCTTTCCCTCAATTTTGAATGTAATGCCATTCCAATCAGCCTTTTATGTTTGATGGTTTGTTTTTCCACAAAGCAAACAACCCCCTCGGGATTTTAAAATGGTCAATTAAAATAATTCATCGCCAAACATCTATTGGAAGATGCATTAGCAGACTTTGCTCAGAGAACGAATTCTCCTGAACAAATTTGACAATATTAGCCATCGTCCAAGGACTGATAAATATATTTACAGTACAGCCAGATTAGATGTCGGAATATGCAGCAATTAATCAACATGCAGCTAGCTTTATTCCGCTCGCGCTTTGCAAGCCCATTGGTCAGAAATTTGGGCCTAACGGCTATTTATAATCGAAAAATATTCCAGACAAATTTCTATTCTTAAGCAAAGATGCCGTGTTTTCACAAATCATTATTGTGCTCCCACAAGCGCTGAGCGCTCAGCGCGCTTGTGGGAGCACAATATCATTTGTGAAAACATTTACAAGAATTTACACTTCAACAATGCGAACAACTCTCAGATAATTGGTGACACATAAGTATCAGATTATACTTCCATTTGCTGTCACGCATTTACGTAATTTGCTGTAACAATGCATTAATTTGAAAATTGTCAGCGCACGAAATCTTCCGATCTACCCAATAATGATAAGGAAATACACACTGAAACCTTGAGATCGGGTTCCATTAATTTGGCTCTAACTGCAACAAGGTGAAATGGAAAATACAAAATGAATGATAAGACGAGGAAAGTTAGATTTTGTTGTCACATATTTCTCGAACTGGATTATGTTCCCTGGGAGAGCGTATGCAGAGAATCACAAGCACTCACGTTACAGCTGAAGATATCATTAACGTTTTGTTTAATTTCTGCTCGAGATGGGAAATGGACATTAAGATCAGTATTCCGATTTTAGAAACACTTAACAGTTGAATCAAAATAACGTAGTAAGACTGAGAAGAGGCTGCTTTTTTTCCGAAGGTATTAAAATTGATCATCCCCTGTGCTTTGGTTTGGAATCGCAGCATATATTACTCTAACAACTGGCTCGAGTCTATAAATTGCCGTTGTGTTGAAATTGTTAATTACACCTTTACATGATTCTAGTGAACTGATATTGGTTCTACGGAAGTCAACTGGCTCGAGTCTATAAATTGCCGTTGTGTTGAAATTGTTAATTACACCTTTACATGTAGCCTTTACATGCGTGGGAGGCTACTTCACATCATTCTAGTGAACTGATATTGGTTCTACGGAACTCACTTGTTTCAGCCAAGCTGTATTTAAGTAGAGGATTACAAGTTGCGTCAATCATATATACTTGATAGCGCGCACATATGGTTGAGCAATCAAGTGAAACGGACAAAGCACGTTTTGGCTACCAGTAACAAAACCGTAAATATCTCAATCTACAGTGTAGATGGGTTAACAAATTCGTTCTGGGGAGAATAAGCGAGAACCGAGATGTTTGCAGGTGTTGCCAGCTGTAACTCGAGCTGGAATCTTTCTTTTGCTTACTACTAAGGCTACTTGTAATTCCCAACTGTCGAAAATACTGTACACCAGGCAGTCACCGGCTGAAGTTACAGTGTATGCTAGAGGCGGACTATCCGTGTAGAGGACTAATGCGTCAAACGATAATTCGTCCGCCTAAAAATTCGGAGACAAATTAGAACGAGTAACTCATCCAGATTTAAACTGGGATTTGAAGACGAACGTCAGAGGATTCCTAGAACAAAGAGACTGGGAAGAGAAAATCAGAGGAAGAGTGAACAAAATGGCGGCGTCTTAATCTTCTTGCATGAGTAGCTTGAAGCAAATGGAAAGAAAACGCTCCCTAACCAAATGTACTCTCAACCGCAAATTATATGGAGGCCTTGTGACCGGCTTCTTTGGTTCTTATGGTCACGGAAAGAAAACGACCGAAACGCAGACACGAAGCATGATGCAAAGATTGTTGAGAGGATGGCCTGTGATTCACTAGGTCAGACAATGTAAGTTCAAAAAAAGACGTGGAGTTAATCGAGGCACTTTTTATTTTATCATTTCTACTGAGAAGCTTGCGAAGAAATCGAATCCGGTACCCCTCCATGTCACATCATCTGTCTTCATTTTCTGTCTAGAGATAAACCTAGACACGATTTGTCCGTCTCAGACCAATTATCAGTCTGTCCGTCTAAAACTCAGTCGAATAACTCGTTTCTAGCATAAATTCGGCCACTCTAAGTTCTTCACGCTACTAATTTTAAGAAATTGAAATTAAAAAAATAATCTTTCAAAAAGTCAAGTAAATTCAAAGTTTTTCGTACTTTTTGAAACGTTGAACATGGCACAGCTTTGTCCGACATTGAAAAACTGAAGTTACTAACTTACTTCTCCAGCCCTTCACTATTACCACGGCCACCCTGAGACAGCAGAAAAGCGTATGTGTCCATACCACGAAGAGCACAAGGGTCCAGAGAATGAGCCTAAAAAGATAAAACGAAAGTTAATAACCCAACAAAAGGATATTCACGGTGTGGATTTACAACCTGAGGGGAAATGTGCTCAAGTTATTTTGGGTTTGAAATTGGTGACCTCTGGATTCTTGGGTGGCTAGAAACATTCTCTTGTGAACTCTTTGGATTTTGAAGAAAGGCCAACATATGAATTGTCTCAAGCTCTCTTGATTTATCATCACCATCACCATCATCATCATCATCATGATTATGTATTATTGAACTTTCGTTAAGTTCCATTCTAGGCACTCTTCTTCTTTTGTGTCCATCTTAAGCCTGACTGGAATTCTCGACTTTGTTTGCACTACACAGTCACTAATGGTGAGCCTCAAGCAGCAAGACAGAAACGAAAACATAATTACGAAATAAAACTTCTCATTGTTAACACTCTTTCCTGGTTTAAAAAAAAATGGACAACCACTTTGAGTTTAAACTCATCACTGGTATGGTCACTGATGCTTCAGTCCCCTAATATCCTTAAATAACCTTCCCCTTGCCCCCACCACCACCCCTACCCTGAAATGTTTCAACATATTTATATTATTATTTGAAGGGCTGAGGGCATAACCGACCCAAATGACTTTTAGGGCTTTTTTTTGTATACGCTTTTTCTTGAAAACAATAGAAAATGGTAAAAAAAATTATGGGGCAATTTTGTTCTATTGAATCAAAGGCCACATGCAAACATTCAGCTGATTTGGACTAAAAAAAGAAAAAAGCCCTAAAAGTCATTTGGGTCGGTTATGCTCTCAGCCCTTCATTTGTTCTCCTTGAAACTGAGGCATAACTAGCAACTTGAACTTGAAAGCAATCTGGGCAGATTACAGCAGAATTTTACCCTTTGGAAGAAAGACTTTGCATTGTTGTAATCTCCAGCATTGTAGAACATCTCAGCAGCATTGCAGAGTAATTCTACATTATCCCGTAAACTCTGCAAAATGTTGGACAAGAATGTTGATGTTAGCCAACAAGAAACAATTAACTAAGTTAGCAACAGAATTAACTCTAACTTGTACCTGTGTTTCCAGTGTCTTCAGTGCAACAGCTCCCTCTGTAGATAGAGAATATCCATTAGTTTTTAGCTTTTATCAATTAGACTTGGAGTAATTTGATACAAAATGTGGCAATTAAGTAAATTTTGTTTGTGCTGGGAGGCCTGTTTAATAGTGAAGCTGTTATATTTTGATTGGGCAACCCATTGAAAATATTTATAGCATAATAGTGGTTAACGAGATGAGGCTTTTGCCACTGCCCAACCACATAAATACCCTTACTTGCATGTTTTCCTGAAGCTGCTAATACTTGTCCCTTTATCCAGGATCCTAGCCTAACGATAATATTATTATTAAACAGTCAATGGAAATTACAATAAATATGTCACATGGTAAAACCAACACAGAATTTGATACAGACTATGCTTGTACATATTGACAGCTAAGAAATGTTGAAATGCTTAATTTCAATAAACTGCCACTCTTTGGACAATCCAATAGGAAAACTGAAGAATGGCAGTTGAGAGAAACATGAATGGGTGGGTGTTGGATGAAGGGATGGGTAGAGGGATAGGTGGATGGACAGGGAGGATGGACGGACGGACAGGGAGAAGGATGGATGGACGGACAGGGAGAAGGATGGATGGACGGACAGGGAGAAGGATGGATGGACGGACAGGGAGAAGGATGGATGGACGGACAGGGAGAAGGATGGATGGATGGACAGGAAGAAGGATGGATGGACGGACAGAAAGAAGAATGGTTGAATAATGGCTGTTATTCAATTCAATCCGGAATGGTCAAACATTTATTACATGAGCCCCTGGTTCAGGAGATGGGGCAACCACTCCTCACATTATCAAGCTTAAATAATTGATTTGATTTGATTTTTTTATTTGATTTGATTTAATTTGATTTGGACTACATGGTGGAATGTCAAATGTTGGATGCCTGAATCCATTGATAAGTGAAAAAAACAGGGCAAAATTATCAATATTTTTCTGTAATCGATTGAAATATTTACCACTCCATTCCTGGGGTTGATGATGAAGTCAGTGATGTAACTTCAGATCCTGGAACCCCAAGAGACAACAAGCCAATCACAGCTTCCAGAGCAACGGGACACACCCTTTCAAAAACACAACCAAAATTTTGGTGAACACAGCGGGTAGAACTTGATTACAGCATAAGGCATTAACCATGTTTAAGGAACTGTACTTAGGATAATAGTATCCTTTTTAATTGTGGATTATTGTGCAACAGCATTGAAACTTAAAATAATTTAAATTTTCCTTAATTTTCACTTTGGCTGTATTCAAAAGCACAGGTAACTTGGAATTAGCAGTAGAAAGACTTGGAATTCCAACAAGCAAAATAGAGACTTAAGTTTACTTTTAATTCTGAGTTAGCCCTTTGAGAACTAGATTTCAAACAACTGAGCCCTGGCCTACTTAGTACTCAGGCCTCAGAACTAACCAAAATTATGTTACCATATACTACTACAATGATTCTATTAATATTATTGATAGTGTTCCATTACAGTCGCCTGTGTCAATCTTTCTCACCTCAGAACTTCTTTGAAACAAGAAATAGCAGATCTAAAGGAAAAGAAAAATGGTCAAATTATTTAAGGGATCATGTTGAATGCTGAAAGAGAGTGTCATGTACATATTAAGTATAATTATTTTTTATTGTTAAAAGGGAAAGATGTGATGTTACCTTTCCATGCCTTGTCTCTGGTATAGTTTTGCCAATGACATGTTAATTTTCAGTGACCTCTGCTTCTGGGATATTCCTTCAAGCTTGAGGAGAGAATTTTTAATTCAAAACAAAACTGTGGAACAAAAAACAGGAAGAAACATTTAATTCAACATACTATTGCTGTCGCTTCTCTGTATTCCTTCATGTGCAAATAGCACTGAGACATCTTGTATTTCACTTCAACCTCTGAGAGCAGTCCCTAATTAAAAGAAAAACAAATATTTAAGGGCACTTTAAACAGGTAAATTACATATTCTACATTTATAACAAGTACTGAATATTAAGCTAATAGTAAAACAGATGATGGAAAAGTAGAAACATCTGATGACTGATAATTAATTTTTCCAATGCCATATCATCCTAATTTAGAGAGTGCAAATATCATGATTGTGATATTTTTTCAAGTGCAAGAAAAATGTGACAGACTGCGATAAATCAATTCAAACTATAATTTGTCAATTAAACAAAAAATTTCTAAACTGAGCTGCCTTACCAGTGGGGGAGTTCCCTTTGGTTTGTGTTTGATGATAGTTTTCTTCAGCTGGATAGCTCTTGTGTAAAATTGCTGCATTGATTTAAAAGATCATAATTTACAATAATTTATTACCATAAAAATGATCTAATAAACGCTGGACGTCTATTAAATTTTAGGGATCCTGGGGGAAGGGGAGGGGGTTAAATGGATATGAGGAGTTTATTTATTTCACTTTAACTGTAACAACGTCAACAAAATAAATCAGTTGCATAGTTTGCTTACAGAGTTTGTGAGTAGGAGGCTAATCTACTGTATTTATTATCTACAGTTCTAATTTGGAGGGGGTGTCTATTATACACAGTTCATTTATTAGAGGGGAGAGTCTAATACATGTACAAACTTTACACCTCAAGAGTGGGTGTGCTCATTAGATATGAGGCGTTTATTTGAGAGTAGGTGTTTATTAGATCATACATGTAATTGTGGTAAGTTTGAACATCTGTTAGTGAATGTCCACTGAAAGAAAGCTCAACTTCCAATATTTTATTATTAGTAGTAGTAGTAGTACTATTATGATTATTATCATTATCATCATTATTATTGCACAAGCATAATTATTTTGGAGGTATTTTTGAGGTCTACAGATAGTCTCTTAAACCTCACATAAATTGTTCCTTGGAGAAGATGCATGAATCAGCAAATGCATTTTGTAAACAGTATGAGATTAAAACAAACCTCTGCTCTTTTGTACTGCTCATCATCAAATAAAGAGTCAGCAAAATAGACCAGCAGTTGATGTTTGTTTACCATGTAACTGAGTTCGTATTTATCCTGGTTGCTATGATCATTTGCTGACAACAAAAAACTCGCCTGAAATCAGAGAAGAAAAAGAATTATCAGGCTGTGGAAAACAGGTTTACCTAAAACACAGAATCCGGAATCCATGAAGTTTATCCCAGGGCAGCATTTTAATACTTTGGTTTTGCTTTTAATAAACCCCGATTCCTTTAAAGCACACGGCTTTCAATCACACCACAATGATACTAATCAGTGTATTGTGCATTTTGAACATTTTAAAATCAAATCATTTTAATTAAATGTACCTTCTCTTATTCTTTTTGTCGATGAAAAGTGTTAGGCCTGTCCACAAGTTGACGGCAACTTTTTGAACAATTTTTGATTTTTGATCAACTTTTTTTGATTTCGAGCAACTTTTTTTTCCGTTTTCAATGTTTTGTTATTCATTTGAGCTTGATCTTTATAAAACAAGAGCTTTTTTGCTCATTATTTTGAACGCTATGTGACAAAAAACCAGAGAAAAATCACTTTGCATATTTTGACTTCGTTGCGTGTGGGAACGCTTACGCCTGATTGGTCATTGTCTGTTGCTCCATGGTGGAATGTTTGGGAATTGTATCGGTACGTACATTTCAGGTTGTTGAGTAGCCGTCGATAAAATGAGGAACATGGAACATTCCAGAACATCCCAGTACATTTCGGAACATCTCCACAAGATCAAGAAAAATCAATTTAAAAATAATAATAATAATAATAATAATAATATATATATATATATATATATATATATATATATATATATATATATATATATATATAATAGCCAAGAACTGGAAAATACGACTTTGCCAATATTTCGTCTTTATTAAAAGACTTCATCAGGGCAACTGATGTGAAAGCGGTTAAAACCGTTATAAGATATACGCTAGCTGATGTGAGACGCTAATACCAGACTTAAAGCTAATACAGAAAAAAGAAACTAACACGAAATAAATATAATCTGAGAGATTATATCTGAGACAAAAAAATTATTTATTACAAAACAAGGACGTTTATAAATGCCCCACCTGGAAATGATAGCTATGGGGGCTGGGTGAGGATTGTTTTAGCGCTTTCGTTTGCTTACAACATTTTCAGAAAGATTCACCTTCATACTGTCTTCTGTCATTGCTCTTTTTTTCAAGGGGCTTTCCAAGAGTTGCTCCTTTGCTGAAACCTAAGTCAGTATGGTGCCCAATATACCTTGAAACTTTTAGATAGGAACCTCGAGCACGTGAAATCCGCTGCTCTCCACTTCTGATTGGTTAAGGATATCTATAACAACTGAGGACTCCGTCCGGCCTACTTTTACGGTAGTTGATAAACATGGTTAATCTGCTCCAAGAAAGATTTTCTTCCCAATAGAAATGCTTCTCACTCCATTTTTGCAGCGAGGGCTGCACTGCATGGGCCTGTTTGTTTCTTAAGGTTAAACATGTATGAGGCTAGTGTAAAAGCTCGCAGGTCAGCTCGTTAAGTTGCATTTAATGATCCTGCATACGGTCTTTCTTAATAGTTATCCCTATATCCCTTCACATCGATGCAACTGGAAAGAACAAACCAAGTCCCAGACTAAGAATTCAGTCCTGTCACCCACCTCCTCCTGTAAGACATCTATCGTCTTCTTCGATTCTTTTAGCCCTCTTATTAATTATTAATTCCAGTTTCTAGATTCCGTATTCCGTATTCTGGATTCCGGATTACAGATTCTGTAATCCTGTATTCCACATTCCGTATTCTGTAATCCGGATTCCAGATTCCGGATTCCATGTTTTAGATAAGCACGTGGAAAACAATTTATTATATTATCCTACTCATACCACTCTTTCAAAAATGTAGCATAATCATGCCTGAATAAATGACACAGAACCCATTGATGTGTAGTCCTGGTTTTTGGCACTGATGCTACAAGATTGCTCTTAATAAAACAAAAGCAAGTGGAATCCCTCCTCTAGGCTCTGACCCAGATTTTTGCATGATCATATAGGAACAGGACCACTTACTGTCGCTGAATATCATTAATGCCACCATAATGTATAAACATACAAAACACTGTAAGTAAAAGTAGAGACACATTGTGCAATGTTTTGTGCAACTTGTCTCGAAACGCCATTGCAACCGACAGCCAAAATCATTGCGAGACAAGTTGCATGAACCATTGCAGAAAGTAAGAACTCATGCCTTAAGATTTGTGCACAGCCCCATACATTAGTTTTGCATTTTTATTTCTGGACTTGTTTGTTGTTTGTTTGTGGGAAATAGTATGAGAGTGATGGATGTAAACTTTATGATGAATGCAAGGAGAGTGAAGAAATAATTCCCAACAAGATCAAGGAGGACTGGCAGATTTAGTAGTCAATTGTACCCACCCGTCAAAACATCCAAGAACCTTGTCGAGTTACACAGTATCAGATGCAAGCCTTCACACCAGGGCCGTAGCTAGTAACAGGCAAACCGAGGCACTTGCCTCAGTCACTTCTTTCGTTTTTGTCGTTTATAGTCATCATAAACACCCTAAATATACCTAGGAAGGTAATTTAACCACGGACATTGCCTCAGTCATAATTTTTCATTGACATTGCCTCAGTCATACTTTTTTTCTGGCTACGGCTTTGCACACTAAGTATTTACAGAGGTTTCTCAACGTTTTTTTCCATGACTAATGTTGACAAAACTCTCACGATAGATGTCATAAGCTGATTAACTGTCTGACGAGGAAAATTAAGAAAGTTCAAGACTCAAGTCTCACTAGAAGTTTGGCACTTGCAAACAATCCAGCTTCATGTAAGGCTTTCACCTGATCCAGAGGCGATGTCATAGCTGATTCTGCCTGAAAAATAAGATAAGTCTATAATAATTCCAAAAAATCTCACTCGTTAAACACATAAAACAGAATTTGCTGACTTTTTAAGTGGTACTTTGTACTCACAACCTTGAGGAAAACGCTACTGATTCCCAATTTGAACTACGCGGGAGAAGAATGTGTCAGCAGATGGAAGAAACAATTTGTGCGCGCGCTTCATTAAATAGATCTACCGCTGCTCAGGAAACAACAACAGGTCCTCAAAAACTCGCTGAAGTTTGAAGGTCCTGTCGGTGGAGTGAAGAAAATATGGAATATCTGGTGATGCACATGAAAGAACTAAGTGGGACTGTTATATTATTATTAGCTTTTCTGATAGGAATTTCTCTTGGTTGGATTCTGAAAGGATTCAGTTCACAAAGAAATGATGATGGCCAGGTAAGAGTTTGCCTTTCAAAGGAATGTGTTTCTTAAAGAGGAGAAAATAGAGTCACTGTCACTGTAAGCTTAAGCTTGTGTCTATTTTTATTTTTTTATAAACGTCAGGACGTTCGCGCCCATTGCTACTGCGCATTTTTATGCGCATGTCACGCACACGTTACACGTTTTGTAAAAAGCCCATGAAACATCAACAAAGCATGCCCCCTAAAGGCGCAAACATTTTCCACAAGAATGGAACGTGAAAGCGCGTGGCATCATGGGATAGCTGTGGTCCCAGGTCTTCTTGGAAATGTCACGCAATGACGTGACAGTGTGAATAGCAATCGCTTTGAGAACTTCGCAGCGATTTTACTCTCTTGAATGCTCGGTGACCCCCATTTTTCTTTCCATAGATCACTTCCTTTCCTGATTTTGTCCATTTAAACAAAAAATTTCTGTATGTGGGAAGTTACAAATATTTTGCCTTTTATGCTCTCGTGTGACTGAAGTTTTCTTTCTCAGACTAATATGTATCATTTTTCAAGGTCTATTTCACCTCAGAAAAAGATATTAACTGCAAAAGTTTATTTAGTTATATTAGTTATGTTGAATTGAGTAGATTTACCTGATCTAAATTTCACTAATGTAGCTTTTTTTATTGCTGACATTTGTAAGCTAAGAGCGTCTTAAAAATAACACATGCTTCTAAAAAATGCACCTTATCTCGAAAACGAGCACAGTGACCCCCCATTTTTTTTGCCTTTTTGGCAAAAGTAGATCATTACCTTTCTGCGTGGCAAGTTTAAAAAAAATCTGTACGTGGGAACATTTTGGGTGCGAACATCCTTAAGGGGGGACTAACTTAACTACAAAATGAGCTAACATTGTTGCTATGGAAAGTTCCCAATGCTCATATCTTGGAAACCCTAACTTGCACAGGCAAGCTGTCTGGCTATGTTTTTACAATCAAAAAGGTTTACAAGATTTTCGAGTCACAACCATATTTGGTAAGTCACGTGACCAGAACAGAAAAAGGCCTAACTCGAGTGGCGTACACTTCTGGATATCGAAAATGGTGCCAATGGTTAACAATCGCCAAGGTGCAAAACTCTACGTATCGATTTTTGGAAATTCGCATTTTTCTGAGATTTATGACGTCATAGGCACGCAAATTCATACCATTTCGTCATTATCATTGCAGTTATGTATGTTAACAACAATTGCTTACGTAGGCTTGTAAAGAAGGCTGGAATATCTCCGATTGGTAAAAAAAATCGGAACTTCGCGTAATTTTCTCCAAGTTTTAGGGATTTTTCTCTCTAAGGCGCGGTTGGGGCCTGGGGCAAGTTACGCATGCGCAACAGCAATTTATTAATTTTACATGTTCACCTCTTCGCACGTTTCACCAATACAGTGGCAAAATCACCGAAAAACTGTGTTTTACAAATACAGTCCGCAAAAATCCCTTGGCAACAACGCTAAGTCTGTTGTTAAGTTAGTCCCCCCTTAATGCAATCTCTATATTAGATTTTACTTGTTCACTCTTCCCCAGTTGCTCTCTGGTCATGGACTCCATGGTATGCTCCATAGAGAAAAGGACAAGCAAAGATCGTTTTTAGTAGAGTGAACTGTTTATGCCTCACCCTGCACTCCTGTTATTTGTTCATAACATTCTTTTGTTCATTTTTTCCATTGTATTCCCCATTTAAGGAATCCCTAATCAGATTCAGGGTTGTACTGGAAGCCTGATTTTTTTTACCATTAGTACAAGTCCTATTGCACAATACAGTTGCATTCATATTAGTGTGGTAGTTGTATCAAAGGAAGTCTGCAGATAACAAAAAGAGGATTATACAGCAAATATCCATAGACACATCACAGAAGGTCAAATAGAAAGTCTGAATGGGATGATCAGCATCTGCCAAAACACAGTCTCCCCTATGCATACTATCTCTTTATAGTGTACCAGAAAATGAAACAATAAGATGCATTCCCAGATAATTTTTATCACTCATGTTTTTATTGTCCCTTCTCCCCTTCCTTCCTTATCATTGACTTAACTTTATCCTAAGATTTATGAAAGGGGATGGAGAAATGCAGGTTTTTAGATTTGTATGTTACCCATCATCAACAAAAATCTGTTTTCTTAAAATTTCCTTTCCTTTTTATCATTATTATAATCATGCAAATCAGAACTAAGAAACATACTTAGTTTGATTATTAGTTACATCTCTTTTTGTCATAGTCTGTTACCTCAGTGTCAGATGGATATGGAGAATACAAGATGGTTTTAGTAGTTAGGCAAGATCTTGGAATGGGCAAAGGCAAAATTGCTGCTCAAGTAGGTAAATCACAGCAAATCCAAACTGCTGTTCAGTTTCTTAAAATCATAATTTAGTTATCTCAATAATTGTGTGATATTTTCTATCAGAAAAAAAATAGTCTTCTTTATTTTCAGTGTTGCCATGCCGCTGTTGGTCTATGTAGACAACTTGAAAAGAGTAATCCCAAGGTAGGAAAGATGTTGGCTGTCATAATATCATCTTGGTTAATTTCTTAAAACGACTTTTTATGGCACAACATTCATTCTTGGGTTGCCTTTCTGTCTGTTTGTATATCTCTCTGGGGCAACACAGGGGTGTCTATAACAACTATATGGTAATGGCAGTTGTTGGGCATTTGCCATAGAAAATGAGTCTGGGAAAAATAAAGACTAAGTGAGATTTTAGTTCCTCGTTTGCGTAATAAAGATGATGATGATGGTGATGGTGATGGTGATAGTGATGATGATGGTGATGGTGATGATGATGTTGGTGATGGTGATGATGATGATGATGATGTTGATGATGGTGATGATGATGATGGTGGTGATGATGATGATGATGATGATGATGATGATAAAGATGATGATGATGATGATGGTGGTGATGATTATTATAAAGATGGTGATGGTGGTGATGATGATGATGATGATGTTTCCATTGATTTAGCTATTATTCTCTCCCCTGTGAGGGCCTTTTGATGTATAATTAAGGTAATAACTAAGAAACCTACAGCTGATATTCCCAATTGCCCGTGGACAGACTAGCCAGTCATTTTACCAGCTTGCCTGAGGAGGTGGAGAGGTAACTGCCAAAAATCAACTTCAGCTAGTGTGAGAGTCAGACTTGAAGCTGACAAGGGATTGAAATAACAGCAGGTCTACGGACAATGTCCAGTCAGAATTGGACATTGACTGGACAAATCTTTGGATTGCTGGACATGTTGTCCAGTCATTCTATTTGATATAAATCACAAGAGACATAATTCATGTTCCTAAAAAAAAATATAAATCAGTTAAGACAGAGTTGTGGTACTTGTTGAGAACTATTTATTCTAGCTGGTGTCACTGAGACAGGCTAAATTGACTACTGAGAATCATGTCATGTTCAGGTGCACCGCAGTGATCGAAACACATCTTGCGTGTCTGTTTTTTGCAACTCTCACTATTGTCATAAACACAAGTGCCCACAAGCAAACATGGCAGCATTGGCATTGAGAAGTTTATGGAAGTAGTTGTGCTGTATGAGTGTGTTAACAACCAAGACAGTGAAGATTTTAAGGATAAAAGTAAAAAGGCAAACAGCTGGGCAAAAATTGGGAAGAAAGTTAAGATATCTCTGGCAAATTCCGCAGCGAATTAAAATGTTACCCTCTGGACCAGGAGGATATTCTGTCCATTGAACCATGATTTTACAATGTCAATATCCACAGAACGTACTTTTGATAATTTCCTCTGACCAAAATGTACGCTAAAACTTTGCTTTGCAATTGTTTGTGATCATATGGAAACAGCGCATTTTGCAATCGTTTGTGATCTGTGGTCTGGGGTCATATGATATGGAAACCAGGTTTTTGTAGGGAGTTGGTTAAACAATGAGACTGATACTTAACAGTAGCTCAGTTCTAAAAAACTCAGGCTGTCTGTGTTTAACATTCCAGTGAAGTCTGGAACAATTTCCTTCTTGAGTGGCCAAAAACAAGCCATGTCCAAGCAAAAACATGTTTGACTAGTTATTTCAAGCCCTGTTGACTGAGACCTGGATGACAAAACTGGGCCCCTAATGACTCAAAAGCACTACCTTCCACACTATTTTTCTCTAAAAGTATACAGCTTTAGCACTTTGTTCTGGTCACTTAATCCTATTTTTTTGTTGTTGTTTGTTTGTTTTTGTTTTGTTTTGTTTCTTTTTTTTTTCATTTCAAGCTACTTCATCAATGGGAATCAACAGCTTGTGCTAAAGTTGTTGTTAAAGCACCGGATGAGACCACCTTGTGAGTATCTCTTATCTTTACAATGCTGCAATGTGTAGTTAGTTCAGCTTTTGCTTTGGGTACTGGCCACAGATGAGAAGACAATTCCTTGCCACAATACAATGACTCAGAAACAATACACATTCAGTTGTATTTGCTATGGGAATTAAGACCAACAGCTCTTGTGTATTGAAAACATGTAAGCAGATACCATTCCTACTGTCTTAAATGTACTGGTTGGTAGAACAAGTTAACCAATGCTTTCTGTTGACATTTCTGTTTGCTTGTGGCATTTGTAGAGTTGATCTTGCTCAAAAAGGGAGATCTATTGGTTTAGAAGTTTGTATTATAAGAGATGCAGGAAGAACTCAGATAGCTCCTGGATCAAAAACTGTCCTTGGTGTAGGACCTGGTAAGAGTGTTGTTCCAAAAATGTCCACAGCCTCCCCAACAAGGGAGGTCTTTTGAGGGATAGGAGGGGATTTTACCCCCCCCCACCTTCCCCCCCCCCCCCCCACCCCATCCCACGGAAAATTCCATTTCGGGTTTACCTTCTTCCTTTCCCTTACAAAATTTGGCTTTTGTGACACCCCCACCCAGCCCACACCCCCACCCCTCAGTTTTCTAGAGAGCTTCCCATGGGTGGATATGGACATTTTTTGGAACTGTACCCTTTATACTGTTTAGTATAGAAAATGACAGACTCACTGAAGGAGATCTCAGTATTTAGAATGGACAGTCTTAAGAACAATAATGTGGCCTCTTTGGATATCCAAACTGCATGAAGGAGGAAAGAGGAAAACGTAGGGGAGACCTTTCCATTGTCTCTTCAGTTGATATTAAAACAATATTCATGTGTCCTTCAGTTAACACACCCTCCCCCTCCCTTTTGTGAAAATAGAGCGAAGAGGAACAACTGTTTCCACCGGTATTCTTGCAAAATAGATTTCTAGGTACATAAATGCTAACTTTTTAATGTTCCTTGGATGGACAAATGTACAGTAAGATGATAGGAGTGAACTGTTTTGTGCTTACTGGAAAGACTCACATGTACCTTACGAAGGTGGTGTTTTGTTGTTTTGTAGGTCCAGTTGATCTTGTCGATCAGGTGACGGGCCATCTTAAGCTGTATTAGGGGAGTGCAATGACACTAAAACTTATTTTTATTCAGAAAATTGACGTCTGTTTACTTAACTTTTGTAAATGTGTATTGTGTATATATGTACATGTATGGGCTTGTGAAAGTTTGAAACTATTTAATTACTGAAGTTGTATTTGTTTTTACTAATGATCTCCCCTCATCTCCTACCAAACAATGATGCACATTTCAGCAGAAAGCAATTTGTTTTTAACATGGCATGTGTAATTAGTAAAACCAGTCCCTGGCTTTTGGCTTTGTGGAAGCAGAATAGTTTTTTGTTTCTGCAGAAAAGAGCGCAAACTAACAGAAACAGAACGAGGGAACAATTTAAGCATTTGCACACATGGTGGAAATTATTCATACTTTGTCATTTAACACATTGAGACAGTGGGACGTACTATTATCATTGCACTGCGAATTATTGTACTTCCTGTTTGACTGGTTTCTGAATGTTTGTATAAATCGCAGCTCGTACAATAATTCCAAACGTGTTGTTTCTTTTGCCTCCACTTGAAATGGTGACTTATTTATCCGTGAAAAAGAAAAAAATCTCCATATCCATGACTTACGTAATATTGAAATTTAATGGTCACGTGATTAACACTACGCTCTGACACAGATTCACAACAAGGCCAACTATGGCCCATCACGCATGCTTTCCGAACACAGCCCGCTAGCAGTCTCTTTCTTATAATCAAAAGCGAACCACCAGGCGCACTGGAGCGAGGAGAAGAATCGAGAAGAGACTGGAGGGAGTCGCCTGCCTCTCCCTTAACCCCCTCGGTTCGCCCGTTTTCGCGTTACGGGTATTTCGCGCGCCCGCGACTATTTGAAAAGGGACTGCTTGACTACTATCAGTCTATTCCGAACGCAGTTCACCTACTTGTGACGCATGATTAATTACGAGGCAATTAGCTACCCTATGCAAGGTTCCTTGTGAGAGCGGGACCATTATTTTTGGCTTTCTTTGCGCGGAGTGATCTCGCGAAACCAGGCCTATTTTCCATTACCGTTTTATTTCGTCAAAATGTCCGTTTCCCGTGTTGTTTTATTTTGCGATCATTGCGCCATCTCGCCAATGCAAAAGATTCATTATATTTCCCCCAAAAAGGATTGCAAATTATGGAACTCAAAACGTGGTCCTTCCCCCAGGTGGAAAAAGCCTTTCCATTTAACAGCAAAAGTTTACTGAATGATGGCCGTTTAACAGTGGTTGCTCAGAGAGAATCAACTGTCATTTTTACTTTTGGCGTAGCCGGAGTATCAGGTCCTTCGAGTATCCGAGGGGGACAGGAGAGGGGGAAAAAGCCTGATACTCAGGCTACTTTTGGCAGTCAAGCAACAGTTTACAGAAAACGCTGCAGCCATAACCTGATATAGGAAGTATAGTATTTAGTTCATCTAATTTTCGATCAATCCTTTGATTGGAATATCGACAAAATGTTCTTCATATTGAAAGAAAACACAAAGTTATAACATAAACTGACTGGATGACAGTGCTGTAGTTTTATGTCATTATGTTTAATAAATATTTTTATATTTACAAAAATAATAAAATAAAAATTAGAGGATCCTTTGATTGACCGATAACCAGGAAAAAGTGGAACGAATAGAACATGATCTAGGAAAGTTCAAAATTAGAATTAGAATTGCTGTCTCTCGCTTGGTTGACCAACGTCGAAAAATCAGCGGCTATGGTACACTTGACGGTCGCAGGACGATGTCCAGGTGCTATCTTAGAGACTACTTCCGGAGGTCGGGCCGGCCTACAGATCAGTGGCGAATTCTCAGGACGTTTCCCTTGTAATTGAGGGAAGCCCAGGGAGCGAGCCTCCCCCCCCCCTCCCCTCCCCGTAAGGTAGCGACCCGTGGGACCAGAGATGAAGCGCGCTTCGAGGACCCGCGAGGACAAATGTACGTTAAGCCCTGGCCAAACGGGAAATGTTTGGTGACCAAACATCATCAAACATAGTTTGGTGTCCAAACATGTCGATGTTAGAAGCCCTGGCCAAACGACTAAAACATATTTGATCAAACATCGGTATGCATGGAGTTATGGGCCACAAAATTACTCGGCGTACCACAACCTCCGCAAGAGTCTTGTTTACAATTTCAATATGGCGGATGGTGTGATGGTTCAAGGAAGCGTATAGCGGCTGTTATTTTCTTCAGTTATTAAAGGAAGATTCCATCTCCTTCCCTTCGTTTTACTGTGTTTCCGTTCAGCCACATCAATAAAAACTTGCTCGCCATTTCAAATGGCGAGCAAGTTTTTATTGACGTGGCTGAACGGGATTGGGAGCTTCATCAATGAGATCATCATCGTGAGAACACAAAACAATTATGATGATGGTTGGTCACCAAACATTTCCCGTTTCGCTGGGGCGTTAGAGTTAATACATTTGTCCTCGCGGGTCGTTTTTTCTGCATTGGTTATGGCCTCGTCCTAGCCTAAGGTTCGCCACTGTAAAAATGTTACTGATTACTGATTAGGACGAAATTTTCTTAAAGTAGCCCATTCCATAAAATGAGAAAAAAAAAGCTTAAAATTCACTTGGCTGCAAGTTAAATTTAACAGAAACAAGCTCAATAGGAAAATTGCTAAAGAAAGAAACAATTTTTTTTTCTAACTGGTCGACCAATCAAGCGGATCCCAAAACTAAAAGTAATTTTTTTTTATATACAAGTATTTTCTGTTCGGCGTAAAGTATTTGTTATATACATATGAGGATTTTAAATATAAAATTGACTTTGAAATACTTTTATATACAAGTTGATAGAAAATATAAAATTTACTTTAAAAATGAAAGTTCCTTTTCTGTCACAAGACATCAATTGCTCTCCTGCGCACTCAGTACTGCACCGGAGACGAGTTCAGCGGGTGCGTGCATAGCGAGTTTCTCACCCAATGTTTTCATTGCTTTCCGACGAGCAGCTCTGGATTTTCTTTGCCTCTGAGGCGTAGAGTTTTTGGAGCCAGACTTAAACCTTCCGAAGAATTTTCTCAGAAAGGAAAAGCAACCTCTCTGAAAAGAAATAAGAACAAAAAGTGAAGTGTAATTGAACAGGCATTAAGCATTAAGTGATTTTTACAAGTTTTAGAACTCATCTTGTTAGAGTTAATGTGTTTTCAGAATGCTGCTCTCTCCATTCATTTATTCGTTCCTTCCTTCCTTGCTACCTTCCTTCCATTCATTCATCTATTCAGTGATTCACTTATTATTTCAGAATTTCTCTCAGTTTAACGGTTGCCTCTCAAAAACTTTTGCCGCAGCCAAACCGAGAACTACCTTTGCATGAGAAAGGCGCTATACAATATGAAAAAAGTTGGCAATATTCGTGGGAAGCTGTTAGCTAACAATAAGAGGAGAGTGAGATTGTGAATTTTAAGCGTGAAAACATCCCGGGGGGGGGGGGGAACTTCCTAGTAATAGGCTAATGGGGATGTGCCGCTGGATGGGGTCGCATTTTCACCAAAGGATTGTGACTATAATGGGGTTGCATTTTCAATAGAGTTACTAGAATGGGGTCGCACATTTCCGGAATTTTGGGTGTAAATGTACCAGAATGTTTGTACTGTGGGTGAAAAGTGTTCTACATTGAGTTTAACAAATGTGTCAATTCATTTTAGGATGACCTAGTACTTGAAAGGGTTTACAAGGTAGATGCGTAAACAGAAAGTGACTAAGTTGGGATCACGAAAATTACATTTCCCCAAAAGTGACTTAGATGGAGTCTATAATTCGCCACAGAATAGACTATAATGGGGTAGGGGTTCTGAGAGGCCAGCGGCACATACCCAGCAAAAATTTATCCAAGAAGCCCTCCCCCCCCCCCCCCCCTCCCCCACCTCGGGGAAAATGTAAGACAGAGGTAACTTTTTCCATACTGCATGTCTAAATCCCTCCCTTATAGCGGGACATGTGTACACAGGGATGCGGTCAGCAGTTATTCAGTCATACTAGTGACTTTTGCTTATAAAGCCGTTAATGCCTTGGTCCCGATAAGGTACGACTTTAAAGCCTACAATAGTTCGGATGCTCTACAACTGAGCCGCTACATGTAGCCTCGATCATACGCAGACGTTCTTGCTCGACAGAAAATTTCTGTCTCTGAGCTATTGCTTTAACTACATCGTCTCAGTAATTTTACCTTTACGGAGCTTTCATCGACGACCTCGTAGTTTTCTTCTTCTTCTAACATTGCCAAATAAACCGCCATTACTTCGTCTTCTTCCTTATCTTCTCTCTCTTGCTCTTCCTCGTTGTCGTCTGCTGTTTCTTCGTCTCCTTTCCCTTTCTCCTTTTCGTCGTCTTTAAACTCTAGCCGTTCCAGGATTTCTATTTGACCAGCCAATTTCAGCTGCTCTCTGTTGCTAGCGAGTTGTGCTGCAATTTCTTTCTTGCTGGGTCTCAAATTTGTGCGAACGCACTTTTGTTTACCCTTGGTGATCGGTTGATGTATCTCTGCTTCCACTGTAACAATGGTTGGCTGCAATAAAAGAAACGAAAAACTGTTGAGATTAACCCTTTGGCCAAAAGTGATCGACATGAAATTTCTCCTTACATGATCACTTCATGAGCAGAGGACAAGTTGTGAGAAAAAAAAAAAGAAAATTATCACTGAGTAGTGAAGGTAAAATGTCAGCTTCATGTTTGAAAAAAAAAATGTCCTCACTTGCACCATAAAAATGTGTGGCCTTGTTAATACAATGTAATGTTCGGAGTCATATGGGTAGAAACCTTACTTATGCCAATCACACAATGAACAGTTAAGGCCATTTAAACGTTTTACTATGCTGCCTGTTCAGTTACCGGGATCGCTGCTGAATCGACAGACTGGGTGCTAGTCACGGAGGCCGTATCTGCCCAGGTTCCTCCCGGTGGATCCAGTGTCAATGAATCATGTGTTTGGAGTCCAGCGTGTAAAACATCTGTATAGAACAAAAGTAGAGATCACTTTGTTAAGTATTCGGAATTTATATATCGTAGCAAAACGTGACAGCCTCGTTTCTGTCATCAGATAATAGCGACCTTCAGATCGGACTACGAGTACGAGATCGAGTACGAGTACGACTTTTTAATTCCTAGTCGCAAGCTTAGATTATGATGTATGACACCAACTCTCGTTCCTAGAGCCTCATTCTATTCTGTTTAACAACACCGAGGAGCGAGGACTCTGAGTAAGCAACTGTTTTGAAATTTGAAAGTCGTACTCGTACTCAATCTCGTACTCGTAGTCTGATTTGAAGGTCGCTAATGACCTGCTTTTGAAGCTTTGTTCTCTTTTTTGAAGTATAAACGAAAAGCAAGTACTTTACGCATGCGTACAGCCTTATTACCTTATTACTTATTTGTCTTTGTTAGGACTCGTGTGGCGCATTCCCCGACAATCAACCAGTTGTCTTGCGGTTTGAGTTGCTCTTATTGCCTGGGTGTAAATGCTAAGGGAGGGACAAGGGGCCGAAAAATCCAGAGAAAAAAGTGAAGGAAGGCTACAGAAAGCGGGAGAAAAGATGGCGGGAAACAGGGGTTGTTTACCATTTACATGGGAAAACCGGTTTGTCGACGGTTGCAGTAAATGGTACGCATCAAACACCCAAATGAAAATTTCCGCGGGACGCGTGTGTTCCATTTACACAAACATTCCCAACGGTCGGGTTTACAGAGCGATCCAAGCCGAAAGGCCTGGAACTGGTAGAAATGAGCAAATGGCCTGGAACTGGGAATTTTGGACTACCTTTCAAGAAATTCCATTTTCCCCGGAAATTTTCCGTTTGGGAAGAGTAAAATAGGCTTTCCATTTACAATCCAACCGAAATTTCCGGAATTATTTGGTAAATGGTAAACAACCAGGGTTTCAAAAGTGTCAAGAACCAATTATGGGGAGGATAGGAAAGCGGTAACTTCAGTTCCCGCGCTATACCTCTTGATGAAAGAGAGCTGAAACTAACAGATGAAATATCTATTTATACTTACTATTACGTTTCTCCTCTTTAGCCTTCTTTTTCTTCTCCTTCTTTTCTCTCTTTTCCTTCTTCTTAATTTCCTTCTTTTCCTTCTTTTTGTCTTCTTTTTCCCTTTTCTTCTCCTCCCTTTCTCTCTTCTTCTCCTCCTTCTTAATCTTTCTTCTGATTTTTTCATCTTCTACTGGTTCCGTTTCAGTTGCAGTCGAAGCTGGACTCATCTTCAGTGGTTTGGCTTCCGCCGCCTCATCGCCGATCTGAGTTGAAATCGGACTGGCCTGCGATGGCTTCTCTTTTACCTCGGCCTTGACTAAACTTTCAGTGCAAGGGGCATTCTACAACACGAAAGCCGAAGATAACGGCTTAAGTTTAAAGCCCTAAAATCTCCATAAACTTTACTAAAGCTGTGACTAGGTTTGCTCCATTTCAGGCATAGTGTTGCACACAATTTGGGTGCGTTGTTCTCGAAAATTCTCCGCAGACAACTCAGGTTAAAATCATAGTAACAAAATCATATTTTGATTGCGTTGCGTTTCAAGTTGATATTGGATAAGGGATACGACTTACGGTCTCAGCTAATTCTGGAAAAAGCGTTTATTCTCCTTCATGATCATGAAACCATATTCAAATTGGATTGTGACACACAGAAACTAACAGCGAATCATAAATATGAAGAATATCAAAAAGTCAGTCGATGTTAACCTGGAAAAACCGCACACAATTCATCGGCAAAATGGTCATCTACATAAATGCTAGAGATCACAGTAGTTTTACCTCCAGGGAGGTTGGTTTATCTTCTTCCACATCCTTCACTGGATCCTGGTCCTTTTCAGCCAGCTCCTCGTCTTTGCCATAGCTTGCTTTGGCATCCGCCGACTGCTCAAGCAGTGTGGTTGACCCAGCAGGATTTTCCTCATTTCCTTCCTGGCCATCTGTCAGGCTGTTGGTCTACAAATAAGGAATTCATATCGATCGGTAACTGTTAAGACGAGCACGCAACGAAGTTAAATTTACTTGTTACATGGCGCCGGCTACATGCAATTGCTACATATGATCGGTAGGTCGATTTGTCCCGCTGGTCAGCCACATCACTTGAGGAGTCGGCTACCGACTGCTCAAATGATTTTCTGGCTGACTCAGCAGGATTTTCCTTATTTTCTTACTAGACAATCTTTCAGACTGTTGGTGTTAAGCATTGGAACAGAGTGGCGTAGTCACTTGTGAGAGTAGAATGTGGCGTGCGTTTGATTCCCGAGCCCTCCATTTTCTGTGGCGAAGGAGTTTGCAATTTGGGTCTAAACAATGTTCGAGGTGTATAGCTATCACTTCTAGCAAAAATAATTCAACTTTTTGGTGAGGAAAAAGAAATTCAAAATGCTTCTCCTTGTCATAACCATTTTTTTTCCCCATCCTCACAAATTTGCTTTAAGAAGACGGTTCTGATACCTGTAGATTTGCTGTAATATTCAGCTGTTAAGGAGTAATTACTGGCTGGTCGTGATTGGTGCGTTTCGATCCTCGCTTAAGCTGTTGTTGATTGGAGGATTTCGATCCCTGTCGTTCAGACTAGAAATTGTTCCCTCAGCGGTCCGCTTTGGTACTGATCGGCTGTGGTGTTGTCTGATCATGGGCATCCACGCTTCAGGAATTTCAATTCCACTGTCCCTGTTAATGTTGTTAGGGTGAAGTCTTATGTGAATAGCCTCTTTAACCCTACGGGTTGTACCAATGTGGGTCAATAAATTTAACTTCGTCCCAGAGAGGACTTTTCCGGTCGCGTTGCTATGTTCTGAAACGGCGGAGGATTGGGTTCGAGCAAGCCGTATGTCTCTATCGTGTTCCTTAATCCATTCATGCATAGATCTTCCGTCTCTCCAATATACCTTACCCATTCGCAGGAATCTTGTAGACTACTCCGTCTTGTTTTACTGGATCGACATGTCCTTAGGTCGCACTAGGTGTGATCTAAGAGTTGTGTCAGATCTGAAAATAGTCCGTATGCCTTGTTGTTGTAGGCAACGGCGAAGAGCCTCCGATGTGCCTTTGACGTATGACAGAACCAAATAGATTTAATTCCGGGTTCAGGTTCTTTAGTGGTTGTTCGTCCTTGGTTTTCGTAAGATCTTTTACAAACGAAAACGGATAACCGTTGGAAACAAGGACCGATGAGAGGTGTTTCTTTTCGTGAGAGATACTGATGGTTTTGTTATGAGGTGTTTAGATCGATCGTACAGGCACTTGACAATACCGCGTTTTACAGATTGCGCGTGTGTGGAACTGGTCAGTGTGTGTAGGCTTTCTGTAAACACTGGTAGAGAGGTATCCATTAAAATCGAATACGTTGATCATCAAGGATTCGAATGGATACCTCTCTACAGTGTTTTAAAGAAAGCCTACACACACTGACCAGTACCTAGCGTATGATTCACACATTTCTAGTCTGAACGACAAGGATCGAAATCCTCCAATCAACAACAGCCTAAGCGAGGATCGAAACGCCCAATCACGACCAGCCACGGTGCTTCTTATTCTCACACGCAACCAGCCGACACCATCGCCTGATGAAGACCAGCAATAGCGGTCGAAACGTCGCGATCCACATCTTAGTTCTGCCTTTTAACAGCATTTTTGTTTGATAATTTAGATGTAAAGTATTTATTTAAGCCTGGTTTTCATATGTCGGGAAAATCCCAGACGATCGGGGATTTCCCTATTTCCCGACCGTCCCAGATTTACACCGAGATAACGACCACCACAGAAATCTGGGACGCATCGGTAAATAGAAACCTTCCGATTTTCCCGATTTGTCCTCGACTATCTCAGACGATCGGGGATGTTTACACAACTTGTGAATAAAAAATCGTACGCGCTCACCAACGTGAAATAACCTATAATTACCGAAATTCATTTTGTGTTAATTTGGCATGAAAGAGTAGACGTTGAGTTATTTCCAAGAAGAATTAAGGAATACTTTCGGTAGTTTCTGCGAAAACTAAAACCAATCGATAGAAAACTAAAGGTGATTTTAGAAATACTAGCAATTTCGAGGGCCAGAAAACTCTTCGCACATGAACAGCTAGGTGTGTAACGCATGTAAATGAAAAAATCATATCACCAGTATTTTTTTTCGTTGTAGTCATAAGTAACGAAACGTAAAGGTTAGGTTCATGAAGTCCTAGAAAAAATGCTTGGCTTTCGAATTTATTTCATTATTATTATTATTATTATTGATTTTGTTCATCGCACTAACCTCGTTTCCAGGCTCCACAAGCGGATAACCGTTCTCCGCCATCCACTGCACTTTCTCGCTAATTTTCATCCAAAGTGCTTTCTCCTCCTCAAGAATGTTTTTAACTTTTATCCTCGCCTCCCGTTTGGTCAATTTGAGGTCAGCCATCACCTTCTGTTGAGCCTTGATCCCCTCCTTATCCTCTGCGATTCGCTTCTTCAAGGCCCTGCTCTCACTGGCAATTATTCGATAGCTGGAGGTCCGCTTCTCTTCCTTCTCAGCATCAAGTAGGAGCTCTCTCAGATCTACCAGACGTGTCTTTTTCTCGTCCACTCGGCGGAGCATTTCGTTTCTGGTTTCACGCAAAGTTTCGGTGAGACGACACAACTCTGTGCTCTGCGTATCCAAGTCATCATTCACCTGCTTCAGGCATTTTCGCAGACAATTTTCTTCCGTGAGAAGGTCACTAATTCTCTCTTCTTGGTCTGCTCGACTCTCCAACAGAGTGTCAAGTTTCTCCATCAGTAACTGCCTTTCCTGTCAAATCAGTGCAAGATATAGTGAAGCTGTTGTAAGCAAATAACGCAGCTCAGTCGTCAGGTATGCGTTCGCAAAGCATTTAAAGCGTGGGAAAATTAATTGACTAATTAAGCTGGCTGTGCCCTAGACTGCATGAAATAGTGCGAGGAAAATACAGAGTTTACAGCTACAAAGTGGCAAAAATATGGGATTCTAGCGGCGTAAATCCTCTTGAGTTATTGCAAATTTACTTCCGTGTGTATGGTACGAAGTCACTGAAAAATTTATCGTATACATGCCCTATTCCTGAGGTCTTCCAAGGGGTAGAAGCGACATGCGAAATGGCTCCGAAAACAGGCGACAATCTTCTCCCAAAACACCGACAACCGGCAGAAATTGACAGAAAACGCGCAACAGTTTGCGACAGCGACAATTCCTTTCCCGTTCGTCTTTGTTTTCTCAGTTTGCGACAGCGACATTTGTTCCTAACGATACAAGCGACAGACAGAGTCGTAAACAAGTGACAAAGCGACACCAGGCCACCCCTTGGAAGGCCTCATTCCTTTGTTATGCTACCAAACAATTTGTGCACAGCTTGCTTACCTCAGGGCTCGTAAAGTCATCAGACACGGGAGACAGTTGTGTCCTGGGTATTTGGATGAATCCCGACTCGGACGTAGGAGGCAGTTGTGACTCGGGCATCTGGATGAATCCCACCTCGGACGTAGGAGGCAGTTGTGACCCGGGCATCTGGATGAATCCCTCGGATGGGGAATACAGTTTTGACCCGGGTATCTGAATGAATCCCTCGGAAGGGAGAGACAGTTGTGACCCGGCCATCTGGATGAATCCCGCCTCGGATGTAGGAGGCAGCTGTGACCCGGACATCTTGATGAATCCCTCGGATGGGGAAGACAGTTTTGACCCGGGCATCTGGACGAATCCCTCGGATGCGGGAGCTGGCAGTTTTGATCCGGGCATCTGGATGAATCCCTCGGATGCGGGAGGCAGTTGTGACCCTGGCATTTGGATGAATCCTCCACCCGGCAAGTCAATCTTCCAGAAATCATAATCCTGCGACGGTGCGCTGTTAAATTCTAAAGACAAAGAATTTCATTTTAGTCATCGAAATCTGACCGAAGCCGGTACGATCTGATCACTCGCGTGTTGTTAAGGCCAGCCCAATGCGGAACCGGAAAGGAACGTTTTTAACAAGAGATAACTCTTTTTTTTTTTTCTTCTTGTCCGCTCTTAGTAAATTCTCCAGTGTTTCTGTATATTTAGAACATAAACCGATGGTTTTGCTTCTTTTGATTAATTTTCCATTAATTTGGTTTGTACGATTAATAGTGACGAAGCGACGGAAAATGAAAATAAAGGCACTCTTGCTCAACTGAATAAGGAAGAAATACTTACCTTTCTGTTCGCCTTGATTGGGAAAAATATTTATCCCATCCGAAAAAGGGTTCCACGAAGCCATATTTTCGCTGAAAACAAATGGTCAAAAAGCTGATGATCTTGTGAATAGGACTTGAAAACCAGAGTAAAAAAAGATTTTTGAGTCAGACAATAAACGCTTGCATGCATTGAAAAAAGAGCTTGCTGTGAAAGCATAAGAAGATAAAAAAAAAAGTTCTCCTAAAACTGACTAGGTTGTAGCTAGGGAAAAAAAGCAACGAAGTGAAAATGGGGCACGCGAACACATTTCTTCCTGCGCCGTCATGTGCAAAGAATGCCGGCAAAGAAAATTCTGCGCATCTTTTCTTTTTCTTTCAAACAGTTCAATCTGCTCCGACGGAAAAGATCTTAGCGTGGATTACCAGGTGATTACTTACCTTAACTATTATAATTTCGCTCAGTAAAACAAAGTTTAGCTCTCGAAAAACCACGACTGCTTTTCGTGCTTCTCGCTACTGGAGTATAAACACTTACAGTTGCTATAGTGATGTTTCTTGTTGAAACATGACGTAGGCGGTGATCGACATTGGCGCGCGCAAAATTCAACGGAAGAATATTCAGCTCAACAGAAAATCAATACTATGAAGTTCCTCGTTCTTTTGAACAGTTTTCAGGTATATGAGAGCAAAGCACTTTTTGAGTACAAGGCGCTCTGGAGCGCTCAATTGAAAGTTTACCTCATTGGAAAATTATCCGGAGTTAAACGTTGTTTTCCCTCTTTCAGTTTCAGTGCAGGCTGACTCAGCCCTAAGTGAAAATCGCATTTCTCGAGGTGTAAAATTGATTTTTCGCAATTGTCTTTAACAGACTACCTTGCTTAGAATCAACTAATTGCGCTGTTAACTGAATAGATCGTTTCATCTGGGACCGGCAAAAATTAAAAGCTTCATACTTGGAGAAATCGTCATAAAATGTTCAGTCAAAGAGAACCTGCAGATATGATTAAGACTACTTCGTTCATCTCAATCAAGCCGGAAATATCTGAATGATTAATTGACTTATCTTGCTTTCCCGTGATCTCTACAATCCTTTGCATCTGGTAACGGACGGACTGGAAGCATCTCTGCAAAAGCAGTTTTTTTCAGTTACTTTTTACTGGTGCCACAGGAACTAAACTGAACTGTAGAAATGCACGCGCTCACGCTGACGAATGCATGGCGCTATCAATACGAAAGGCAAGTCCCGGACTAGAAAAAAAGCTTCTAAAACATTTCAAGTCTTAATTTACAACTTCACTCAGTAAGCTGCTCAGTGAGCTTGTGTATTCTAGATCTGCACCAGGAAAAAGAACTTCAGAAACGTTGCTTTCTACTTAGCGAGTGAAGTTTAGCCTCGCAACACACATTTCCTGTGCTCCCTGTTTCATCTGCGACACGTTTGCACTTCAAAGTAATCTCGTATCCAGATTGACTGTGGGAGAGGTACAAGATTAACTTCAAAGTGTTGTATAATTGAAGAAAATAGCAAAGAAATAACGACGAAAATGAAGGGCAACAATTCAATGTGGCACTATAATTATTTCAAATGAATGCCCCCCTCAAGTGCTCCAAATTTGTCCCAACGTTTAACTAACGAGTGGATAGCCCTGCCCAACGGATACGTCACTAGCCAGCTGGTATTGAAAAATGCATTTAGTTGCAGTACATGTTATCCGCTAGATAGCGACTGAACCATTGGACAAAGCTATCCACTCTTTGATCAACTGGGGCCAGGTTTTGTGCTCACGTATGCATTAAGAATCACTTTAACACAATCACGCTTTTTCCTTAGTTTTCAAATCAACTGATGAATTTGAACGTGCCTGTCTTCCTGCTGTGTGCGTCAGTATAAACAAAGCATTCAAGTGAATTTCACAGAGTCAAGAAATATTCACCGGCAAAATTATTTTGTCTATCTATGTTGTTTTTAAAAAATCAAATCACATATGTTGTTTTTGTTTGTTTTTGTTGTTGTTGTTGTTGTTTTGCTTTTTTTTTTTTTTTTTTCAAAGACTCCTATAAGACTATTTTCTTTCCTTTATTAATGGTCTTCTTCAGAACAACCTCCGGCTTACAATTTCTTGCGTTTTTGTGTAAGTAAGTAAGTTAGTTCGATAAGAATCGGATAGTCTTCGGAAATGCTATCAGTCAACGACTCGTTCTTGAAACCACTGATTAGTTCTGGTCTGTTCTGGTTATGGGTTCGGGACGCTTATCATCGACAAAATTCGATCAGTCATTTGGTTGAATCGCTCAAGCTTGCTTTTAGTCCAGCGATACAGTCAAGGCCAGCACTCATATCACTGAAAAGGTGATTTATTCGTATATGATAGTTTGCTGATCGTTTGCACTTAAACTTGGCCATGGCTCTCAGCACACAGTGTCTCAATTACCTCTTCCATTATCTCTTCATTCATAGTATTCTTGAGATATTACGGTGGTCTTGTGAGATTGTAAGGGAAATTGTCGCCTGCACATCTAATTTAACTGTTATCGCTTCTGGATGCGAAAGTGTGGAAGAGTATTAAAGTAGATGTAGATGCAGATGCACATGTCCATCGCGTCTGACATAGTTTGAAAGCCACAATTGTCATAGACGCATGCCATACGGTGTTCAGTCAATTCCAGCGTTTCTTCATAAAGTAAGTTTCACTTTTATAATAGAAATTTTCCTGCAGAATGACGATCACCGAGTCGATGTGTTTCTTTGGCAACTACAATGGGCGAGTGTTATTAGAGTATTTTGACTGTTTATAGAGTTTTCCAGCCAAAGAGTGCTCTCTGTATTGAAAAAGGCAGCAAAAAGGCCTCTGGGATATAATTATCTTCCAACTGATCAAATTATTCTTCTTGGGCCTTTCATACGTGTGCTTTAATAGTAGTCACGACATTTAAAGTTTTCCCGGTCAAGAACGACATAAAAGTGGGTGGATGTCCCGGGGGGTGGGGGTACTCCCTTATTTGGGCTATATAGGTATGTGCGGCCCCAAAGGGTATGGTTTTTTAGCCGTTTTGGTCTGAAATAGGGTATCGATTTTGACCATTTTGGTCTGAAATAGGGTATGGATTGTTCATTCTAGTCTTGAACTGGGTATGTTTTTAAAAGAAGCTACTTTTTCATCATTAGGCGATTAGACCATCAACAAAAGCCCTTTTTTGTCTTTTAATTATGTTTACGCCAACAGTGTACGTGAAATAGGTCTGAAGTAGGGTATCGAATTTTTGATCAGGTCTGAAATAGGGTAGGGGAAATCGCAGATTTTGGTTTGAAATAGGGTAAGGGTTTCAGGAAGCGGGCCGCACCCCCCCCCCCCCCCGCCCCCCCTTTAGTTCATATGCGGGTTTGCCGATATGACGGTCCTAGCTGGTCGCGGACCCGAAATGAATTGATCATTAGCCTAAGATTTGGCTAAGCAACAGCAAATGTTCCTTGTTCGTCCCTTAGTACCCTCTGCACGTTTTGTTTGTTTGTTTGTTGTTGCATTTTTTTTCGCTTCGATGGTTGGCTCACAGCAGCCTTTGATTCTGCCGTGAATGAGCAGAGAAAAGGGTAGACATGATACACTCACAGAAAAAACAACAAATTGTTGTGAACACCATAAAAATTTTATTCGTTTCTTGACGATCATGATTGGTATAGCATTTATATTAGTCTGTTCCCCGCCCGCATGTATTACTGTCACACTATTGGCTATCAGGACTTCAAAATTTGACGGTATCAAAGTCATGTGATCCAACACTCTGTTGAAGGTATTCACGGTAAAGCCGCTCCTATGAATTGAACAGATACAAAAACAAGGTTACACCGTTAATAGAAGTACCCCTCATCTTATGTAAACAGGCCACACTACAAAAAGGACAACATCCCCAATCATTTTCAAGCTGGGAGAGGGTTCTTAACGTTCTTAACTAGCTATAGTTAAGCGTGATAAGGTGTATAATGCAAGACCAAAAAAATAGTCCTAGTCCTAGAATCGAAAAATGACCAGTTACCCAAGGAACGAGACGGAGGTCAATCAACGTTTACATCAGCAACCCAGGGAGGACTTTGCTTACATGGGATTTTTACACCCTGTGTTAAAAAGTCATGCCATACTCACAACGCTTCTGTGATGTACGATTCAAATGAAGATCAAATGCTTAGACTCTGCAACCTTTAAGTTTCAAATTAAAGTTAAAGAGGCTCTGCATATTAAATGGGAGAAGCCTGTTTTAAACCAACAGTTACAACACGTTGGATTAACCCTTTCTATTTAGTAAGTTTTGTTGTCGAATACCTCACGTTTTATACTTGTTTTCATTATTATTCAAATAATAGTTAATCCTTGTAAAATGAAACTCTGTATACAGTTAAAATTCAAATTGTAACGAACATTTGCAACTGAAGATGGCGTAAGTATGTCGAAACATGTCTTGTTTTAAACTTAAAAGTGTTGTTTTATTTTTTCAAACCATTATCAAATGAGGTAAAGATCAGGATAATATGCACCTTTTGTCCTTTGACATATCCTTGCACATACGCTCTCTGATCTAACAGCAACTTCTTTTGTTTCCGTGATAGGGTCGGCTTTTGTCTGAACGAAAAGGAGATATAAATCTGAATCACCGTGTGTACGCAAAGTGACGGAGAAATGTTTGCTACCACCAAAGTGAAACAGATTGCCAAAAACATGATCATAATAATAATTATTAAAGTTTGTTTTATGGAATTAACTTAAAACATTTTTTTGGCAGTCTGGAATGGGAGTGGGCACAGGCCTAGCTTATGGCATTGCCAAAGGGGGTTGGAAGCTGGAGAGTGAGGGCAGAGGGCCCTAGAAACTCCCTGAGAAGCACATGAAAGCTAACTGTACTGTAGCTTAGAAAATAACTTTACAAAGCCCTCTTGTAGCATAATTACAAAAGTTACCAAAATTACAAAATGAAAATTCACATATTCATACTGTTACAGTAAATTTCTTACCTTGAAAAGAATTTGGCCACAAGTAACAGTACAAATGAAAACACCAGCATGCCTATGAGGGCGTGGTTGTGGTACTGTGCAGGAATTGATGTCCACATTTTCTCAACAGGAGCCTGGCAACAAGGATAAAAGAAATCTTAATAAATATCAACAATGGAATAAAATGAAGTTCTGTAAAATGTCACTGGAAAGCTTTTCATCTGAGTTTTATTTATCAGCTTTCAAAGTTTGTTAATACCTACATGTAGTTCACACTTCACAATTAATTTTTTTAAGCATGTTGTGCAACTGAACGGAAAAGGTTTGTGACAGTATATGTAGAATAAAGTTTCTTGCAATTTCCAGAGAAAAACAATTATTGGCTTTTATTAATTTTGTGCAATGTTTCGTACCAACCATTGTCTCCTCAATTTAGAGTACCCAGAAATGACAAAGAAAAGCAATAAAAAATTATAACACAACACATACTTATTTCTCCCAGCTTTGCTAAAGTTATCTGACACATAAGCTATACTATGGACAGGATGTGTCAGCACTCCCTTGTTAATTATGTGAATTTTGACACCAGTGAAAGAAATCACCAAAAACCGATACTTGTGTGGTGTTTGAAATGCACTTCTTACCCAATACTTAAAATAAATAAATATTAGCTTACAGTATAAACATGGAGTTTTTCTGAAATTTCTTTTCCAACCAGTCCATCCAGAGTACCTCTTGCGCTACTGCTTGCAAGGAAGTTAATAGACAAAATAAATGGAAGAAGAAAACCAAGAAATCCACAAAACAGGCCCTTGACTCTGGCACGAAGGTTGTGAGAACAAGCTTCCCTGCAAATAGCGAATGTTGCATAATCAGTACATGTACATTACACTGCATGGTACAGCCAAGGGTGAAATACTCCACATGAATACAACAACTAAAATGGTCTGTTTATCAAAGGTTACACTTAAAATGGAGATATGTTACTTTCCACCATGTAGTAAACACACTGTATGGCACATCCTTTGAAAATGAAATTTTTTGATCTGTAAATATAGCTTTCAGCACTGTAAAAAGACATTAGTGTTGCTGTCTCTGAATATTTTATGATAACCATTTTTTAGTCTAATACTCAGTTCAGTTCATTGTTTTCCATGAGCACAATCATTCTCTCACTTACCCTTATTTTATTGAGAAACACCATGAACAACAGGACGACAGTTGCCAAATTTCAGTGTGTGAGGGACACTGACATATCTAAGCTTTGGTTGTACTTGCACCCAAAAACTTCCCATACCATAACCATTCTAGCAAATTTGATCCCCTGAAAACACACCCAACTTAAATAACAAGATGAAAATAGAATCATGACTCTGTGATGTCACCAGTTTTAATCTGCTAAAGTATCTTAGTGCTTTGAGTTCTTATTGTGAAGCCCAAACAGTATTTTAAAATGCAGAATTTACTTCAAGAATATTAACGTTTATGAAAACAACCCATCCCTAACTCCCTGTAAATGTTAGCCCCTTCAAAACTCATTTGAACAAGATTTAGAATTTTACAGGATTCAAAGAAAGGCTAAATTGACAGCATGCATAATAAAAAAGTATGAACCACCATCAAGCTGCATATACTCACGTATCAACTGTGAGTTTTTTATCCACCAGAACAGAAATTTTCTCACAATCCTTTTCAAGTGTGTTTAGTGTATTTTGTATGGTCTGGTTGATTGTTTTCTCAATTTCCTTACAAACTTCTTCAATTTGATTGGCACATCTTGCAGGCTGTAAATAAAATAATTGTCTTAATCATATTTATGCATATTGTAAGGACCCACATGTAAAAAGTTAATGAGAGTGTTCCTTTTTTAGGAAAATAAATGGGTGAAAATCAAAGAAATTGTCTGCTGTCATGATAGTAAGGCAGCCTGATATCAGCATACATGTACATAATCTCCTCATTCTTCTCCGTACAGTTCCTATGGATCTAGTTGGGAAAATTAACATTTAAACCTCAAGACATTCTTATTTCAATTGTTGATCATTTTATTTATTCTCCTGACCTGTGTGTATGATCATGTATTGATACTGTAAGGAGAAATTACAAGCTGATCACTGTAAGGGCTTACAGGGTTAAGTACATGCATGTGTTGTTAGAGAGGTGATTCAAATTTACCAGTATTTGGATACGGCTCATCACTAATAGGCCATTTCTAAGTTGCTTTCAGTCTGTTTATCAAAGTGAAGCAAATATTCATATGAAAACTTTGCATGAGGACTCACTTTGAAGAGGAGGGTAGATTGAATTTATAAATGGTCTATTCCCTACTTTTCCACAAGCCTTCCTCAATGGCATCTGTACCACAATAACTGCAGTAAACCAATCTAATGCCCTCCTCTAAGTTGTTCATTTTACTCCACTTGTTGTCAATGTTATGGTTCAATTTTATTCTTGGTTTAAATTTTTTCTGCCTCTGTTTTTGGCATGGTAATATGTATGGCAATGTGTGATGATAAATGAATTACAAACGATAATTTTGCATGGTTACTTTAATGTAGTTAATCTAAAATGTTATTAAATCTTAAAACATTGCAAGTCCACACAACAACTTGATGTTCAAAGGCTTTTCTGTAAAGCAATTTTTTTCAGAAAGAAGTCTGTTACCTTATCCAGTAATGTTGGAATGTAAATTGTTGGCATTTCAAAGCCTGCTTTGTTGAGACCTGGCCTTTTACAAAGCTCTTGAGTGATCTGCATCAAAACCTTCTACTCAAGAAAAGGAAAGAAAATAACAGGCGAGTTATTTCTGCAATGAAACCTTTTTTAAAGAGCATTTCCTAATACAATACAGCAGAACCCCACATGAAGTGGTTCCTGCCAAGATGTTCAATTTTACATAGCTTTTCAGCTTCCATTAAAACTACAACAAGATTCCCAAGGAAAAGGGGCAGCATTTCTAACATGAGAGTGAGGCCCAGCCAGCGGGGGTTCCATGTCACTTGTCTGAATTTTAAAATGTCCTGTGTCGGTATTTAAATCGCTCATTCTCTCCCTTGATGCCACCTTCGGAATTTTGCTGGGAATGATGTCTCTTGTTGGGATTTCATTTTACTTGTTGTTGCTACTTTTTGGGCCATGCCGCTTGCCGGAATTTACCCTAGCAGGGCCTCTGAAAGTTATTGAAGGTCACATTCTAGAAATGAGGCAGCCTGAAAATTAAGACAGAGAAACTTAAGATTTTTTCTGTCTTCATCTGTACAGCACCCACATCAAAAGTGACTGGAAGGACAAAATACCTGTCTGTCACTTTCATGTCCTGCTGTGTCTGCTTTGCTGAGAAAAAACCTGATTCTGTCAGCATGCTTCTCATTCAGTCTCTCTGAAATATAGAACACATTAAAAAATTGTTGGTTCAAACTGAAAACCATCCTCATCACATGAATCAGAAAAGTCAGATTACAACCATATTCATCATAATGATAATGAAATGAACTTGACATACAGATTTGTCTCTAACCCAGAACTATTGCGCAGCAAACCTACCAACTAAATTTATAGTTCTTTTGCACAGTGCTTGTCCAATGGGATCAAAGAACACAAAGATGAGATCAGCCAGATTGCCTGCAAAATGTCAATAAAACTATTGTTTCTCTGTACCATGGTTTAATTTTCATACCGAAAATGAAGATAACTCATGAAAGATAGTCTGTCAGGATTCCCAGCTTTAAGATCTCTAACAAACCAATACTTAACATCAACAACAATGAATGACAACAGTTAAAGGGCAATGTTATTAATGAATTGTTTCAAGCTTTCCAAGCAATCTGTAGCTTGTAAGACTAACAATTGAACTAGATTGAAGAACAACCTCACCTAACCAAAGGATAGAGTCATCCACATCAAAAGCATATTTCATGTCTCCATCAACAAGCCCAGGAGTATCAACAAATGTCACCAAACTGAACTTCTTTTGCTTTGACGTTGAGATTTCAGTAGTCAAGTAATCCACAACACCTTAAAAAAGTACAATGATACATGTATAATTCTGTGTTTTACCTTCACTTGGTATGGCTGTATATGGTTGTTTACAGATGACTTGTACATACTGCAGGCTGCACAAACTAGACAGCAAGTTACCTCATAATTTATTACTCGAACAGTACCTTCAAGGTCTTGCAAAGATTTGAAATGTGGGTACAGATGCAAAGTGGCATTCCCCTGTTTAAAAAAAGCAAGATGATCAATAATAGTCACAATCCTGGTTAAAATGATTGTGCATTATATGATACTTTAAATAAAAGTCAAGGTTATTCATGAGTAGAAAACAGTAGCCAGTATTCACAAAAGATTTGATACTGTTGTATTAAAAACTTTTCTGTGACAGACAAGATTTGCTTAGCCCACTGGCACCCATGCTGGCCAAAACCGGCCCTGCAGAACCATGTCCTGTGTACTGCTTGTGACGTCATCAGCTTTAATGTTCATGGACAACTTTTACATGTAGCATGTGTAGGGGGAAGAGATCTTTCAAACCATACCCAAATGAGCATCATTCCGTCAAACAGGCCGGAGAAAACAAGAAAAAATAAAGTGATGTTAAGCTGAAAATTTGAATGAAAATCTTGTTCCACTACCCACCTGCACTTCCTTCCACCAAATCCTTTGCTCCTAAAAGTTTTCCACAAATCTTTTCCCACTGAAAGGAAGCCCAGAAAATGCCCAGCAAGATAAAAAGAAAGCGAGGCAAGAAAAGCGAAAGAAATGGGGAACCCAAACCCAAAACCTATCTCAAAATTTTGTTTTCTGTGCATGCCCAATCTTGGAAAGCTAATATTAAACATCAGGGACAGAAGGGTCTGATGAACTCCACCAGCAAACAGAGGTTTGGGCAGTTTTGGTTCTTTTTGGCTAGAATCTGGCCAGAAAATGATTTGACAAGCTTCAAAACATGTTTTTCAGCAAAATGCTCAGTAGTCAATGGGTTAAGATACATTTTCAGAGATTATTGATTATGCATATTACACAAATCTTGGCTTTTCTTAAAATCAAGGACTGTAATTAGCATTAATGTATCTTACCGTTAAAGATTCCCGTTTCTTCCCACTGGTTACAAAAGTGAATCCCTGGGTCTCAATAGCAACACCAGTCTTCTGAACATGTTCTTCTACATACCTTTTCACAGAGAACAAATAAGGGTTAGGACGACATAGCCGAACAAGATGGCCACAAATCACTGATCCTACATGTACCACTGCGTGGTAATTAGGGGCTGAGAGCAGAAGGCCAAGGATTTTTCTTGCTATCATAGCCCCTGGAGAGGGACTGAAATGATTTGCGGGAAGGGCCTGGGTGAGTTTTTAGGGGTTGTGTGGGTAAATAATGGAGGGATCAGTAGAAAAGAACAAAATCTCCAGATTTCAGATCACCAGATGTTAGCACCTTTAGTATTGTTCTAAAATGACAATAAAAGGAGTAAGGATGGTAAAGGAATGAATAAGTAGCTGCACTGGGGACAATACATCTTCAAGGTGGCCACTGGTTTTCAGCTGTTACCCTAGACTCCAACAGCACCCAAAATTTTGCCAGTGAAGCTAAGGTAATCACCTTGACTTATGACCTTTTGTCAGAAGGTGGACTAAATATGCCAGTTACTTTCCATGGAATCATCTCAAACTTTAACCATACATTCAATTAACTTGACCTTGCTAATTTTTAGCTTTTAAAATAAAGATCTCACCAGTTTATAAAAGAGCTTTTTCCCGCAGAGTGATTTCCCAGCAACAAAATCGTGATCTTTTTTCTCGGAGCCAATAAATTTAATCCCAGGCCACTAGCAATGGTAACAAGACCTGGAAAAATGTAAATTTTGCTCATTAATAGCGGCCATTAAAGGTTTGATTCCACGTCATCTGTCTCCATAATGGTTCATACAACTATACCTTTATCCTTCTCTGTGTATAAATCGTGGCATTCTTTAAGGATTTTTTCGTTCAAGGACACAGTAGATGTGTCAATAGCATTAGCAGAGGTCCTCTGTCGACCGGAAGGCATTTTTAAATAAGAACACGATTGGATATAAAATTATTAACGAAGAATGGTCAACGAATGGAAGACTTTACTCTGTCACAACTTTACTGGTAAGCTTACATGAAGCACCAAGCACCCGCTTTTGTAGGTACATCATGTATGGGGAAATATATTGTACCGATAACATCGCATGAACGCAAAAAATTCAAAATGATCGGCAAGTCAAGATTATTCATTTACTGAATACAAGGCAAGTGAGAGAATGCAAAAGTTGCAAATAAATGATCGTCACATTTTTGTTTGCATGGGGGGGGGGGGGGGTACTCCTTTATATGGGCTATATAGATATTTGCGGCCCCAAAGGGTATGCTTTTTGAGCCGTTTTGGTCTGAAATAGGGTATCGATTTTCACCATTTTGGTCTGCAATAAGGTATGGTTTGTGCACTCTAATCTTGAATTGGGTGTGTTTTTAAGAAGAAGCATCTTCTTCATTATTAGGCGATAATACCATCAACAAAAAAGCCTTTCTTTTTGTCTTTTAATTATGTTTACGCCAACCGTGTACGTGAAATAGGTCTGAAATAGCGTATCGAATTTGGTCAGGTCTGAAATAGGGCAGGGAAAATCGCAGACTTTGGTCTAAAAAGGGGTAAGGGTTTCAGGAAGCGGGCCGCACACCCCCACCCACTTTTTCTGGGAGTACCCCCCCCCCCCCCCCAACCTGGGGGAAGTACAACGCTCTTCTCGTCGAAAAACAGAACCAAGGCAATCAAAAACAGCGGTAATGGACCAAAATGAACTTGCGCTGCAGCTGGTTGTGGTAAAGGCAAGAAGCGACCGACTAACGAAAAGTTTAGGAGGCCCGCCCGTGAGAAGTCTCGCCGGATGAGCGATTCTCGGAAGCGAAGGCAGTGATGAGCTATTAAACTATAGTTCGTCACCTTTGTAATAAGAAGATTCCGAAGGAACTGTACGAACAACACGCGGAAGAGTTGGAGAAAAGGAAAGGAAACGCTCTGGGAACGCCTGGAAACGTTGTATTGACTACATTCCCCTGAACACTCCAACATGTCCAAAGGAAAGTGAAAATGACGCAGGTTTTACAAGCAAATAACAACAACAACAACAACAACAGTTTTATTACCAAATAATAGTTGAACTTAATTTACAACATAATCGCTTATCATACAGGAAAGGTAACATTTACCCAGAATAACTGAAAAGCTGTTCGAGCTGGGTAAAATTAAGTAATGTTTAAGATAGGAGATTGGTTGGCACTTAAGCTAGAGCAGAGCAGTTAATAAATCAATAGAAGAAGACAAAAAATAAATAAATAAATAAATAAATAAATAAGAGAATAAATCAATAAATGAATAAATATATACCAGTTGAAAACTGATGAATAGGAAGACTGTAAGATATCAAACTTGACTTGGTTTTTAAATGGCGGGTCTTAAGTACAGGTCACATTCCACAGGTCACAGGTACAGGTCACTGTTTTATTGATTGATAATGAAGCCAAACAGTTTCTCACAAATCTAAAACAGAATTTTGGATAGTGATTAGGGCTAGGAGACACTTTTGGACTTCTTTATTTATCTGTAGCATGGTGACCTGTATGTTGACCTGTGAAATGTGACCTGTACTTTAGCCCCGCCGGTTTTTAAACGTTTTCAAACAAATCTTCCACACAACACGACAAAAATGAACCATTAGTTTAGTTTTAGTTTATTTTACCAGTTTCAGCACTTGGACACCTTCAATTTGACTACAGTCGGTCAGCATTATTTTTTGTGGTCTCATCGATCAGAAGTCTCAGTTTAGAATACGCCAAGCCGACCACTAGTGCTGGGGTCGGACACAGGTGGTCACTGTCAGCCCTGGTTGTCCTTTAACAAGAAATAACACACAGACTGCGGTGATAAACATGACAATAGAACGCATTGTTGAAAAACAAAAATAAAACTATATCGTTTAACTTGACGTTTCGTATGTTTCGACATACATCTTCAGAAGTGACCGTTAGGAATTAAAGTAACAACTAAATTTGAAATTTAAGATAAGTAACTAATTAACAATAACCTTGACAGAAGCTAAAAATAACTTGCATATAAAAGATGCAAACGCTTTAAAATGTTCAGTTTTTCTGTCATGCAATCTGCGTTTTGTTTTTCCAATGTAGAAATCCTGGCAGTCCCAACAACTAGCTTTATAAACAATTTTATAAACAAGCGATCACGAGTAGCTGTCATACATCTGCTATCGCAGACCACGTCACGTCAACTGGTCACAACTTAAAATGGGACCACTTTGAGATATTGGCGAAAGGTCGGTCAGATACTCATTGCAAGATAAAGGAGACTCTACTAATTAGAGAATTGAAACCTACCTTAAATGAAAATGTAAGCAGCGAAAAGCTGTATCTCTATTAGTTTGCATCTTTTATATGCAAATTATTTTTAGCTTCTGTCAAGGTTATTGTTAATTAGTTACTTATCTTAAATTTCAAATTTAGTTGTTACTTTAATTCCTAACGGTCACTTCTGAAGATGTATGTCGAAACGTACGAAACGTCAAGTTAAACGATATAGTTTTATTTTTGTTTTCCAACAATGCGTTCTATTGTCATGTTTATCACCGCAGTCATCCTCGGAGACCCAGGGGCAGATAGTCGGGACGGGACGAAGATTCGGGACGAACGAAAGTTTACAAGACAGTCGGGAGAGCCCCTGGGAACATTTCTTTATCGGACTCGTTCCAGAAGCTATTGAAATCCAGCTTCGTGATTGGGCGGAAATTTTCTGGCAAGGAATTTTTTTCTGCCCAATCGTCGATCAGCTTATATATCGCACTCCTTTCGTGACTCCTTACACCAACAAGTAAGCGGTCAACCTGCTGTCGACCAATTTTAGTGGTTCCACTTGTCTCGTTCGTTCGAGAAATTTATCCTACGAGGAACATTTTGGTGGCAAGGGACCCACAAAGAACAAGCGACAATCACTTGAAAGGAACTAGAAAAATCAAAATGAAGATCGACCGCAGGCATCGTAAACTTCACGCGAAGAACAGCATGTAACTCGGTCTCTTTCTCTGGTTACGATCATTGTTGTTTGGTTTGGGCTTTTTTCTCTGGTTTACGTACGTGGAGTGGGCCGCTCCTGAAACTCTTCGGGGCGATGAAATTTCTGTTGCACGGGCCGGACAAGTTTGCCGATCAGGCGAGAAGCACACAGCTCGGCGTTTTAAGTTATCGAACCTTGCAATCGACCGTCTCAGCTCAATTTCGAGAGAGACCACAAAAAGGCCTTAGAGAAAGTGTACAGTTACACTGTGATACATTGCAATGTTTTGGTTTTCATATATTTGACTGGTATCTGTTGACCAATATGCTTTTCTTGCCAAGGTGTGCATAAAAATATTGCAGATTGCCTTGCAGTTGTGATAATTGCTAATTGTGCTAACTGCTAATTGTGTGCACATGTAAGATGCATGGTTATTTGCACAAGCTTTCCATGAACTCTTTTACCACAGTGGTGCTGAGCTCAGTTAAAAATTTAGTTTTTAAAAGTTTTAAAAACATGATTTAGAGTGGGCCTTGCTGGAAACATTTACATTATGTTGACTGTGCTGCAACTTTTAGGTAGCAAAGTTTCAGATAAAGTTGTTTACAAGTTGATGCAGGATGTTTAGTGTCTTGTATGCACTCTTGTTTTTATAAACGCTCAAGTGTATCCATAATATAACAATTATTAAATTCCATTTTTACATGATACGGTTGTAGTTGCTGTGATTGCTAAGCCAGTGGTACACCAGGAAAAGACGATTTCTCCTGTGAGACCACACCAATTTTGGAATGGGTTCTTCCTATCACCGCCCTCTTCCTTGACAATTTTTAAAACATGAGAGAGTGCTTCCAGTTAATTAAGGAACCATGTTTTCAGTTCCTCACATAGTGTAAATGTGTCTTGTGCCGAAAGACCCTTGACAACCACCTACTGACAAATCAATCTCAACTATGCAGTTCACTGAGTCAAACAGGCTGATACAATGGTATGGCTAAGTATAGTTAAATTATTTTCAGGTAAGTTTCAAACTAAAGAACACTACACACAAACCATACCCATAACCTCAATACAGTTACAATATGTTAACATGGTCACTCAGTAAGATATCCCCTTTAGATAAAGTGGAAACAAAAAAACTAAAACAAAAAAAAAACAATAAAATAAGAAAATAAAACTAGAAGGGATTGTTATTTCATTTAGTTTTTGTTTAGAAGTTTTCTTGATAGTGAGATGTAACTTTAAATTCAAGTTTTCAATGCAATCTGTTGGATATTGTAGTGATTATTTGACACAAACCTTATGGCCTCAGAGTTTTTATTAGGTTTTAGAGTAGCTGACTGGAATCTAACAGATGGTGGCTTGTTGATGAGAATTTAAACAGCCTTCAAAAAACGTTGGAAACTATTCATTGAAAAGCAGGTGGCTCAAAATTTAAAGAAACCACTTTTTAGCCAGCTGCCAGCACTTCAGGAGAAGTCTACCTTGTACTAAATGAAATTTCCAATGAGTATACCCAAGATGAAATTACACCCTCAGTTTCAGAGGGGGGTACAAAAAAAATTTAAAATTGTTCTTAAAATTTAATTGTCCATCTGTTATCTGTTGGTCTTTCACTTTGCTTTTCTACAGCGGCCCAAAAGGGTCAATCACAAATCAATTTACCAAAACAAAAATCAGTTTCCCTTAAATTGAAACAGTTTCTCAAAACACAAACAATTTCCTGAAACACAAGTCAGTTTACCATCATCATTCACTGAAACACCTGTAATAGGCTAATCACAGCAAGTGCACTGCACAAGATGTTCAGCAATACCATATCACACTGCCTAATTCTTAGGAGCGATGAAAGCCCTGTAATGCTACAAAAGGTATCAGGTCAATACCGTACCCCAATTACCATGCAAAACATCTGCCACAAATCTGCTAAGGTCTCAAAAAATTATGCTAACTCTACCAATAGTAAGGAAAACATTAAGTGTCTATATGCTCATGAGAGTGATGATGTTTGTAAAAATCTGTTTTCATCTTAACATAATACATGCCATTTTCCATTCCTTTCCCCCAAAACACTGGTCAGGAGTAGTTTCTATTCGAGTCTTACTCTATAACCAAGGTAATCACCTATTTCAAAAGCATAATCTGAACTCACATCAACGTCAAAACGGCATCTGTATGCAAGAGAATGTCAGAGTATTGGGAAACTGATTTTGATTTGATAAATTGGTTTGTGATTTCGGCCTCCGTACTTTTCCACACAAAAGCAGCCTTCAAGCCCAATGACCTTAACCATTTAACCTGGTCTTTCATGATTGCTATAATATAAGCGGATGGAGAGACAACCACGACTACAGGTAAATTATTTTAAACTGGATTTTCTCAGGCCATATTTCAAGGTCTCTCGAAACTGAGCTGAGCTCATCTGAGACGCGACTTCGAGTAGATTGTAAGCAGTGGAAGGTTCGATTTCGTGAGCAAAACAAAATTCAACGGCTGCGTTTCACTCGCGCGATCGGTAAACTTGCCTGGCCTGTGCCAGAAATTCCAGCAACAGAAATTCCATCGCCCCGAAAAGTTTCAGGAGCGGCCCATTGCCTGTGAGTACACCAGAGAAAAACAAAAGCTCATACCAAACAACAACAATTGTGGCCGAGTTGTCAACAATCTGCAACAACTCTTCGCGTGAAGTTTACGATACCTGCGATCGGTCTTCATCTTGATTTTTCTAGTTCCTTACAAGTGATTTTTGCTTGAGTAGAAGTTGAATTTGTCGATATCTGGATTTTGTGGGCCCCTTTCCATCATAACTTTTCTCGAAGTGTCGATACAACGATCGAAACTATGGCTGACAGCAGATTGGACGTTTGACCCTCGGTATAAGAAGTCACGAAAGGAGTGCGATATATAAGCTGATCGCCGATTGGGCAGAAAAAAATTCCTTGCCAGAAAATTTCCGCCCAATCAGGAAACTGGATTTCAATAGCTTCTGGAACGAGTCCGATAAAGAAATGTTCCCAGGGGCTCTCCCGACTGTCTTGTAAACTTTCGCTCGTCCTGAATCTTCGTCCCGTCCCGACTATCTGCCCCTGGGTCTCCGAGGATGCACCGCAGTCTGTGTGTTATTTCTTGTTAAAGGTCAAATGAACCAAAATTTCAAAGTTTTTTTCTTAAGTCAATTTTTATTGAATTTTGTAGCTTAAGTAAGAAATAAACATATTCTGGAGTTTCAGAGTGATCGGGTATTGCATCCCAGAGATATTGGATGCTGAAAAGTGCTTCGTTTTGGCTGTGATATTCGTAGAGCGGTCGGGTCAATTGTCGGGAATTTGTCGGAATTAACAGTAGTGACGTCACTATTGGCGAGCTGAAAAATTGCGGGAACATTAAAAACTACAAGTGAGTCTTGAAATTAGTGTCGCTTTTTTTTTAGCGGAAAGCACTGTGTTTTGTGCTGCAATAAACTGCAGCAACAATTCCAGGTGTAAAGTAAGTACTTTCAAGTTTCCACATGACCCAAAACTACGGAGGAAATGGCTCATAAGACTGAAGAGGGAATCGCTTGTGCAGACCATTTTACATTTCACACCACACATCTTCAAACAAAATCTCGTGGCAAGGAGTTCGCTAGTTCCAGCTTTCAAGCCACGAAGACTGACTTGAAAGATGATGCCGTACCAACTTTTTTAAAGAATAAAAACGTGGAATCCAAAACAAAAATCGGCTAGAAAAGAAGCAACACCGACAACAATTCTAGACCGCCGAATAACGGGACGACTTCAAGCGGCAATTCCTAATGTATTCGCTCAGCGTTTGCAAAACGGCAGAAAGTTATTAGTAGGCATTTTCCATCTTGTTTGAAATAGCTGGAAGTAGAGTGATCCTTTTGCTCTCTCTGATAATTAGATCTTATATTAAGTTTGCTGGGATGTGAAGAGCTGAGACGTCCGTGCAAAACCATTGATATTATTCTTATCAGTGGCGTACAAATCGAATTTATGTAATGAACAGGAGCCATAAATATATTTGGCCAGAGCCTTTTACTTCGCATCCTTTCAGGAAAGTAAGCGCTTGTTAACATTCAAGGAGGATGATCTTAGTGGTTGGATAATAATATCCTAGAAAGCGGAGTAACTGAGCGTCCTCTTCACACGGCAACCTGGACGGGAGTTTGACCTCACGGGAACAAGTTGTCTCAGATTTATAAGCCGAAAGCCAGGCAATTGCTCCAAATTGAAAATTAATTATGTCGCCTTAGCTTGCGATATATCGGCAAGTAGAACTTCAATTCAACTTGTTCAAAACTGGTAATGCGAGATAAAAGAACATCGCGAGTATTTTCAAAACAAAGCCGTCTGTTTGCATAAAAGCAGGTGCTCTGTAATGTGATACTTAAGTTATAGTGCTAACATCGCAAACACCTCCATTGCGAGATATGGAAACTCGTGTTTTTTTTTTTAAGAAATTAAACAAACCTTTGTCCACCCATCCATTTTTGTGCACTGACATTTGTGGTCAGTTACTCGAGCGTTCTCGTCGCTGGTGTTTACGCTACTGAATAATCAAGGTGAATCAGTTTTTGTAGTTTTATTCGCCCGCGCATGTGACAATTTCGCTCGAATCGAATCAGGATGCAACGTTCTTGTTTTATTTACAAACATTTGGTTATTTCGTAGGTCACAAGTACATAAACTTAATAAAATGTGTTCCCTCTACTTTTTTGGCTGTTTATTTATGCACGGTTTTTTGTTCCTGTTTACTACAACTTCGTTGTCGCTCCACATGTATTTCTAGTCCTTCTGATGTTACTTTCAGTTTATGGTGCGTCTTTTTACCAAGTGTTGCTGAGTTTGGGGTGTGTTTTATAGCCGAGTGCACCTTATAACCGAAAAACTATGGTAGGGGAGTGTGGCGGGGGAGGGGGGGGGAAGGGGTGGCGTGGAGGTGGGCTGGACTAACTATGCAATAGTTAAATAGGATACCCTTGGCCCTCCACTTATGTCTTGAAAATAAAGCATGGCCCTTCACAGATAGTCAGAGTAAAAAGGAGGCCACCCCCCACCCCCCCCCCAAAAAAATAATAATAAAAAACGTTATAAGTTTCCTTTTGCCTATTTTCCATTGTTTTCGAAAATTTATTCATTCGAAACTGTACAGTAAAGGAAACCCACGAACCCACAACGTTTGAGACGTTTGAATTGAGAGAAAAAATGATGTTTGATAAATGGATGACCCTCCCCCTAAGGATGATTTCTTTTTCGGTGACCCTCTCCCAAATTACTCCAGCCCACCCTTCCACATGATAAAACATACAATCCCTTACTTTGGTCAGAAGAAGAACTACAGTCAAAGCACTCCCTTCTCTGATGTGTTTCTTTTTTAAACTAGTGAACAGTACACATCCACAGCTTTTGTTAACATCTTTGCTATTCGACCGGTTTCCTCTGATCACACAGACTTCATCAGGGATTGTAACGAGATTGGTGAAAGAACATGTTTTTTTACGAAATGTTTGCAGTACAATGCAAGTTTAAATTAGGGTGTGAACAGCAAAAAAACAACCACAAACAAACAAATGCACACTGGATATAAGGTAAGAATGTGCTTGCAGTTATTGTTTAATTTTGGGGCACAGGTGTTTCAACGTGGCAAACATTGAAAAACAGACCTTCTCCTTGTGGATTAAGGATTTCTTGTTACTGTCTGCCATATAACTCATCAAACAGTTACGTTTGGTAGAATCTCGCGACCTTCAGAGGCTGTTTCCATTGATGAGCAAAGCTATCCCAAGAAGGACGTTTCAGATTGCAATGGAACGCAGTATAGTTTGTACTGTACCATATGGCATCTATTGTTATAATTTCTCTCAAAATTAAAGAAACATGAAACGAAATCACAGTTCACAGTCAATTGAACACCCGATTCTCATTTGACAGACAATTATAATAAAAAATCACGGATCACGGTTATTACGACAATCACATTTCACAAGGAAAAAAACGGCCATTTCACATTTCACGGGAAATTAAAAAGGCAATTCACGGCTCACGAAAATACCCTTTACCACCCTCACCATACTCTCAAACCTTGGGTGACAAAATTTTTACAACCTTTTTCCTCATTTGGTTCATAAAATTCTTAGTGGCCTGAATTATATACCCTCTGGAGCTACATAATATTTTATTTTACAGTCAAAGGACATAATAATTTATCATCTAAGTATTTTTATTCCTAAAGGAATGCTTGATTTGTTTTGGCAGCAGTTTTGGTGGTATGACAAATACATGTATCTGTACAAATGATGCAAGTAACCACATCTAGATTGGATGGAGTTATGGGACAATGATGTTAAATCACTTTGACATCATGCAAGTTATTGCAAGTAGTGTAATGATACAGAATATATACCAAATGGAAAACTTTCAGGGAGGTTGGCCATGAGATGTTTAGCATCAGTGTACAGCCCACCCATTCACAAGCCTGCTCATTTCTAGACCAAAATTATGACTATGCTCTTTTCCGTGGCCATTTTGATACTGACATACACCAATTGTAGGTGAACTCCTTACATGACAATCCCACATAATTCATGCATTACCCAAAATCAGAAACCTTTTCCAGACACACATACTTATGTTGGTGATGGTCTGACAAAAAATATGACAAATGTTCAAGCAAGCAACCGTGGACAATAATCCTGCTGGTATACGTTGGATCAAACTGGTGATCTGATCGGCGTAATAAAATCAACAGAGAGTATAAAACACCCCTTCCAATGTAAATTCTCATTGTACCTGAAGAAGGCTGGTTTGGCCAGCCGAAATATAGTACACAAAACTTAAAACCATTCTACGTTGTATCGGCCCTTGCTTTTTACTCTCAAAAAATATGACAATGTTTACAAGTATACATATACATCCCCATTTAGTGGCTCATTATAAATCGGGCCTTCATTCTCTAGATACTTGTTATAAGTTATCTAAATAACAGCTGCACACAGCTGTAAAATTCTTATTCTCAGTAATACAGGACATGGAATGTGGTATCTTATCAGATGACTTTGAGATTTCACGACAGCAGACACTTTCCTGCCCAGTTTGCATGGGCACACAGTTTCCAGAAATGCACCTGCATTTTAAGTGCAAGTCAAGATTGTAAAGAAAAGTAAACATTTCATTAAGAAAAGCATATAAGATTTAATCACTGGCATTTTGTCAATTCACGGATACCCCTGTTACAACGATTGTATCTAGCCTTTGGGATTGTTCACGCAGTGTCATCGGAATGAAATCTGAAAAACAGCTGCATGGAAATTATGGTATTGCATAACAATAAACAGTGAAAAGGTACAAAAACCACAGGGAGCAGATAAAATGCGTGAAATGAAAGCGAACAGCATGCAGTTGTAATTTTATGGCCACCTTTTCATAGTATGGTGAATATTAATATAGAAGAAACGCGGATCAAACAACAGCAGCGCATGGAAGTATGGCTTCACAGTATACATCGAAAATACAATTAAACACCACAGAGAACAAAGCAAATGCTTCAAGGGCGATTCCAACGTATTTATTGACCATTCTACGGCGATCTTTTACCGTATATTGAGTAAACAAATGCTCACCAATCCACTTGACCGATTCGGTCCTTGTTTACATCGTATTCTTTGCAGTCAGACGAGTCATCGGAGGTTCCAGCATACGATTCCGTTGCCATTAATCAGTGCATTAATTGGTTCATACTAGTACCGCTCTACGTTAAAAACCACATGTTCGACTTCCTCGGCCTTTTTCGAAGAGAGAATGAAAGGTTAAAACGAAGAACTTTTCGACAGATCGCAAAGAATAAGTATAGCATTGAGCTCCTCATCCACTCGCCAATAGTGACGTCACAACAACACGTGCTTGTTTCCATTCCTTCCATGTCAAGCGCGCGGTCATTTCAGAAACGTTTTCGTTTGTTCTTCGGATATTTCCGTACTCCCTGTTGTTTTACTCCCTTAAAAGCTCAGATAGGACAATTTCTACGTGATTTTGTATTCCAGTAGTCCTCTTTAGTGTTCGGTCACTTTGAAATGACACAAAGAAAAGTTTTCGAAATTTTGGTTCATTTGACCTTTAAGCTACGATGGCCAAAGACAAAGAGTATTTACGATATTGTCCTTTAACGTCCCACAGAATCAGTTGTAAAGAGTTGTGAGACGGTTTACGCAGATGTCGGTCTCAATAACCGGAATGATAGAATCTGATAGCGAGTCTTCTGGTGATGATTCACTCATGGTACAGTGTGAAGCACAACGCTCTTCTCGGAAGATAGAACCGTGGCCAGACACGGAAAAACAGCGGCAATGGACGAAAACAAACTTGCGTCGGGAGCTGCTCGGTGGTAGAAGCAAGAAGCGAATTGAGAAGAAGGAGTAAGTTGTTACTGTGACAGAGAAGAAAAAGGAAAATAGTAAGGTTGAGCAGAGAAGACTCGCCAAAAGAGTGAAAGCACAGGAAGTCCCACCCTCCCAAAGCTCTGGAACGGAACGAAGGGACACCAAACATGAAATCGACTGGGATTCTATCAGCCATTCTCCAATCAAATACTTCCAGTTTACAGGGACACCGACAATCAATTTGAACATCATAAGGAGGCGAGGAAATCAGGGAAGATGCGAACGTGGCAAATCCGCTTACCGGTAGGGGACTCGGACAGTCTAATCCCAGTGGCACTTTCTTGATCCTGAAAGCATACAGTAAATACCAAACCGTTCATAATTACCACAGCACAACCAAGGATCCACCTCAGAACCGTGCAGACAATGATGCCCAGTCTTAGAGCCACAGAAGTCCCAACAATCAGCTACAGAGCCATGCAAAACCACCCAATTGCCCTACCAGATCAGACCACATCCATCCAGCCAATTCCTCTCTGCCACTCCAGGCAACCGTTTCAGTCCTCAGCTTCGTATAAAACTATTAAACCTGATGAAACATTTTCAATCTTGGTGGCCAGTCATTTTCCTTATGGGTTGGGATGTAGAGTAAATAAGCTCTGGATAAATCTTGCAAAGCATACCATGAACACACGTTCGGCCAGAAGACTGCGAACTTCGACTTCGGCTTAACTTACCAGTAGTTAGATCAGTTAGCTAATTCCCTGGGTTGGTTGGCTCCTCCCCTTAGGCTCCTTAATTAATGGGTTCCTATGTAGGTTATTCGGTTAGGTTCAGTTATTCGGCTATTTTTCATTTCAATTTATCGATGTGAATTCGGCTTTTCTTCGGGGCACGTCGTCGTTGTCTACGCCTTTTTCTTCTTCGAAGCCGTCGGTAGATCGTCATCTTTCCCGTCGTCAACGTCCGAGCGGTCGCCGTGATCACCCCCTTAATCTCGCAAAGCCAATCAATAAAACACACTTCACTTCACTTGACAGTACGTACGAGCGCTGCTTTAAGTAAAGCTCTTTTTTCATAAGGATACTTCACAAATTGATGTGATCTGGTAAGCTGAAACCACTCTAAGGGCACTAAGCCCACATGGTAGCGGGCATTACCCCGGCTTAAATCTACCAGAGCAAAGACTGAGCCCAAGCATTAGCAGCCATGGACAGCCGTTTCAGCCTTATTAGGCCTCATCAGCATGGCATAGCTAATTATTGATATGTGGGTACTTGAGCCTGAGCATTAATCACGAAGGGAACCAGGTACACTCCTGAGAGACAAATGAAAGAACAAACATCACGAGACAAAAATCACGTTAGAACTTTCAGAGTAGTAAATAAAATGAAAACTTGCCATTCTTCAGGAGGAATAGAGAAAGGGATATCGTGGTTTATTTCTTTGTTCAAACAGCTAAACACACAGTCACATCTGAATCAAATTCTGTCTATTATGTAAAGAAAATTTAAACAAACACAACTGGCGTATCCGGTTTACAGTTGTAAACTGCACTAGCAGTCTGGTCAAGTCCCCTGGCCAGTGATGTAAACTATCCCTGAAAAGCCCCTATCCCTGAAAAGCCCCTTTAGGGAGAGGATATGTATGTATGTATGTATGTATGTATGTATGTATGTATGTATGTATGTATGTATGTATGTATGTATGTATGTATGTATGTATGTACAGCTCCTGGTTACCTAGACAAGTTAATGTTTCAAATGAAATGTTCAGTATTAGATGAAAAGGTAGTACTAAGTATTGAACATCATTCTCGAAGCGGTTCATGTCGGCAGTGAAAATCAAAGACAAAGTAAGTTGACTCATTTTTACCACACACATTAGCTCACATTGTCCCTAGCTAGCCTAACTCATATCGGTGTAAGGGTTTCAAAAAAAACCTGTGTATTTTTCCTTGCCGGTTCAGTGACTGATGAAATTGCTTCTGGTTGACATTGTTAATATGCGCGCATTTTCGCTCTCAGTTGATCATTCCATTCCTCATTTGAGCGAGGTTGTAAAATCGTTTAGGTTTATACTAAAGAAAACCATGAAAAAAGTTCCAAGATTATTTGAATGGCATTGGACAAGCACTGTGCAAATGCTAAACTCCTCGTTAGAAAATTGACTTCTCTTAGAGTGCAGATCACTTATGGTTTTTCATCTAAACAACTACACGCGCTAAGCAATAGTGTAAACCAGTAAGATTTATAGCTCCAATATAAAAGTCATGTTGTTGACTGTCCACACGAACAGCATGGAGTGATTTTCGTTTGAACGTGAAATGATGAGCTGCAACAACAAACTTACAAGGAAATAGGGGTTGGTTTAACAAAGACACATTGACACTAGCGCTCTTTGGTTGGTTCAACGGACTTGTCGCGTAACATTGCTAATACGTGATTTTCTCTGTTCCTTAACCCATTGACTACCGCAGGTTTTTACATTTTCGGAGTGATTTTCCACCTATAAACGATGAATAGCAATTCGTGACTCTTTATTTGAACTACCAGGGAAAAGTGGTGCTGTCCTAAGCCACTGGAGGCTCAAGGTTTCTGAAAACGTCATTTTGACGTAGCTATTTTTTAGCAGTGAAGCGACAACAATGGCCCAAGTTGGGTTTGCTTGCGATTTCTGCTAAATTTACAGCCATTTTTCATCTTTAGCGGCTGCCTGATGAGCATCATTAAGCGTGACGGTAGCTAAGAGTCCACTTTCTCAAAGAATCGAGCAAGGTGATGTACTTTGTTGTTGAATTTGGCTTGTTACTCGACGAACTGGGAATTTGGCCGGTCGAACACTTAGTACCTTTGGGACTCGACTATTGATGAATTTCTCGACCTACCGCCACATATTTTGGAATTTCTGTGTACTGAAGATGACTACGAGCAGGAAATTTTGGCGGTAGGTCGGACTGGCTATGTGAAAGAATTGGGGGAAGGAACGGGCGCTGTCAAAAATTCTCGTTAGTTCCCAGCATGCAATGCGCTCAAGATGTTGAAAATGTCGGGAAGGCCCGAATGCACTGGAACAAAAGGCTGTATCTACGCTCGGGAGAAGAATATGAACAAAAAAAGTCATTTCTAAGCTAGAAAAAGGACTGAATTTTGTTATGATGGTTGAATTTTGGTTTTTGGACGATGATTTCCCTAAAAAACATGAAGGCAAAAAGGGACATTTTTGTTGTTTCTCTTTGACGTTAAAAACGGCCAGTTTCGTTCTTGTCCAAACTCAAAAGGCCATATTTGGTAAAAATCGCTACGTTTCTTGCATTTATTGGATATCCAAATTTAAAGGGCATTCCATTTCGTGCTCACAACTAACAGTTAAGGCAATATTCGTGCGATTGAGAAAGTTGCAATGTTTTGAAGCATGGGAGTTTTTTACGGCCGGTTTTGGCCGGCACGGGTGCCAATGGGTTAATTTATTGTTGTGTTCTCTGGCGAGAAACTGTTGTGACATTTTTAACTAGTGGCGGATGAAACAAAATATAATGAAGATCATGGGAAAGCCATCTTTCAAGGTCAAGCGAAATCGACATAATACACCCTTAGTCGTACACATATCCAGAACAGAATAGAACAGAACAGAATACTTTATTTATCCACGGTTGTCTCGTCAGGGATATCTATAATTAATTAAAATTTAAAATTTAAAATTACAACTAATTATATATTACTACTTTTTATTTATTTACTAATATAAAAATATAAAATATAAAACCCTGCTTTCCACGAGAGCCGTGCATTTCTGATCTAAAAACTGTAGCTAATTATAGTAAAATGACCCGACTACCGCAGGCCGGCTTTGAAGCTTTCTAGTGTTTCTGCTTGCGGTAACCCGACTGGCAGACTATTCCAAAGCACCGCACCAGTATAGCTAAAGCTATTTTTCAAGTAGTTTGTGCGGGGCTTTGGAATATTTAGTTTGCCCTCGGCGTCTCTCAAAGAGTATACGGTGTCACGGTGTATAAACATGGATCGCATATATTCAGGAGCGGGGTATTATTTCTAAATTTCCCGCGCGAAATCAGCCATGCGAAGAAAAGGACGCTATGCAATAAGTGCTACCCAATATGGTTGTAACAACTTGATTGTTGGAAATAAATAAAAGAGTGCTGATTGCGGACGAATCGTAACTTTATAAGTAACTTTGAACATTCAAAAAAGTAATGCCGGATTTATCCTTTACTTTTTTTCGCTAAGTTTTCACTCTTGCGCTTTTTTGCAACTTAAATCCTTACAATTAAATCCTTGAGCAATGTCGCTGCGCAAATCACTGAATTTAGGGAGTTTAAGAAACGAGGACGTGACGGCAACGGAAAGGTCATTTCAAAATATACCTTCTCTCTATTAAAGCACTTTCGCAATTATTCCAATTTGTTCATCTGGTTAAATGTCGGCGAACTATCCAGGAACTAAATTTCTATGACTGGCGTTAAAGTAAAGAAAAAGAAAGAAAAATTTGCCATCATGGCTCACGTTCTCAACAACAACGTAAAATGACCAAATTTGAGGTTTTGGCGAGAACGTGAGCACATGATGCAAATTTTTCTTTCTTTTCCTTTACTTCAACGCCGGTCATGGAAATTTAGTTCCTGAATAGTTCGCCGACATTTTACAAGTTGAACACATTGGAATAATCGCGAAAGTGCTACAATAACGAGAGGATATAGTTTGAAATGACGTTTTCGTTGCCGTCGCGTCCTAGTTTCTTAAACTCCCTATAAGTAACCAACGTGCGAGCATCACATGGTCTTGAACACGTGATTTTTTTCAGCCAATAAAATCAAACAGAATGCTTACTTGCTTGCTTTCGCGGTGGTTCTTTCTTTTCATCGGAAAAACTTTAGTTGATAATAGGAACCTAAGATTTGTTCAACCTTTTTACTTTTTAGCCCCCGCAGGGAGGCCAACCCCGTATTCGTATACAGAGGAAATCTAGATTTGCCCACAATCGGCGCGCGCGTCGTAAAGTATGCCCGCAAGTGGGTAACGGGAGGTTGACAAATGCCTGTAACAGACAAACGTTAGTGAAACTGAGAATAAGCAATCATAGAGTTTATTTGATTTCATTAGTCTTCCCAATTAGTAGAGCATCTGTGCTCGGCTAAATAGATTTGAGACTTAAATAAAGTGATTATTATCCTGAAAATTGATAATATCCTCGGATGTGAAAGACTTTGCAGTCTTTGTGATATGAATGTCTCAAGTATTCATCAATAAGAAATGTCTTTTATGAAAAATAGTTACTGAATTAATAATAGAATTAGCAAACCCTGATGATAATTTTATCAGTTAACATGCAGTTTATCAGCTGGTTTTCCGTCTCATGCATGTTTTGATCTTGCACCTTGATTTGCTTTTGAAATACTGTGTTTTATGGTCGTGCAAATAAAGCTTGTTGTCTGCACGGTGAACGTGTATCGGGAGGTGTGATAAATGCGCCTGCATGGTGAAAGTGGTTGGTTAATGATGACGTAGTACGAACATGGTCATTGGGTGACGATGACAAATCGACAGTGTAGACGTGTCCGCAAGCTACAACAACACAACAACGACGCTGCAATCATTATTGCAATCTACTTATTTGCAACGTTGGTCTCCGGCTTTTGTGGTAAGTTTCATTTGAGGTCTTTTCATTTCGCAAGGTCTGGAAGCCGAACGTTACGCAATTTATTTGTCCGCAAGAACGTGTAGCACTAAAATTTCTTTCGTAAACTTGCTACGATGAGGTCGCGCCCGCTTAGATAGCGAGATTGAATCCCAAATTGCGATTTGTCAGACACAAATCAAACTTAGACCGACTGAAAGACTCATTCCACAGCCAAGATTTGCTAGACGAAATTCGGAGAGTTGAAGTTATTAACTGAGATGAGTTCAGAAAGAGTTAAAGTGAGAAAAATAAAAAGATTTCAAAATAGATCCCGAGTATTAAAACAAGAAATCGGTACGTTTCCAAAATTGAATAAATCGCCTGTTCTTGTCGTCAACAAAGCTGTCTACCAGAGTAAAATAAGCGATTGTCAGCATAAATTACATTGATGACGCCAAAAGCTCTCACCAGCGGCGGTACCTGTATTACTATTTCTACTTTTATAATGCAAGTCAGAAAAAAATTTATGCCATGAATTAATGCTTTAGCATCAAAAAGCTATTAAGAGGTTCTGGATGGAGTTTACTGACAACTAGCAGACAGCTTCAAATTTAACTGACAACTGACAAATAGAATTTTACTGACAACTGATATTGTTGCCCGTGGCTGTTTAGCTGGTAACTGACAACATGTCTGGAGGACCTAAACACCGTCTTGAAACCAATTGAAGACCGTCTTTTTGGTTGTTATCTATGTGTTTTTACACTAAATCAGCATAGATAAACAGCAGACTTAAATTTCCTATACCGTTATCAAGGCTATTAGGATATCTCCCACCATAGTTAATAGAGGGGAACAATCCCCTCTTTTAACTATGCTCCCACTTTGTCGGGTAGCAGGCACTAGAAAGGAGAAGAGAAGGGGAAATGCGTTTCGCGCATGCGCCCGTTTCCCCCTTCCCTTAACCTTTCCAGCGCCTGCCACGCAGGCTATTTTTCAGGAGGAAGTGAAAAACGACTGCGTGAGAGGCCATGCAGCTACGTTATAGAAGAGAAGATGCTTGCTCACGCATTTCTAAAAGGAATCGTGATTTTCTTAATCGTTTTGATATTATTACGGGTTTGAGCGACACCGAAGTCGCATTCCTATCAACTGAAACTGAGCCATAAAAAAATATGTTTTTCTTAAACTATTGTCCTGAAAAACAAATGACTGTTCGAAGTGAAACAGCCAAAGCCAAGGCAGGGGCTCTACCACCAACACCTTGTTTTTAAGTAATGCAAAACAGTTTAGTTAACTCGACTAACCAAGCGGAGAGAGATTTAGGTAGCACAGAAAGATCTAAGGAGCAGGTGCTAGGTGGAAGTTGAAGATGTGATAGAAGTCACATGCGCGGGCGATTGTTCAAAGGCTGTGGCCGATGGTGGGATTTGTTCACTACAATAACATAATTATGAAACAGACTCAGAAACGGATCTCTCCGATAATGAGGGCGACACCATTACTGCATGATAGGACAAATGGTCACTGTCACCAGATCCGGACGACAAAATAACAACTTGAATTCTTTCTCATTGCCTTATCAAATATTTTGACCTTATCAAATCTTTTGATGAAACCAAATTCGTTTCCACACACCCCACCGACGTACGCAGCACCACAGTTTCTTTAGAAAGTAACCCTGCTATACGTTCGCATAGATTTCTAAAGTATGTTATATACGAAAATGAAAGGATTAAAAAACGCGCGTGGACGCCTCCTCGTGGGAGGCCATTTCCGAGCCATTATTCTTAAGTATTACGAACTACCCGTAATGGTATTGGTAGTTAGTATACTGAGTTACTTCTAACAAAAATTTGATCCCACATGTCACAGAAAACTCAGAATTATCTAAACCTCAGTTTTTTTTAACTAAACAACCGTGATTTAATCAGATCATTTCTTAGATTTGGTATCAATGCACTATTAGTCACCATATACGTACAGTTTATTTTAATATACGTTGTTTCAAATATTTCTACGTATTTCCTTTACCTAAATCCTGTTGTGATAAATATCTAGTTCCTTTAGGTAAATAATATATCTGTGGGGCTAAAACACCCCCTAACGTCAATAGATTTCAATTTATCCCTCTTCTTTTTATGGTTATCTGTTATGGGTATCCTCCTCTTTTATGGGCATCTATATATGGCAGCCATTCGGCCAGTAAGCCTATTACTGGTTGCTATGAGCAACAAGCCTTTAGAGAGGTACTGCTCAAGTCAACTGCCTAGTCCAGTTCAAATGTTTAATTCTCAATAACCCCCCTCGCTTCTTGCCCCGTTTTTCGTTTTCGTAACCTTGTTGTTGTGGTTCTTTAAAGGTGCTGATAAGTGAAACAACAGTGGAATTTCACAGTGTGAATGTCCTTTCACTTGTCTCTTCTTCTAAGAAATTTTTCTTCGCGCATTTTCTCGTAGTTTTGGCTCCTTAATCTAGCATTTTACTCCCTGAATTGTTCTAATGAGATAGCCGTTTATTCAAAACCAGCGTTTTTGATCATCTTTCGATACATTTCAGTTGAAGCGAGTTTCTAACCTGGAGAAATCGTTGGCTGTTCAGTATCAGGTTTAACTGGGAATGGAAATTTTGTATTTTAGAAGCATTTTATCTTCCTCATCTCAATATTCTTTTTTTTTTTTTTTTCATTTTACTGACCTCATGAGAAACACCCGCTTGTTTTGTAAACTGTATAAATAATTATATTTGTCTTGTTTGACACTCGAGATTTGCGTATGAAATATCTAAGCTCATAACAACTTGCACTTTCTTAAAACTTGGGATTCAATGTGACAATTTCTTTGACCGTTCATTTGTGTTTCTAATTAAAATTCTCTACATTGGTCGATGCCACATATGAAGTTCTTCCCGACTCTTCAAACGTAAGCTATATTTTTATCAAGCTTTCCTGTACCTCAATATCGTTTGAGAAATTTCTGCTAATTATCGGCAATTCTTGCAATCTTATCATGACCTCAAGCTATTATTTAATCAGATTCGCTCTGAATCCGTCAGGTCAGTTTACTATGAAAATTTTCATAAGTAATCTGTACTGTTTTCTTTCTTTCTTTCTTATTTGTATTGTAAGCCAGTCAGTACTTCTCAAACAAGAGAGATTCATATCTCTAAAAGACTTTTTGTTATATTAAGTTATATTGACTCAACAGACATGCATGTGAAATGTTATGTTTCAGCTGCAGTATCGGTATAAATTACCTCTCCCGTGCGATTTTGCTCCATTAAGTGCAAGACCCGAAAGATCGAAGATCACTCGGTGCTGGAAGATGATGAAGCTGTTTGCCTTTCTGTTGCTGTGCCTCGTTCCTCTTGCATGTGGATCTCCTATCTCCAATACTTTATCAGGTAAGGAACTCTTTGGAAAACTATTTGTCGCGATTTTTGTCATCTTTATCAGCAAAGGCAAATCTTGCGCCGTTTAAAGACGACACTTTGGTCAACAGGTCCCTTAACTGCAGATTTCTTATCCAACACAGGCCAGCTACAACAACAGCTCTAAGTACCTTATTTTTTGCAGAAGAAAACGAAAGAAATAGCTCAAAATGTTTCAAACCTATCAGCTCGCTGAGTAAAAAGTCCATTCACGAAACTTTGAAAACAAAAATGCTAAGAATAACATGTTGGAGGCAACAGATTGTTCCAAAAAGCCAGTCGTTAAGTATCGCCTCTAATTTGGCCAATCGCTTGCAAATTCAATGTGATCGGCGGATAAGATTCCACCTGGTGCAAAAAGACCTTCGCTGTTCTGCTACAATCCGTAATACGAGTCTCAAACAACCCATGAGACGCACCCGCGCAAACATAACAGCACTATAAGGTGCAAATCGAATACTCTATTTCTAGTATACACTTCCGAGGGCATCAACTTGGACTCAAACGTAACCAGCCCACAAATATACATTCCATCGGTTTTCGATTAAGTGATAACAGGTAGTAAAATACACTAATGCTTTCTTCCGTTAAAAGGTTGTATTTTGAGGGCTGTAAAACAGGTTTTCGAGAACTGAATGTGTCGAAACTGTACTTTTTTCTACAGGCGTTAATCGGTCCGTTAGATTCTGGTGCAAAGATATCATACACGTATCAGACTTGGTTTTATAGCATTAAAGTTGGTGTGTTCATGTTGCTATGCTACGACTTAAAGTATTGGATCATCGTTAAGGGATCATGAATGCATTCTATCGGCAATGATTGTAAACCGGTTAATAGCCCACGCAGTGCAATATCTTGATCGCCTGTCAAGTGTATAGGACTCTCCTGATTTGCCGATATGTTATGTTGGAGGACAATACTTGCTATTGCCGGTGCAAATTGTCGGCTTCGGTTTTTCCAAGTAAACCGCCCGTGGTTCTCGTGTGCGACTGTTCTGTTTCACAGTGACTGGTCAATACTCATTTAATATTGTTTTTGTGGATTCCTTTCAACAGGAGTGGAAAGTGAGACATTTTATACGCCCGTGTTAATTCCTTTTTTGGTCCGAAAACCGCAGCGCGCCGTTGAAATAGCGAAAGACTATGGGTGCAAACGTTCGATCCAGCACAAGACCGTAGATAACTGGTCCCACAGCTGACAAATAACTTTTGGAAGCATTTGAATTCGAATTCGTCTCTTTCCTGTTTAATTCATTCCGAAAAATACTAACTAGAATACATACTCAACCGATGAGACTATTTAAGGAGGGGCCCGCGATATATTATTCAGTCAAAAGAGTATGAGGTACCTCTGTTGATTCAATACAGTATAAATCGGTGCCTTTTTTTATCTCGAAATCTGATATTGTCTTCAAGTTCCAAAGATGAATAGTGTTTTATATAGCATAGACTTATTTGTTTGTGTATTTCAATCCAAATATAAGCACACTCTCGTCACGTTTTACTATACCCGAGGAGAAGAGGTCGAATGAAACGTTTCGTGCAATCAGAGGTTTGTTTTTTAAAATCTGTATAGCACCTCAAATAAAGGCAATTGTCTATATATCGCTCATCATTTTTAACACGCTAAAAATCACCTTAGAAACGAAAAAGAAAACTGTAGTTAAAAATAACGTTTTGCTGTTTTTGTTTTAACACAACATAAATATCCCATATATAGACGGTCACATGGATCGATTCGGCCGCTAGATTTCAATTCTGTTTCCTCTGTGGAAAAAAGAAAACTGTGAAATCTCACAAAATGGATCAAAATAATTCAATTCAGCGTTTTATTACTACAAAACTAACGAACGCAATTAAGCCTATTAAGTCTGCTATTATAGAATTTATCTCGAACCAGTAACAGCCATTAAAAACGAAAGATAAAAATACTATAGGAGGAGTTTTAAGTGCGTATTTATTTTCTGTACTAATAAACTAAGTACATGAGAATAGTTGATGTCATTTGCAAAATAAAGATACGTTTTAATTTATTTGGACAACAGCCATGTTTTTTTTTACGTGGAGACTGTTGATGACTCAGTTAATGATTTCAGTTCTGGTTAATGAATTCATCCGACGAAAAGCATCAGTTGCACGCGGACAGCTGTGGGAAAAACTCGTGGGAGTAAGGCATGACAATTAGTCCCTAAGAGTAAAGAATATCACGAGTAGAATTTTTCCAATGCCAACCAAATATCTTGCAAATTCATTAGGACCAATTCTCTAACAAGCCAACCCTCGTAGGGAATATCACAAACCTGCGGTTCGTATGCCATTGAACAACGCTACTCATTCGCGCCAAGTTGCGTACAGGGTCTCTTCGGCCAATAGAGGCTCTTTGGGACAGGTGCTTAGCCGTCATTCATATACTGACCTGTTAATTGGGTCTACGGTTTAACAGAACTTAGGGGAATCCTGTTTAACTGAATTCAGGGTATTTACTGCTTTGGCCCAATTTTTATACCGCGTATTTTTCGCGTCGGAAGCACTGTAAAGCCTAAGAACTGGGAAAAACTGCTCCTCCTCCTGCTTTTTCGCTTTAGTAACCATGGCTTTTATTCCTTTTCAACAGTTCTAGACGATCCTGATGCGACAGCAACGGAAATCATTTACAGAATCAACGAAGGTATATTATTATGCATTGGTGTCACTATCTCAGTTCTGACTGGCTAAAAACTATTGGCACTGTTTTCGTTATGTCATACCTACAGACAATAGGTTTTATACATATAGAGTGACGTCATTTTGCGAGAAACACGTTTGCTTTGCTGAAGCTTTCCTGGAATTGTATTGCCGAAGGTTTCACCAAAACGGGTCTGCGATCAGTCAAAAGTTTATTTTTAAGTTTCAAACATGTTTTGGAGTGAGTTATCGTAAAATTTTGTTGGAAACCTTTGGACTGCGCTGCAACGTTTAGGTTGTAATCTTACAAATAAAGTTGTTTACTAGTTGGCGTAGCACGTTTGGTTTCTTTTACGTGCTCTTGTTTTTACAAACACTCAAGTTTATGCATAATTCGGCTTCGGCAGATAACACGACCCTGGGCCATGATAATTCTTGCTATCATGAGAAAACCGAATCCAATAATTGTTAATTGTCTTTTAAGTTACTAAAGATGTCGCGAGGTGCGGTTTGCCAACGCTCGGGCCCTGTACTTGCAATTGGAATATTGTACCGATAAGTAATATTTACACACAAAACTGACTGTCATTTCAACAAAGAAAATTCAGTGATAAGCACTGATTCGAATCGTAATTAATAAAGGTGTGAATTCATGCCGTATCAAGATAGCGGGACCGAGGAATGTTCGCATGCATTCGTCGTTATTTCAGGGCCGAAATTAATCTTTGAGAACGAAGATTTTCACTTATATTCTCGGAGTGAGAGAAGTTCAAATAAGCTATCACTACAAACTAAGAAGAACGTCTGAATGAGCTCCAATGCGAAAAGCTGAGTGTCTGCATTTGAGCCGAGACAAACATTATACGGACTTTGTTCTTTCTGGGATATCCTGAGCTTTTAGCAATAAAAAGATGTCCGTGGGTTAGCTAGAGGCATGCGCCGACAGTTGGAGCTTTAGAGGTCTTTAGAAGCCGGTAAAACGGGTGGCAAAAGTTTGAAAAAGACAAGTCAACTTTTCCTGCCAGTTTTGACTCCCTCGCCACGACTATCAACGAGGATTAAGAGGAGGTCTTACTGCACAAGTTCACTGGGACCCAGTATGCTTCGAAAGCGATATGGAAGAGCATTCTAATACAAATAAACGAGATTATACAGCAACAGGTAATATAACAAGACTTTAAAACTAACGTAGAAATATAGGTACATTGAATAAGTTCAATTTTCTATAAATACTGACTGTGATATGAATATTTACCAATCTGGTCAAAAAAAGGTGATTTTGGTAACCTCTTGGATGTTTTCTTGAATAGAAACGGACGTAGAACCAAAGTTGTTCGAAGGTGATATCGTGACACCTCATGGCCACGATGAGACGAGTGAGGACAATTCACGAGAAAAGAGGAATGCAAAGAGGCTAAGGCAGTCCATTTGGAAGACGAAAGTAATTCCTTACGAGATTTCCAGTCAGCTTTGTAAGTTTCAGCGCAAGTATATTGTCTGTTGAGGGCGTTTTGTATTACGTCTATAGGGGGATTCATGCTGACGTCATTGTTTACATTTTTGCTCATTTGCATACGGCTTTGCTTACAGAAGGAAACATGTTAGATGTGATTTGACTCCAGGCAGCTAAAGAGCTAGTGAAATTTAATACATTGTGAAATTTTTAACTCTTTAGGTGTAGTATTCAAGGAGATATTGTCTTCCAAAAACTGCAAAATTCCTGGGTGGCAAAAGCACTAATGAGCTCATACATTCTTTGTAAAATTTTGAGTTTTTAAACCCGCGTTGCACAAAAAGTATTCAATACATGAGGCTCATATTCACTGGCAGAGTTATTCATACCACGACCTTTCAATATTCAGAACTGATTTATTTGTAGCTCCATCAGAAACTGAATTGTTCATGCTAATGAGGCAAATATTGTAAACAAGGATTCCCTATTAATGCACTGGTGCCAGGAAAACAAATACCGAGAGGTTTTTGTTATTTTTATTAACTGGTATACCTGAATGATTTATTTCAGTCGATATAAATTGTATAATGTATAAATCGAGCAAAGACGCAAAATGGTTACGATCGGCTTCGACCCAGAGTAACACGCTAATCACGTGGCCGTAGTTTACTTGGGAATGCTGTAACACTTTTGAATTTTCCACAGTGCAAGATGGATATGGACCAACTATCCAAGCGGCAATCGATCAATTTACTCAACATACCTGCATAACATGGAAACTACGTGAAAATGAGGAACGATGGGTGACATTTGTGAAGAAAACCGGGTGAGAATATAGTTTGTAACTTTCATGGACATATACCTTTGTTGTAATTATTGACTGGCTGAAAGAATCTGCGCATCTGTTACCATTCAAGTTTTTCTTGTATCGACACTACTCCCTTGTGTCGAAGCAAAAAAAAAAAAAAAAAAAAAACAGTGAATGTGGAAATAATGATCCAGGCTCGAATTCCAGTCATGTTATACCAAGAGCTCCACTAAATTTTTATTCTAATTAAGGGGTCTTTTAATACCCACTAAGCCGGATGAAGTTAAGTAAATTAGCATTTGATCTATTTGATGAGTAGGAAAGTGGCTGCATGATTTATGACATGCAGTCCACAAAACCAGGATGCAGTACCAAGAGATAAATGAACAGCAAGTACTATCCATCAACTGGTTTGCCGTACAATGATACACCCAACAAATTATCAGGATACAGACTCGTACTGCTGTGTGCATGTTTTTATTGTAGGAGTATGAATTAACCCTATAGGCACGAGGATCGTCATAGAGGTGCTCAAGCCCTGCGTTTGAATCCCTGTACGGTGGTCAATTTACATTATCAACTCCGTTGGTAAACGACACAGCACCACAGTTTCTTTAGAAACTAACCCCTTTATCTTAATTTGTTGCTCCAGATGCTATTCATCAGTGGGAATGCACTACTGGAAGACTGGGTCCCAGGACATCTCTTTAGGGCAGGGCTGTAACCGCCAGGGTATTGTTATGCACGAGATGATGCACGCCGCGGGCTTCTGGCATGAACAGTCGCGATACGATCGTGATCAGTACATAGAGATCTTGTGGGAAAACATTGAGCCTGGTAAGTAACTTACTTAACTTAAAAGGACTGTGTCACGAATTTTTTGTATTTAATTTAACAATCCCCTAAAGCTGTTTTTGCTGATGAAGACCAAAATAACTCATCTCCAGGTACATTTAAAACTACTCTATTAGTGCAGCGAAACTATAAATAAGTGTCCTTACCCTACGTATCGTCAGGATCAAAGCGGATTCTTCAATTTGGAAAAAAGAGGGCTGCTGTTTTTGAAGTTCCAGTACTCGTGTTTATACTTTGCTCTCTTTTCAAGAATTGCCTTTGTGTCTTCTATTGGAGTTCCGAGGCCAATCTGTGTATACAAAAGTCAGTTTTCTGTCTTTATTTAACCCAACCAGAGACAGGGAAAAGCCATGACATAACCACTTTAAGCCTTTATTGTTCCTGGGTCGAGCATAGGCGTAGCGTTTTGTGTGTACATGTATCGCATTAGGGCCTTCCATTTATAGCGAACTCTCTCCATCTCTGTCACTACACTTCTATATCAAGTGTTGTGAAGTGCTTCCCTAACGACTGATGCGTGCTGTCGTTTGAACGTTTTCTAAAGGTGCGTTGATCAAATCCACACTACCAACTTAAATGCGCTTTTTCAAATGCTGTAGCAATGGTTGCTGGTCTATCCTTTCCCGTTATTCTTCACTTACTAATCCGGCTCGGCCACCATATGCCCATAATCTTTCATAGCCAGTGTAAATAGCGCGGTTATTTCATTCGCGTCACCGATGCCGAGGCGTGGTAGTGTAAAACTTTTCGCGTTTTTAATGTATTTCAGTCCGTCAGACTCCAAATTTCAGACTACAGTTTACACCATGGCCTAGAGTAATTGACCAACAGATAGACAAGGAGGATAAAGAAGTTGGTAAATAATTTTCTAAGGTTTAACTTTTATCTTTTGCATTGCTCTTTTTCAGGTAAAGAGCACAATTTTAATAAATATAGTCTACACGAAATCGACTATTTAAATGAGGTCTATGACACCGACAGCCTAATGCATTATGGTAAAACCAGCTTTTCAGTGAACAATCAGCCCACCATACGAGCCATACGCGACCCAAACAAGATACTTGGTCAGAGAAACGGCTTCAGTCAAACAGACATTGCGCAGCTGAATGCCTTGTACGATTGTTCAGGTAACATTTTGCTTTGCTAAAATTTATAACCCTATTAGATTGCAAACGATTCTTTTTTCTAGTCTAGGGTAGTCCAGACACTTCTCCTTCATATTTTGACCTCTCTCTAGGTGTCATTAAAGGGAACCTTCACCCTTACAACAAATTGGCGCAAAATTGTAGGAAATAATTACTAGATTTCAATTTTGTTTTAAAACGTGGATAAAACATTTAAGTGTACAAAAAACTTGATATCATCATTGCCTATTTTCGCTTTTTAATTTCCCGGGCGTGGCCATTTTGGATGTGATGACGTGTAATGGTTGCCCTATTGTTTAACACAAAGGATTTTCTGCTTCATTTGCTTCCAGACAATAGCTGCAACCATTACACGTCATCAAATCCAAAAATGGTAGCGCTCGGGAAATTTAAAAGTGAAAATAGGCGATGATGACATCGATTTTTTTGTGCACTTAAATGTTATATCCACGTCTCAAACCAAAATTTGGAATCTAGTAATTATTTCCAAAAATTTAAGGTGAATTTTTTTGTAAGAGTGGACGTCCCCTTTAAATGTCATTGCATGAAATAGGTTATCTCTGAATGTAGCTGGGGCTAAAAATACAGTGCAGATTAAAGGAATTTGAAATGATCTCATTAACTATCAGGTTGTTTATTGGGAAGGACAGGCTGTTATGGAGAGGCGTTTCTCGTGAAACTCCTGAGCTTGACATCGGCAACAACATATCTTTAAAGTTTCGTTTACTGACTTTGTAAATACTTTATATAGGCAAGCTTTTATTAGATTTCTTTATCTAGTAAATTTTGAGAGGGGCAAGTATACACCACCATTGTGGGAAGGGGGTCTTTTATCTGCTGCACAGCGTCCATTGGAATAAAAGCTTTCATTAGATCTCTACAAGTTAGTCAAGAATGTCGGAAAAAAAATGCATAAATTTATATCTGTGCATGTTTTATTACTCTCTTTTCCGCCAGGCCCCAGCGGTGGCTGGAGCTCGTGGAGTGACTTTGGTCCATGCGATTCGCAGTGCGTACACAGACGTCAGCGGTTTTGTGCGTCACGTGATCTCGCCAACTGCCCTGGAGCACGTGTTTATGGTGTTCAGACTGAGACAGAGAATTGCCCAGACTCAAAGTGTTATGGTAATTAGACAGGTTGTTCATGTACCCAATGGGAAGATGTCTTTAGACGCCTTTCAGTTGTGAAACGTTGTCAAACATTACAAAAAGTTGTTATAAGCATGAATAGAACCGCTGAAAAATCATTTGTGCCAATAAGGTTGGCAGTTATATTCCTTTGGCCCTTAACATTATTTTTGGAATAAGTGTTGTTGATCAACATTTCTGAACACCTTTCAGCACCCTTAAATGGGCACTGGGGCAGATGGTCTTCCTGGTCATCCTGTAGCGTGACATGCGACAACGGAAAACACACCAGAACCAGGCAATGCAATGATCCCGCCCCGAAGAATGGTGGGAAACATTGTATAGGAGAAAGTCAACAAGTCGGAGACTGCGTCAAGAAACGTTGTGGACTAGGTAATACATTGATTTTCTCCGTATTTTGTTATGGTCCGCTTAACCATTTGATTCGGTAGAAATCTTTTTGTTTCAAGTCAAGATATTCTCGTTAAATTTTCCGTCACTTACAAAGAAGTTGAAGGGTCGCTGCCACTAGTCTCTTTAAAGAAAGTTTTGACACACTCAAGATTTTGCTATTTCAATCTCTAAGAATATCCGTGGTTTTCAGGACCTTATGATTGTGAGTTTGAAGCGGACGGGATGTGCCATTGGACGCTGTGTGAGGACAATTCTTATCCTCGGTGGTACCGCCATTCAGGCCCCACAACAAGTTCAGGAACAGGCCCACAGGGAGACCACACTTCTGGCTCGGGTAAGCGACAAACTGATCAACTTCATTAGTCTCTTACATCGCCATGGAAACCAATCTGAAATCTGTATCGGTTAGAAACGCGTTACAGAAAAGGCTACTGTGGCCACGACTTCCTGATGTTCAAACTGGGAATGCTGTAAAGCTCTGGCAGCTGGTTATCAAGTGTTTAGTTGAGCAATGCAAAGTTAGTGGCACACCCAACTGGGTTCAATTAAATGTACCGGGTAGCTTTAGAATTACCGTATTCAATTCATTTCATTTAAAAATCTCTCATTTTGCCTTCTGAAAGAAGCCAAAAAGTCAATAAAGGAACGTGAGAACGAGAGAAGTTTAGGGGAATAAGAGTAGCTGTTGAAGGTACTGAAAACGTTTCTACTCTGAAAAAGTGTTTCAGCCTCTCGAAATTTTGCGAGTCACTACAACTACACGCACTATATACTGATCGTCTTTCTTAGGGAATTATTTATATTTCGAGGCTTCGTCACCTGCACAACCACAACAGACGGCTTGTTTCTTTAGCCAAGACTTTCCAGGGGGATCGTGTCATCGCCTCACATTCTGGTACCACATGCTTGGATCAGGAATAGAAGAGCTGAGAGTGCTGCTAAAGAGCAGTGCTGGTACAAGTACTGTGTGGCGAAAGACTGGTGAACAGGGAGATAAATGGATCCATGCCAGTGTTGAAATCAGGAAATATGAGCAATACAAGGTAACACGATTTTTACTTGTTGTGCAAATGTGGATTGTGGTAGCAAATAATGATGAATATCATGACAAGAGGTTCTTTGGAGATAAACGTTTTTGTCTTTGTTTTGAAAATCACAGCAAAAACTGTGCGCGATCAAGTTTGATCAACGTTGGATCAAGATATATCGTGATCAATCGTATTTCAACTATATTTTGAACAATTTCCTGAGGACTACTGTAGGCAAGGACTGATCAAACATCGTGGAAATGAGTAGTGGAAATGCGCTGGGGTGATGATAATGATGATGATCATGACCATGATGATGGTGACGTTTTGTTGTTGTGTGTGATGAGGATGATAGTGATCAGGGGGAGAAAGAGAGGAAAGATTAGGAGGAGGAGAAGGGGACGGGGGAATGATGATGAGGGTGATGATGATGATGATGATGATGAGGGTGATGATGATGATGATGATGATGATGTTGATGATGATGATGATGATGGTGATGATGATGATGATGGTGATGGTGATGGTGATGATGGTGATGATGATGATGATGGTGATGATGATGATGGTGGTGGTGGTGATGATGATGGTGATGGTGATGGTGATGGTGATGGTGATGGTGATGGTGATGGTGATGGTGATGGTGATGGTGATGGTGGTGGTGATGATGATGATGATGGTGGTGATGATGATGTTGATGATGATGATGATGATGATGATGATGATGGTGATGATGATGATGGTGATGATGATGATGATGAAGATGATGATGATGATGATGTTGATGATGATGATGATGATGATGGTGTTGCGGATGATGTTGATGATGATGATGATGATGATGATGATGATGATGATGATGACGATAATGATAAGCAATGTAAGAAGGGTGACGAGGAGGAGGAGACTGGCTGGTAGAAAGAGATGAAGAATATCTTGACGTTGAGGATGAAAATAACGAGGATAAGGGGTTATTGGGTGGGGGGGGGGGTGAAAAGGAGGAGGAGGAGGAAGACGACGAGATGACACCATCTTTTGCTTGCTCTTTCTTACCTGGAATTCTTCTTTACTCGCTTTTCAGGTTTATTTTGAGGGTGTCCGTGGTCAGGACTTCAGAGGCGACATAGCTATCGACGATATAGCATTCAAGAAATGCTCCGCAGGGCATCAAACAACAACTCAACCCCCCTCAACAACAGTACCCCCGACAACTACTCAGGCCCCTACGACAACTTCACCCCCAACAACTACTCAGCCCCCCACGACAACTTTACCCCAACAACTACTCAAGCCCCGTCAACGACTTCACCTCCTACACCCGCAGGTAAAAACCATGATCCCCTAAAAATGCAAGAAGTTTAATTTGACATTCACTGTTACATTTAACCACACTTGCCGTGTTTTCTTCTCTGTCGTTTCATCTGCCTATCTTATTAATTATATCGTTCTGTCTATCCTCCTCATATTGCTGTTAACTTATTTTATCTATGGGTAGGCTGGACTACCAGCCGCTGTTTCGGCCGGGAAATGAGTCCGCCGCAACCTCAACCCGCTTGAGCGGCGGAAATTCATCCTTATCTGTGGGTTCTTCTTAACATGGCTAATAGGTTTCGTAAAGTTTAACTGTAAATATTTTGTAATGGAGATGTAATCTAATTAAGTGGTTGAATGAAGCTTGTAAGACCGTTGTTTTCCTGAAGAGAATTTTATGTTGCATGTGATTTGATGCATGTGTGATTTGCATGCATGTTTACAAAGACTTAATGCATACAAATCAGTTTGTGACGTCATGTAAGGAATAGACCCATGCAACCTTACTAGCTCGCTCGTGGGACAGATGATGGCTACATTTCGTAACTTTTACAGCCTATAAAAAGTCAAGATTTGGTTTTCTAAAGGCACAAAACGGTGCAATACGTTTCGAGCAGGTGCAAATTTTATTTAAGAGAAAAAATATTTTGGGGCTAGGTGCACTTTAAATGCGCGCACGACTCGATTTCCTTGGACGAGAGTTAGTATACCTCAGAATCCAAACTCACTCACGAATTCATGCACTTAAACATTTTTGTTCTTGTTTCAGCTTTAGACGTCTGTGATTTCGATGGTGGGAATATGTGCAACTGGAGTAACCGCGTATCCAATCCAGCAAATTATGATTGGGTGGTCCATACTGGCGCCACCCCGTCAAGTCTCACAGGGCCCTCCGGTGATCACTCCCCCAGCGGCAAAGGTTAGAAGACTGGACCCTTCTTTGATCAATGCCCCACCCCTAAAACTTTATAGATATTGATACGAGTTAAGGATTGTGGGATCGATTCATTAGACTGAAAGGACTCGAGACGATCACCACTGAATTGTTCGGTGTTTCGGGAGAGGTAGCGTAGCTCTCGTCAATTATGCTACGACAAGACTTTCAATGCCATTTATAACAGCTCCGAGTGAGATTCAGACTGTGGAATACTTAACAATTATCCAGCGAAATCGCGCGGAATATTGTCTCATACTTAGCCGACGAGGCTGCTGCCCGAGTTGGCTAAAATCAGGCGATATTCCGCAAGATTGAGCAGGACAATTGTTTTATTATTCAACACATTAATGACAAAGCAAGATTTCTGCTTTATTGCAAAAAATATGGGAAAGTCGCCATTTTTCTCCGCGACGCACAAAATTTAATACGTATATCGCAGGATATCTGTTGAGTACGCACGACTAATACTGAGCGCGCTATGACTATATTTGGACATTGTCACAATACGTTGAATAATAATCTGGAATATTTTGAAGACCTTGTCATAGAAATCAAAAGCAGAAATCCTGTAGTTGTAATGTGTATTCCGCCGAAAGAATGGATGTAGAGTGAAGCCTTGAAGTGCTTGACACTAATCCAATCTCATACCCAGATTCCACCACTTGATCTCATAGACAGCAGCTGGTATCCCGCTGCTAACCGCTGACCACGAAGGCGGGAGACTCGGCACGAGATTGATTTTTACATTGTCATTTTGTATCTGAACTGCTGGTTTCACCGTCACGCGTAGCAATTTCTGGTGTCGCCACGCGGGTAAATTTATGACTTGTGTACAATATGGTACCTCGTATATGGAAGTTAACTCTCAATTTTTGTCATCTAAATCAGGTTTAAGTCGAACCCATGTGTATCAAACTTTTGTAACTAATATGCATAACTGAATAAAGGGATTAGTTTCTAAAGAAACTGTGGTGCTGCGTCGGTGGGGAGTGAAACACGAAAATTTGGTTTATCAACGGAGTTGATAATGTAAATAAACCATACACAACCCACAATTCCTCGATTCGCTCCGACGAAGGGCTAACGCTCGAAACGTCAGCTAATCGAATCCCTGTACGGTGGTCAATTTACATTATCAACTCCGTTGATAAACCAAATTTTCGTAATATGCATAACGTTTGTTTGCTTTGTGGCTGCAACAGGAGGTTATATCTACCTGGACGCCTCACAATCAAATCCCGGAGACAAAGGACAGCTCATCAGTAAATCGTTTTCCGGTAGCTCGATCAAGTGTCTGCAGTTCTGGTACCACATGTACGGTAATAGCGGAATGGGATCACTCCGTTTGTTTGTTGCAAGAGGGAATAGGAAGTGGCAACAGTGGATAAAGAAGAGAAACAGAGGAAATAAGTGGCATTACCGCGCGGTTCAGGTGAAGAAGCAGAAGAGGAACAGAGGCTACAAGGTAGGATTTTTTTGGATAAACAATCTGTTTGCGTTAAGAGCCCGGTTATTTATTATCTGTGCGACCCCCATAGTAAAATGCTGCGCCTAACGAAATATTGGATTGTTAATATATTTTGCCTACAGTGAAATTCGACTTTCCTCTTTATCTTATTGTCGTATTTCAGTCTAGCAGGTCGTTCTCAATTTAATAAGTCCAAAAGGGATGTAAAGGATTGCTGAAATGAGAACTAACGGCGGGGGCCGGGAGGGGGGGGGGGGGGGGGGTATTTTAACTGATGGGACGAAAAGGTTACCAGAAACACCGTGTAAATCAGACGGTTATTGTGCGTTTCATAGCATGCGTCATTTTGATCCGATGGGTTGTTTTACTGTTTCACTTTCACAAACAATCGCGGCACCACGGTAACATCCAATGCTGGAAACGCATACCGTATCTTTAGGTGTATGTAAGCGCGCATTTAACGTTTTAACGCAACCCCTGAGAACTATTTGCCTGACCTTGATAAAACACACATTTGTCTTATCTAGTTACTTCAAGTAAAAAGACATTTTACTGGGAATAAAGATCACAGATACTTTTCTGATCCTTTCTTTGTAGTTTATATTTGAGGGCACCCGTGGAACCGGTCTCAGAAGTGACATTGCTTTAGATGACGTTAAAGTTGTTGACGGACCATGTCAGTGAGACGAAGGATATATACACATGTACTTGATATTGTAAAGCTAATCAAAGTGTGAATGTAGACTTGATTGTTTTACCAGTAATAAATCTAAACGAAGCATTAAACGAGAACTTAAAAATTGCGATGTTTTTGTGGGTGGTGCATGATTTCATATACCGCAAACGTTCTCAAGTGACGTTAAAATTATAATTAGTTGGATAGGAAATTCAACTAAACAACTTGAATTAACTTTCTAGTGGTGAGACTAGCTATTCTTCTTTTATGCCCACGAATAAACGCTGGCTCTATCTTTGTTGTATTACTCATGAAAGACAATATCCTTCTTTATACATAAGGGAAACAAAAGTTTTCTTTTATTCTTCTACAAGTACAATCACTTTTGTGTAGTTGTCCGATTTCAACATCATTTAATTACTCATCTCAACTGCAAAGCGTTCATTTTCCCTGACAAATACCTCGCTCAAGCTTGGTGAATAAGAGTTCCAAATATTCAGATCTCTCTTAAAACACCACCGATTGCAAAGATTAAACTTATGCCCGCAGTCCGGTTGAACACAAAGCAGTCCAGAAGAAGAAACTCACGCCGTAACCAATGGCAATGCAGCTACACAGTTTTGCCGATTCACAACGCAAAAACAATAACAATGACAATCATAATAACTAAAACAACAATGACAATGGCTATAGTGGCAGTGGCAGTGGCTGCAATGATAATGCCAATGACTATTACGATAAAGATAAAGATGATGACGACTATGATGATATAATAATGATAACGATAATGCCTTTTTAGGAACAGAAAGACCGCATGTGGAGGGGAATTCGAAAATTAATAAAACATTTTACGTAGAAAAGAGAATGCATGCAATTATGTTTTTGCTTCTTTATTACTATGCACCAAATGACCATTAGATGTCATTGTTCCTTCGCCCCTTTATTCAAGTTACCCAATGTAATGAATCCTATGATGTCCCATGTAGTTGAAGACCCGTGGCTTCGATCATTCATAGTCCGCTAAAAAAATGGAATACAACAAGTTAACATTTTTACTGCTTTATAATATGATAAAGATATGTTACATTTGACGCTTAAATAAACAAGAGGCTACCAGTCATCTTTACTCAGGCAGGGTGCTCATAAGGTTTTGTCATTTGGTCCACGCTTGAGAGTTGTGCAGAACTTTGAGGTAAGCTGTTAACGTAAATCGGTGCAACTGCCTCAAGAAAGATATGCAAAACTGTGCAATTGTGCGTCAACTCCGATCCTGGCAAATTCTCGTGAACTCTGGCGCTCGTTTGGCTCAAGTACTGAGAGCCGAAGATGACTCCCAGTTCCGACTCTCATGACGAGCGCCAACTGTCGGCAACTCTTGGGCTCTTTTAGCCTAGGTCCAAAACACATGCATCATTCAAGAAACCATGGTAGGAAAACTCACCTTCTAAACTGGAACAGTCCTTGAACGTCACATCATCAATAGAAATGTCACCTCTGTACCAAGAACCACGCGAACCCTCGAAGTAAACCTAAAGTATGAAAAAATGTTGTTAGTGCTAACATAAACAAAGAACATACCAAATGTACTATGCTCAGTCATACAGTCACTAACTATGGCTCAATCGATCATTCCTCAGTAAATAAATCACTTTCGAACATTCGATTCGTAAATGACGCCACATGCTTTCTATTGGTCTATCGACCAATGAAAACACCGTCACGTGCTTTCTATTGTGCATTTTGATGCACAGGAAACGACTGAAATCCAACAGGTTTATTACACCGGCGACTTTGAGGTATCCCGAGTAATTATTAGGTTGGATGGGCTCAAAATATCATAAGCCATGACAAAACAGTTTCTCGATCAACTAGAAAAAAACGGAAAAAGGAAGTCGAAATGAAACGTCAGTAGCGCGCCTTAGGAAAAGTGTTAGCCTGGGATCAAGAGTGGCCGCGCAAGCTATTGTGGGATCATTGGGGCGACGCAAACTACGAAAATGCCGAAACATGGATAAGCTGTCCTATGCCTTTATACACGAATAATTTAAGAAAATCTTCGGATCTAACACTTAACAGACTACCAAAGTAGAAAACTCTTCTGTAATGCGCCCTCAAACAATCCCATAATTATTCGCGTCTCTCCTTTAGCTCCCAGTCTTTTCAGGCGTGAGCCATTAAGGTCCAAGTGACATAGGAACAGTTTGTAAGGTTCTTAGTTTTCGTACCTTGAATGGATTCTCACTTGAAATGTCCAAACTGGCCTGAAACCACTCATTAGGGTTTCCCTGCTGGCAGATATCTCCAGTACTGTTTCTTCCGATCCGGCTCTATTAATTAAGACCTTCAATGTGCCTATATCCTTTCCGAACATGTTGTACCAAAACGTAAACTTTTTACAAGATGTTGGAGGTATTTCGGGGCTGAAAAAACAGGCTGTGTCTCCCTTTTTGCCGGGGGACGCCTCAAAATATATGTAACGACCTGAAAAAGACAATAAAGTCAGCTATGGATTTGTAGATTTCCAATCTTTCATATCATTAGAAGTTCATCTTTTCGGATTTTTAGTTCGTGAAACAAGTTAGCCATACAAAACTACTCGTTACGGACAACGCGAGGTTTCGCTGAGCTACGGGGTTATTGTACGTCTTCCCTTAATATTAGACGTTTGAAATCTTTGATTTTGAGGTAGTAGTATAGTGACTAATTTCTTCCTTATTCCTCTGCTTGAAGGCTAATTTCAAATCGTTTCGGTGTCCATCACGGCTATATGGCAGAATAATAACTTCACATCCACTTGCTCTACGCACTGAAGGTTTTCTCCACAGTTTTTCTACATAGACTGAGAGGAGTATGATAATATATAAGGAATTATCGAAGAAAGGGAGGATCATGAGGATGAGTGGGGACGAGGAAGTGAAGAAACAGGTAGGAAGAACAGGAGGAGGATGGTGCAAAAAAGAAGGAAGGTTGTTGCGGTGAAGACCGTGATGATGATAAGGGTAAGGTCGCTGATCATGATGATCATGATGATGACGATGACGATGACGATGACGATGACGATGACGATGACGACGACGATGCATCATCATCATTACCATCATCATCATCATCATCATCATCATCATGCTTATCATCAGGATTGAATAACAAGTAAAGACTAGTGCATAGCAATCAATACTTGGCCTCGTAATTTCTTACCTGAACCTCCTTTGGTGTGATCTCCCGTAGGTCCTGTATTTTTGCTCGGGGTTTGACCGCTTCGCATGAGCCACTTTGAACGGTCATTAGAATCGCACAATTCCCAGCCATGCATCCCCTCTATTTCAAAAGAAGTACCGTATGGCGCTAAGGAACATTTAAGTTACCATTAGTCACGCATTTTCCCTTCAGATCATTAGTACCCTGACCTAAAATCCAACGCCGTGCAACTTCTTCATCTGGTAGAGACATTAACAAAGATAAGGTAAAAACCCCGATATAAGGACCTTGGCTGGTGGATTAAGAACCTCTAGGCCTAAACGGTCTACGTAAGCAGTAAACTCAAATATATAAGACCTTCATTAGGATGACCTGAAAAAGTGGGTTTTTATATGCGGCGTTTACTTATGATCATCATTGCCATTGTCATTGTCATCTTTGTTTTAACTTTTACCGTTATTGTAAAGTCAACAAGAATCGCAAACCGCGATCACCCCCTCCTCCCTCAGAAGGACAATCTTGTGTACGTACCCACAGCACAAGCAATCATCTCGTCGCATTCTTTGAACTCGTGGCCATCCCCTGAACAATCTTTTCCTCCTGGTTTTGGAGCTGGAGTGTCGCATTTCCTTGTTCGCCTCCTTGTTGCTCTGTCACATGTTGTACTACAAGCACCCCATGAGGTCCAGCTTCCCCAGTTTCCGTCAACTGGCACTAGCACAGAAGACGTTTAATTATCCAGCGTCCAAAGTACAATCCTACGTTTGCTTTGGTTTTTCTTTCATAACGCTCTATTCCTGTCTTGAAAAACGTGCGGTGATCGTATCAAGAAAAGCGGGGAAAATTCGTGAACAATAGGCATTGTTAACAAGTGCTGAAAAGACCACAAAAGGTCATTTTGAAATAATCCCATGACTGGTGAAAACAATAGTGTGTTACCTGCCCGCGGGAGATTTAAACTTTACATGTTGAACTTGGAGTAAAACGTTTTTAGTTTACTGGTTGCAAATTAACCAAAAGCCATTCATACTCATTTCAACAAGTTCGATTGTGTCCGATTTCCGAACTAATCGAACCCAAGCGAACAACCTAAATATCACCGTGAATCTACGAGCCTGCGTGGCAGGCACTAGAAAGGGGAAGGGAAGGGAAGTTAGTTAAACAAAGCGAATACATGTTGATCTGATGCCAGGTAGTATGCGTTTGATTTTTGACCAAGTTTTGATCGCTTCCTTGTATTGTTTACCCGCATGGGTAGTTTGTCTAAAGGATGTCTCGTAGTGCTATATTTATCGTATTCTCCTCTTGTTTAGGTCTCGTTTAGCGAGTAAATCGATGTTACGAGTCGTTTGCTCCAGGGCGTTTGCCCAGCATTACAAGGAAGCGAAGAGCTTTTTAACTTTCAGCTTTAAATTCTAGCGGATGGCAGCAACGCGAATGTTAACACCTAACCTCGCCCAGTTCACTTACCAATACCGTATACTTCCACTCGTAAACAGTTCCACTTATGACGCGCTGTAGGGTGAAATCGAACAAACCGACCGAGGACAGGGGGTGATAGTTCGTGCTGGTCTGTTGTTTCACTGCTACCGCTTCTGGCTCTGGAAAATCTTCAACAAAGGAAAAAATGAACTGATCAACATAGAGAGAATATTCAAGCGAGAGTATTAGGAAGAACTCTGTCTTTCAATTCGGAATACTTTGGCTCTTAAATGGTGCATCTTTAGGGCCCAGTAATGTAGGTGGTATGGCTTTTAACATATTGCAAACCCATTTCCCACGGGTTTTGTAGCGGGTTACTATGTGACGGTATCTGGGTAAGCCATGTGGGGACGTGTTTGTCACTTCTTGAATGTATGGTGGTGTTTTCGGTTGGGGAAGTATAATACAATGTCACTTTTTATGCTCCACGCGTAACTCGTGTAAGCCCTCGGCAACAACCTCTCATCAGTCCAAGTCTTCTCTCATGGTAGAGAGTTACAAACAAGCGTCTTAGTGGATCAGCAGGCTAGCTACATTCTTTCACGATCTTCAGAAAGACTGAGACCTGCATTTGCCTTCTCTGCACCCATAATAGCACCTAACGTCGCGCAGTCGTGCTCAAGTTTGGACGGGAACTGTGTATACCTACAATCGTCGCTTATGATAGCAACGTACTCAAAGTCAAAAGGATATTGAAAATTTTACCTTTTCAGACCCATCTTGGTTCTTAAACTTTGTCCATTCAGTTTCGTCGAAAGAAAAAGAAAGTTTGAAGGCTGACAAGTATTCTTGATCTCCACTGAAGTCTCCCTATGAGGCTACCCCACAGATTTTGAATATGTCCCCCAAATCCACCTGAAGCCATTCCTTGTTGCCATTGTACCAATACGAGCACCATCCGTCCCCTCTTTGTCCATCCAGTCTACCGAATGCAGGCTTGAAGCAAGTTTTTTACTGAGAACTAGCGGTCATGTGACTATCAGGGATAACATCTGGATTAGACACTCCAATGGGATTGGAGAAGCAGACATCTGGAGATCCTGCACAAGATGACAACACCAAGTACGGGTGGTCAATTAATTGGAGAAGAAAGACTTATCCAATGGAGACTGCAATGAGTCTGATCTGAAAGCATTCTCCAAGTTTATAAACACCACACAGGCAACAACTGTAATGTAGAGAAGAATGTGTGAAAGTGATTTGAAGATTGATAGGACGATCCCTAGTCATTTGACGACTTTCATACTTGGGGTTGAAACTTGGTTACAAAGCAGCCGATAGTCTTAGACAGCATCGAATGAAAGACCGGGATGACTGTAGGCTATAACTAGTCTGTTTAAAATCCAAAAGAATGTTTTAACCGCTTAGGAATTGGTTCAGTACAAGTTACCTGTTGGAGGTGTAGGTGGAGGACTTGTGGATTCGGAACACTCCTTGAACTTCACATCATCAATGGCAATGTCACCCGCGTACCCAGAACCACGAACACCCTCGAAATAAATCTTGAAAATTCTATCGTTAGGTGTTGCGTAGTTAGCGATGTTTCTTTGCCTGTTTTGCTGGTACAGGAAACGATGTGAATTTATCTAGTTTGGTATTAACTGTTTTACATTAAAAAAATAATCTGAACGAAGTACAATAGTCCCAAAAGAAACTGACAATTTTATGTACATTTCCAGAGACTTCAAGGTTTTCTACCTGAAATGACGTTTCACTGGAAATTTCCACACTACCCGCTAACCAGTCCAGTCCTTGCTGACATGATCTTTCCCAAACTGTCATATTCGATCCATCGAATCTTTTCAAATAATTTTCAGTGTACCCATGCGAGGTCCGTACATATGGTACCAAACCTTTTGCAAGCTGCTGGAGCTATCACGGGACTGTAAAAATAGGCGTTGTCTCCTTTTTTGCCTGGTGACGCCTCAAAATATATGTAACGACCTAAATAAAAGGTAACGAAGTTAGCTTCTGGATCTCATGCTACGAGTAGTTATTCCCCAGTATCGAGATTTCAATTCTTTCTGCGAGGCTAGTAAGACACAGTTGGACAAAGAGAAACAGTTTACAGTTGGATCTTCTTTAGGATTAGGCGTGGACTAATATAATTAAAAGATGCAACGCTGATCGAACAGCTTAGCAGTGTAGTTTACCAAAGTGGTAGCGACATGACCACTATAGTGATGTGGCTGAGGAAGCTGGACTTCTCATTTTCATAATGGCATTTCACGGATAAAAAGTCTAAATACCGGAAATTGTCACAAAAAGTATTTCCCAACCGACATTTTCGTCGTGGACCCAGTCGTTGTCATTTCCACTAGACACGCTGATCACAGGTTAACACACAAACACATGATTCTGTCTACTTGAACTCTCGATCCTCGCCTTTTTAGTCATGGATAACTAAAGCCAACTGGTATTAGATGATGCCGTCGTACATCTCAAACTCCTACCTACCTGAACCAGAAGTGTGATCGCTATCAGGGCCTGTTCCACTTGAATGAGTTGTACCCAACTTCAAAAACCAGTTTGGTCGTTGCCTGTCCTCAGGTAAGTCACAAACTTGCCAGCCATGCATCCCTTCTGATTCAAATGTAACATCGATCGGCCCTGTAAAGAAACATTTGGCGGAAACGTTAGTCTAACAAAAAGACAAAAGACAAAAGTTGTTTCTCCATACTAGTTGTTATTTCTCCAATTACTGTGAAGTGCTTGTGGACTTTTTGGAATAAGCACTATATAAATATATTATTATTATTATTATTATTATTATTATTATTATCATCATCATCATTATTATTATTATTATTATTATTATTATTATCGTTTTCAGTGCTATGAATTGCTTCCTACAGTCTCCTAGAACCGGGGCCAATCCTTGATCCTGAGTTACCAGGGAGGAGTTTTATTTGATGGACAGAAACCTTCTCAGTATGTGCGTGGGTTTTCTTTGATGGACAGAAACCTTCTCAGTATGTGTTTTCCATTCACGATTTGATCAGAGAGCCTGTGTGGTTTAAAACTAATTGATTTGTTTAGAAACTAATTGGTTATGAAGAGTGATATTTTTTCTTAGTCGGTACAGCTTAAAAGCTTCGTACCAAGATCACAAGATCTTGGTACGAAGTATCTTGGTACTTCCCCACTCCTTCGCTTTGCCCATCACAGGTTTTACCGCCATTCTTCGGAGCAGGATCATTACATTCTCTTGTTCTGGTTTGTATTCCAGCGTCACATGACTCACTGCAAGCACCCCATGAGGACCAGCGGCCCCAGTGGCCATCAATTGGAGCTGAAAATATAATCCCGACAAGCATATAACCTCGCTAATAAGCAAATTCAAGGTGTTAGTATGGGACTGTTGTAAGGCTCTTTGCACAATGGCGTGGTGCTGGATGGGTTGGACTTTCCATCGGAGGATCAGAAAGACGACACTGGTTGTAAGGAGATTCGTGTGTCGTGTCTTTTTTTAATTGTCTCCCTCGAGCCAGATCTATAAATAATATTGACAAACCGTTATTTAATCCAACTAAATGGTTGGTGGGGGGGGGGAGGTGGGGGGAGGGGGGGGTACCCTATGAAAGCCAAGCATCCCGCCTACAGAAATATTGTAAACCCTCTAGCGCCACTCAAAGCCACAGAAACCGAATTTCAATCTGCGTCTAAGATCTTTAGGACTTTTGTTCATATTATTTATTAGTTAAACCTCTTTTTATTCTGAACTCCTATGGTAAACGGGCCTTTTCAGTTGCTGCTCCTGAGCCTTGGAATGAACTGCCACAAGATGATAAATTAAGCAGTGCTGCAGAGATTTATAAAAGCCAACTCAAGACTCTCCTTTTTATTTGAGCTTATAACCTATGATGGGTTATTTAAAACGTGGTTTTTAATTTATATTTATGTTTGATTAGTGTAAGCAGCGCCTTTGAATCTTGTAGAAAAGGCGCTCTATAAATATACTATTACTATTACTACTATTACCACTGAACTTTTCCCCTCACCATAGCACTTTTCTTCAGGACATTTAACCTTTTCAACCTGCACGCCATATTTGTCAGCCCCTGGACAGTTATCTATGTCCTCATGGGAGCAAAACCTGTCGCGTTGATGAAAGCAGTCGTCATCGCACGGACCAAAGTCTGAGCAAGCACTCCATCCATGAGTCTCTATACAAGAAGGAAATATGTGTTGTTTTGTTTTCTAACGATATTTAAGCAAGAGCAAAGCAAATATGGATTTCGTGCACAACTTGATTTGCATGAAAACCGTCTCAACTTAAGACTTGGCTCCAGATACTTCGTTTATTATTCGACGCATTGTAACACTGTCTGAATATGGCCACGACGCACTAGATATTCGTCATATAGCTTCATATGTACTCAACAAATATCTTGCGACAAACGTAATTTATATGGAGGATCTCCCACCTTTTCCTTGATAAAAGCAGTAACCTGTGCTTTGTTTTCAGTTTACTGAATAATAAAACAATTATCCCGCTCAATCTTGTGGAATAATGAGGTATTAAACCTTTGGCAATGAGTGTCAAGAGACCGAATGGAATGAGACGTATACCCGCCATCTGAAGTAAAAGGTTTGTCATGTACCACAAGTATATGAAGAAGATAAACTTTGGGCGCTCAGTTTCATTTGCCAGATCTGTCCGGCCATCCCTGCCACATGGTGGATACCGATACACTTATATTTTAAGTATTCGAGGTTTTCGCCTGTTCTTCGAATTCCTTTCAAAATGGTACACGCCAGTGCCGAAATAGCCGTTTAGAAGAATAAGTACATCTACCCCTTCAAGATGGAACATTCCTTTCACAAACCGACTGGTCTGGCCATAGTTGGTAGTACTACCAACTATGGTCCGGCCAGGCACGTCTGACAAATGGGAACGAAGCACTATATGAGCCCGCCTTAACGGGATTAGAACAGTCGTATAGGGCGTTTAACTGCTCTATATCCGTTTTACTGAATCCTCCTCTATGTCCAATCTTTTGATCTGGATCACCAATTACCTCGATGGTGTCTTTGCCATTTATGGTGACGGTCCGTTTTCCATAATGCATCACACTTTCAAAGTCATAGTCAGCTTCTAAAGGGTCAATTTTTTCCAAGCCTCGCTTAACAAAGTTTCTTTCCTTCCCTTAGAAATGAAGAAGATGAAAAGAGTTTAGTGGTGATACAATGGACCAATCGGGTATATGAGAAGCTTGGAATGTCCAATATATGTGTTGCTTGGACCTCCTGTGAGTATTGTGTGGAAATCAGAGAGCTGCATTTTCTGGATTCGTGTGGTCACCGCCTCCAAGTTAGCTCAGTTGGTAAGAGCTCCTGACTGCTGAGGGAAAAGTCGTGGGTTGAATCCCCAGACCGGACCACAAACCAGGGTCTTATATAAACTGTTGAGATCATGCTGGCTGTGTGCTCAATGTCAGCCTCCACTCAGCTGATCGTGACATTTGGCAGTGACGTTATCCTTCATCTCCACACGCAAAACTCTAAGGGAGATTAGGGAACGTATAGGTCCCAGTGTTATGTCCTTTTCTATAACATACCTGTAAGGTTTGGGTTGGGTATTCAGTGGTGGGTAAATCCAAACCAACGAGCAAGCTACACAATCTACAATTTGCGCGCACAACTATTACAAAGCTTCTCACCAGGTTTTGTATTCTCCCAAAAAATTTCCACGAAATTGTCTCTGTCTGGACGAGACTGTTCATGATAGAATCCAAGACAGTGCATCATCTCGTGCATAGCGATTCCTCTGGCGTTGCATCCGTCACCTAGTGAAATTTTCTGAGGTGACGCACGTATGTAACCCAGGTGAGCCCAGCATCTGGAAGAAAGTTTTTGTGAAACGCGCATGGTCTGATCTCCTTCAAATTAACCCCAACTTCCTGGTTCTATCTTAAAATCGTTTTATCTTTCTTCTGGACATAATGTTACTTTATGTTTAAGCATGATACCAATATTTAGAATTAATTTAAACAGCAAGACCAGATGTTTGTCAGTTGACGGACAAAGAAAATAACTGTCCAGTTTTGTTTAAACTAGCTGCTCTACTTGTGGTAGAAAACTATGATTCCGTGTCCTTGGGCATGGATGGACATGGATTGCAAGTTGAAATTAGAAACCGAGTCGCGCCGCTATTTCACAAGTTTCAGCAAACGCATTTAATAAGAACCAATTCAATATAAATAGCTTGTGTTGTGTTCTTCTTTCAAGAGCCTGCTTTGTGTTCTTCTCTTGAAGTTTGCAGAACATTCTGTGCACTAAAATCCCTTTAGTTTTCAGCCACCCGAATATTTACCCTGAGATATAAAAATATGCACAATACAGCCCCCTCTGATGTCAGTTGTTGCTGCTGTTGTTTTCCCGATCGAACCGCAAAAGAAGAAAAAGACGCCTCTTGCTCTACGCTCACTCTTTATCTTTGTAGAAATTGACCCAGTATCGCTCATTTTCGTGTGGTTTCCATCTTATACAGGTGTGATTATGAAAGTTATCAATTGCTGCTTGGATGGTCTCCACGTATCCGCTCTCGACTGCAGATAGGGACAGAAAACAAAAGGGTTAACATGCGTTCATTATCTTCTATCGCACTCAACTACGTGGATCACACGAGGAGTCCATGACCTAATCAAATCAAACGGATCAACTTTGGCACAAAACAGAGGTCAATTCAACTAAAATCATGACAAATTATGATGCATCTCAATACGTTTAGTAGTGTATTTGGATTTGGGTTTGTTAAATAATTATTTTAGTATATACCAAACCAGTCGATAGCTGATAGATAAATAAACAGGATTGTTGTTTTAGGACTTGATGAAACACGAATTGCAAATTTATTGAACGGCTTCAAAACCTTTACTGTACAACTCCCCATTCTTACACTGACACTTCGGAGTTTGGGCTAATTTGGCCTAGAATGTTGGACTTAAAATTTAGCCGTGTTTATTGAGACATAAAGTAAATTTCTTTTGTATTTCCGGCTTCATGAAGTATTAATGCATATTGAAATTCTGTTAACCAGCAACCCGTTCAAGCAACGTTATGTTGTCATAAGTTCAACGTTAGTAACACGAGCGTACGAAACAGTCTTCAGCTCACTTAGCTCAGGAGTTACGTCATAGGGAATAATCTTTGTTCGCCAAAGATTCCTTCGATTCCGCATGGCGTTTCTTTTCTCCAGTTCGCTGTTCCCATTTGAAGATTCGTTAACAGCAATGTCACCCTCTTGTAATTTTATAATCAACGTCTTCAACTGAAACGCAAAAAACGCCGGAGTATTAGTTAAAAAAAGACTTAGTCTCTCTGCATACTTTTTCCTGGCAGTATCATTTTCCACTCATAGCGGTATTGCAGAGTTCATGGGTTCAACTCCCGTAAAAGCCTGAATTTTTTCTGACGTTATTTTCACTACTACCTAAGTAGTGTTCATAACTGCGATGATCATTCATATCTTCAACATGCACAAGAACTGTAACATCGCGGAGAAGAACTCTTTGATGTTCCATGAGCTCAAAGATAACCATTGAGGGGCCGTTACAATGAATCGGCATGTGTGGCTTTTGTTTGTAAGAGTGATAGAAATTTACGACAGCATTGCAAAAATCGGATTTCTATAAAAAACACAGAGGTGTTCTCTGCCAGCCACTTTACTGGAACCAAATTGTAAAACTGTGTTAGTTCTCGCAAACCTTCATTGATGTATTCGATCTCTTCCGAAGCAGAAAGGCTTTTGTTCTTAAGAACAGATTGCTTCAGGCCACCAGTGTTGTCCAATGCGGTCCCCCCTGTACACAAAAGGAAAAAGACACAATTATCATCATCATCATCATCATCACCACCACCACCACCACCACCACCACCACCACCACCATCATCATCATCATCATCATCATCATCATCATCAAGAGAGAAGGTAACACAAAGATTGAAATTGCAACCATGTAAAAACTCTTAAAAAATGAGATTAAAAAGAACTCACCGTGACTGTTTCGTTTGACAACAGATTTTGCATGGATTTCTAACACAGCAATCAGGAAAATCGTTGCCAAGAAACGTCTCATGTCTGCGTGGAGGTTGGTCCTTCTAAAAGAACCAAGTGTCTTCAAATTTTCTTGAAACTAATCAGGAAGCAAATGAACAAATTATTGGAGAAACGTATATTGCACATTTGAATTGGAAACTGAAGCATTTCCAAGCAACAGCACACCACTACTCTCCCTACCACCCACTCCCCCCCCAAAAAAAATTGTCAAACAACTGATAACCATATAGCTATCGTTAAGGTAGAACGAGTTTCTGTGTGTAGAGTTGAAATTTCATGTTTTTTTTCGTCGCTTAACAATATCTCGTTTGCGTTTCAAGCAATCAAAAATCCCTATGCTCATCTTACGAAGCTATGGGATGTTTTAAGTTTTGTGAATTTTTTGGTGATTTTTGGGTATATTTGGGAAGAGAGAATTTTTCTCAAAGGATTAGATTAATTTAGAGAAATAGGAAATATTGAAGATTTAACGAAGGTTTTTGAAGTTGGAAATTAATAGATGGACACCAAACAGTTCCCCCAGCAACCTGGAGTGGCCTTGTGGGGTTTCAACTGTCTGGTGGTGTTTCAAAACCTTTTTTTAACATTTTAATCCCTTCTTTCAACTCCTTAAAATTTCTTTCCAATTCACGCACAACCCCTCCCCCCCCCTCTCCTCCCTCCTAACACTCTGCCCACTAACGGTTAAAAATACGCATCCAGGAGCATCTTTGCTTTGGTGTTTGAATGGGGTATGACCCGATAACACTTAAATGTTTAGCTCTTTAAAGTAAAAAAAACCCCTTAAATTTATGGCTTTTTATAACAGTAACATTGAGTTATTGGCCATTTCATCCGTAAACGCTAATAAAAATGGCAAATGACACAAACTGGACCCATTCATGATCATAAGCTCTTGCTCAATTAGAAACTCTCATTCACCCCAACAACATCTCATGAATACATCTGACTTGAAACATTTTTCCGTCAGTCATAGATTAATAGTATGTTAAGTCAAAAACCGATTTTAAAGTTGATAAATTTTAAAAACATATGTTTTTATGGATCTTCTATCGCTATCACCAGTTTTAATGGAATTTTCTTTATGGTAAATTTGTACCACTAACAGATATAATTTAAAAGTATAAGCGCAAAATATGTTTCTATGGATCAACCGTCGCCGCTAGTCAAAATACATTTTTGAATATGCATCGTAAATCTCCCAAAATTGTGAAAACATATTGCTGGTAACCACGAAAGTGGTTATTATATATTGTGCCTCAAAGTTTTGTATTATGAGATTTCGCTGACTTTTACCTAGCCTGAACATATTTCCATTCAAATTCAGTTATTCCTTAAAGTTGTCGATGTGAATCAAACTAGTGGTGAATTTTAAACGTTGTATGTCTTTGACCATTAATTTCATGCAATTATATATATATTATATGTATATATAATTAGCATAAAAACGAATTAGTTTTGCGTTTTTCCCCTCTTACTCAGTAATAAATAACTAATAAAACTACTCGTATAAATGGTCATAAATGCTTCATAAAAATGAATTTCATCCCTTGCGTTTTTGCCAGAAGCAATGCTTGAAAACTTCCGTCTTATCGGCATAATAATTGTATTTGAGATTTTTCTTCAAAGAACAGTTATGAAAGAAAACAAACGGTAGCAAACATCTCGTTACTGCAGTCATTTTGTGTGTGTTAAAAGATGGGGTTAACCAGTAATAATCAGCGATAAACTCACCTGCCTTTCATGATCTTATAAGATATGCTAAATGGTGTAATCGAGTACGTTTAGAGGGGTACATGATTTGTAAAGATATTATCTGACGTGACTTAAATACTTTTATTACAAGAGCCACACGACGTGTAATGAGGACCATAACTGCGGGTCAGTGATAGAGATTTCTGTAGGATGAAAACTTTTGCACCCATCCTGATATAATTAAACACGTCTTATGTATGTGCATGTCAGTGGTTTCCAATATTTGCCGAGCCGCACTATTGCTCAATGGCCTTCGAAAATAGATATCGTTGATTCGCTGATGACAGTACAGTTTTTACTCAACTGTTGTATTAAGTGAAACCCTTACCTTCCCTTTCCCAATTTCTTGGAAACAATCTCTAGCTGCTCTAAATGGTAGAACAGTCTGCTCCAAAGGTTTTCTATGACTCCGCCTCGTATTAGCCTGCGGAATCCCAGACGTAGTCTAACCCCGGTTAGTAACGCCCGCGTAGACGGGCCGAATTCCTTTTTCTGGACCCCCCGGCGGAGTCAATAAATTATCAGAAGTGCGTTTCGGATTTCCCTTCACGATGATTGGCTATTGCCAGTCGACGGCCAATCATAGCGTGTACTCAAATTCTAGCACACAGAACAAGGAATTCGGCGCTGCTTTGCAGACGTTACTAACCGACATAGAAGCGAGGGCGCGAGTGAAGTCCAAACAAGACGTAGGGGGTACGAGGGTTGTCCAATATACCTGATCTGAGTCGGGTCGAGTCCGATCAGACTTACCGGAAGTCAGATCGCACCAAAGGGAATGTAATGATTTTAACCTTCGTCTTCTGTAAAGCACGCGCGCGTTCTTCCTCGTTGTTAATGTAGCTACGTGGAAGTGGCTGTTTGTGCGAGACGCGTGTGCAAAAGACGGTCTCTCTTACCGGAAGTCGGTTTGCGCGACACTTATTAAATTCAGCAAGTATGGCCGTCAGGGAGGGTAGAAAATGTTGGCGGATCGACTCCGTTCGATCAAATGGAGTCGGGTCGTCGATCCGTCTCGACCCGACTCGACCCGTCTATGTCAAAGTCGGTCCGTCTTACCGGAAGTCAGTTTGCGCGAGACTTAGAAAAAGTTAAGCAAGTACGGCTGTCAGGGAGGGTAGAAAATGTTGGCGGATCGACTCCGTTCGATCAAATCGAGTCGGGTCGTCGATCCGTCGCGATCCGACTCAACCCGTCTCTGTAAAAGTCGGTTCGTCTTAGCTGAAGTCGGTTTGCGTGAGACTTAAAAAAATTAAGCAAGTACGGCTGGCAGTGAGGGTAGAAAATGTTGGCGGATCGACTCCGTTCGATCAAATGGAGTCGGGTCGTCGATCCGTCTCGACCCGACTCGATCTGTCTCTGTCAAAGTCGGTCCGTCTTACCGGAAGTCAGTTTGCGCGAGACTTAGAAAAAGTTAAGCAAGTACGGCTGTCAGGGAGGGTAGAAAATGTTGGCGGATCGTCTCCGTTCGATCAAATCGAGTCGGGTCGTCAATCCGTCGCGATCCGACTCAACCCGTCTCTGTAAAAGTCGGTTCGTCTTAGCTGAAGTCGGTTTGCGTGAGACTTAAAAAAATTAAGCAAGTACGGCTGGCAGCGAGGGTAGAAAATGTTGGCGGATCGACTCCGTTCGATCAAATGGAGTCGGGTCGTCGATCCGTCTCGACCCGACTCGATCCGTCTCTGTCAAAGTCGGTCCGTCTTACCGGAAGTCAGTTTGCGCGAGACTTAGAAAAGTTAAGCAAGTACGGCTGTCAGGGAGGGTAGAAAATGTTGGCGGATCGTCTCCGTTCGATCAAATCGAGTCGGGTCGTCGATCCGTCGCGATCCGACTCAACCCGTCTCTGTAAAAGTCGATCTGTCTTTCCGGAAGTCGGTTTGCGTGAGACTTAAAAAAATTAAGCAAGTACGGCTGGCAGCGAGTGTAGAAAATGTTGGCGGTTCCACTCCGTTCGATCAAATCGAGTCGGGTCGTCGAGGTATACACGAGTAAAGCGTGCTTGTTTGGACTCGTGGCTTAACCAACGAGGGATATACACCAGCTTACATATCAGTACTTTCTCTTTTGCTCGACCTGACTATTGGAGGATCGACGTTTATTACTTTCTCTTTTGCGCGACGTGACTTCCGGTGACGGGTCGAGTGGAATCGTTGTCGATCGGTTGGTACAGAAACTGCCTTGTTCGTGTGCCGGCTTTTAAGAAGGAGGTGGGTTTATATATCATTACTTTCTCTTTTGCGCGACCTGACTTGTCCATCGTTTGGTACAGAAACTATATTGTTCGTGTGGCGGCTTTAAGAACGAGGTGGGTTTATATATCATTACTTTCTCTTTTGTGCGACCTGACTTGTCGATCGGTTGGTACAGAAACTGTTTTGTTGGTGTGCCGGCTTTTAAGAACGAGGTGGGTTTATATATCATTACTCTCTCTTTTGTGCGACCTTGCTTGTCGACAATCGACGTTTATTACTTTCTCTTTTTGCGCGACCTGACTTCCGGTGACGGGTTGAGTCGAATCGACTCGGGTCGACGGGTCGACTCGAGTCGATCGGATGGAGTCGATCCGTCGAGATTTTCTGCCCTCCCTATGCGTGTGTTATCTTTGTCACTTGCGACCTGCGGGTCGACTCGGATATTACTTTGTAGGTCGCGCGCGTTTATTACTTTGTGGGTCGTGCGTGAGGTCGCGCGTACGTGCGTAAAGAACGAGGAAGGTTGTCTTTGGTGCGACCTGACTTCCGGTGAGTCCGATCGGACACGATCCGACTCGGATTGGGTATATTGGACATGCATGAGTTTAGTCCCTAGTCGTGCCACCCGTCCAAAATATTCCCTCAATTCCGTAATCCCGAGGAAATTTATAGGCCAATCCGCGATCCCTGTGAAGCATTTAGCCATTGGAGACATCAGAACGACAGCTCGAGTCTCGTTATAAATTTTCTTTACTGTAGTTTTTCGCAGCCAGCATTTTAAAATCCTGAAATTTCCCTAACCCCGTTTTATCATATAGCGAAAGGCAAGGTCTCCATTCAGTAATAAGAATAAGTCGGCAACCCTTAATAAAGGGATCCTTACCATTTACACGGACAACCTGGAAATTCTGGTCGGAAAATGAAATGGTACATACCATTCCATTTGGAACGTTTCAGAAATTGGAAGGATCGTGCAAACGGTAAGCGCTCCAGCTCTCCTTTTCCTCCAAAATTAACGAGTTCAGAAGCGATGCGTTGTCACCGCTTCGCGGTTCAGTTTCTCTTGAAGAAAAAGAAGTTTTCAACAGGCGTCGTGCAAACTTTAGATAAATGATATGCACTGCGTAGCGCCTTGAGCTAGTGGAGCAAAGTAATTCAAGGTATGGAAAGATTTACCGCAGCTGTATACACCTAATTCAGCAAGAGACAAGGGACAACTTTATTATATTTTCCAGAGAGTACATTGATAAAAGACCTGACACCGCAGGTAGCGAAAGTTAATCGAGGCGGGCCAGGAGAAAGAAAACTCAACGAAATCTGGTAGCCTCAGTTCAAGAGAAAAAGAAACGTATTACAGAAGGAGCTGAAGAAAAACTAAGCGAAGAAATCGTGGAACCATTAAGTTGCCTGTATGAAATGTTATTGAATTCGATACGAAAAATCACCGTTGCACTGCAGTATGATGCTGTTGATACTGCTGCCGTTAATTTGCAAAGGTCAAACATCAACGCATTAATGCACACGCAGATAGTGTATCAGACAGGTCGCCACATCGAATTGGTTAATAAAGTCACAGCTGGTCATAATTATATTCATTATTCGTTGGTGGTAGAAAAGGGTGAAAAAAGAGGTAGCCCAGAACATCACAGGATGTCCATGGAGCCAGAGCCCTGCTAGTCTACCATTTTCTGCTACAAGTACGTACCCCCTATCGATTGTCGGGTCAACAAGGTTGTTTACCATTTAATCGAAAAAAAAAAAAACCCGTTTTTTCGACGGTGGGACGATGGGACGCATCAAAACCCAAATGGAAATTTTGCGTTCCATTTCCGCGAACATTCCAGTTCTCCATATTGGACCTCCTGCGAGCTAAGTACGTACGTAGTCGAGCGATCCAAGCGGAAAGGCCTGGAACTGGCAGAAATGAGCAAATGAACGCACGTTTTCCATACGGAAATTCCGTTTGGGAATTTTGGACTACCTATCAAAAAATCCCGTTTTCTCCGGAAATTTCCCATTTGGGAAGACCAAAATAGGCTTCCATTTTCATTTCAACCGAAATTTCCGGATTTTTTCGGGAAATGGTAAACAACCCTTGTCTTTCGATGTGAGTTGAAGCAGGATAAAAGCGAATCAGCTGTCCAAGGATGTTTCATATCTTGTGAGGTCTTCCCAACCCCAGCGCAAAGCATCGGAAAGAGTTTACAAACAAAGCATAGTTGAGTCAGTAAAGCAAATCACCACTGAAACCAACAAGAAACCGGCAGAAAACGAGCAGGAAAATGAAATTTCCCGCGTATCTATATTACCCATAATGCCGCGTAAAACGGCAAGCAGAGGTCACCAAAACGAGGCTTCGGTGCGAACGTCACGAGCAGGAATCAGGAAGGTGTGTGTTTTTCTCTGATCGAGACATTGCAAGGTGCAATGTTTATTGCTAAAACTTTTTATCTGGACATCGACAGCCTTAGCAATATGTAGGAACTACCAGGCTACTCAATTATGGGTCTCAGAGAGTCAAAACTTTCCTTCCTCGCGTACGAGGAAGCGACCAAGCGAGGTAGGTTTTCAGCTCTTGGTTGAAAGACCTGTCTCGGAGATCAAGAGGAGTTCAGTTGTTTATTTCAGCTGATTTTCGCTGTGTTTGTTTTGGATCTTGTCGTAGTTACGGACGATGAAATGCAACGCTTAAGACTAGCGTTTAAACGTTGTTCTGGAGTGAGTGGATTCATGCCGCAGCCGGTTTTTGCCCGAGAAGTTCTCGGCGATGGTGTACCGAGTAAAGTCACCGAGGTACGTTTATAGTTGGGAAGAACTAATAATTCCTTCGGGTTATCCCTTTACTTTACAGCATCTTTGATCCCAGGAATTTTTTTTCCTTTTTCTTACAGCATATTTATTCGGCATTTGGTGGCACAAATAAGGGAATAGTATTTCGAGATTTACTCTGTGGTCTTGTTCTTCTGACTCGAGGAACACGTGAAGAGAAGATAAAATGTAAGTTTGCGTTTGATATCTGAGGCCAGCAGGGCTTGAATAAATCATGATTCGTTTTGTCCTGTCTAATAATAGTACCAACAATAACTTTGTTTTCTTTTGACTTACTTTTTGTCGCAATGTAGTTATTTTCAATATTTATTCTACCGACGGAACGTTCGTGTACAAAGATAACATGGAGAGTTTGATTTTGGCTTGTGATGGTGGAAATATCCCTCAGCCGGTCATCGATTGCTTCTGTGAGGTAGCGAACCTTTATCTCTTCACTTTTACTTTATTTGTTAGTGACAATCTATTGTCGTAGTTTTTCCTTCCTCGTGCATGCAGTGCTTCATTCGTGTCATAGCATCACTGAATAACATGTACGTGGTAAAGAAAACGTGACTTTCATATATCCGTACGAACTTGACAAAATTGTACTCATGTGTATATTACTGTAAGCCTATTTAAAGCCTGTTTGAGTTTGAGATCGTATGTTTAAGAGATGTAATTTCAGATGAGATCACTAAATTGCAATTTAATAGAACGTCATTTCCTAAAATATTGATACGGAAGGTAAGTAATTTTGTTTACTGAAAATCGACGTAGTTACGGAACATTTTCCCTTGTTTTTGGTTCGTTTCTTTTAGAATTAAGACTGCACAAAAGTTTAATTTTTTTATGATGAGGTGATTGCACTTGTGAATGTCATATACCAACTCTTAACCTTGTTTTCTCTTGTGCTGTCTTGACAGCCTTCATGCGTACATGCACAAGTTATTAAGTTTGCGAAGCTGCTTCATTTGCAACGTTTTGTTGACAACTTGTTTGATTAGCAGATTATTGTTCACAACTTTTTTTTATCATTGTTAAGTTGATTGTCAATCATCCTTGGACATCAGATTAGTTCTTGCTACTTACTCTGAGTAGCTTTTTTTGTGTAATTTATATATTGTTTTCAGCTTTGTCTGTTGATGCATCATTGTTTGTTCAATTTACCTGTTGAGGTCTTTTGTGCAGTCAATAATAGTGTTTTGGTTTACACTAGGCCCCAAAGGTTTGTCTTGCCAGAACAAGATATGTAAAGAGTTCTGTTTTTATTCAGTGGTATCAAAATAGGTTTCTGTGTGTTCTGCAGTTTAGCCAAACTGTCAAAACCACGAGATAAAAGTAGTAAAATAGGGGCAAAAGCTCATCTGAACTCTCTCCTCTGTCTTGTGAAAAGTTGTTGGATAGTCGGCAAGACAACAGTGGTTAAGCATAACTTTTCCACACTACGTTCATTGGCCATTGACCATCTAATTGTATTTTCAAATACCTAGCGTTTATCAGTAATGTTGTTAGTTTCTAGCAGCTCCCCATTAGGGTTGGCAACCACAGGGAAAATGTTCAGCCACATAAAATTTGAAAACAGAAAAACACAACTAAAGTACACTGTTAGAAGACTGTTTTTGACCCTGCAGCTTTTTTGAAACATAACAATATCCTTGATATTCACAGACTTTGAAAACTCTACATGGTATAGTTAGTTGAAAGGAACTGTTAAAATAATTGTTTAATTGTTAATCTTCTGGGTGTGTTTTTTAGTGTGATCGGCTGTCATTTGAGGAGTTTTCAAGTTGGTTGCTAAGAAACCCTGATGTCACGACACTTACAAGGTGGCTGCTCATTGTTAGTAATGGCTGCAGTATTCAGTTGACGGATAACAGCGAAACACCTACATTTTACCAGACACTGGCCAGTGTCACCCACTGTAAGTTGTTACGGTTATTAAAATTATTGATGTTAAACCAAAATGGATTTTTGTGCTGGACCAATAATCAATTGAGCCAGGGACTAACCACCCACTCTCACAAAACTGGGTGCGGAAAGAACTGATGATGATGACACTAGTCAATGTTGTATGATGTGTACAGAAAATGCTACCGCCAACCAGTGAGCTCAGTTTGTAGAGCACCGGACTACAGTGCGGGAGGTTGACGATTCAAACCCTGGCCAAACCAATACTCTGGGTCTTTAAATAATTGAGGGGAAAGTGCTGTCTTTGTAATGACATCTACTGTACAAATGGTTAGACATTCTAGTCTTCCTGGAAAAGGACAATAAACTGTAGGTCCTGTCTCACAACACTTGTTCCTAATTATCTGTGGGACGTTAAACAACCCACATACTGTTCGAATAGAGTAGGGCACATAGTTCCTGGTGTGTTGGTCTATCTCTCATCTGTCTTTCACATTCATGTGTGGGTTGGGTGGGTGGGTGAGATCAAATATGGACTGATAGTGGCTGCCAGAGGTGCCTTTACAGGTTGATGTCCAATCTCACCCCACAGAAGAATTGTAAACTGCCATGAGACTATGTAATATATGCGGGATATAAATCCATTACCATTACCAAACTCCTGTAGTTGTTCATACTAGGGGATTGGATTTTTTTGGTTTAATAGGTTTGTAAAAGACTTTGTTGGACATCATTGTCTACCTGATCAGCTATTGACATTACACTTCAAGGGATGCAAAAGTCAATCTGAATTAAAGTGGGAGGTTCCAGCTTAGCGCATGCACAAAAACTGAAATCAGCATTTCTTGCTTGGCCTAAAGATTAATCCTGTTTGGTTTCTGTGATGGGACAACAGCTGTCTGTTCTGTTGTGAATGTAAACATATCGGGCAAATGATAGCATTACAGTAAAACAAGTGACATGTTGTGTATTCAGAATTCGATCCCCACTTGAGGAACTGTGATAAGAATGGTAGAAGTGAAAGTTTAGTGTGTGGGATTTTTTGAGTCGACAGAGAGTAGCAAACTGTACACGGAGTGTTAAACAACCTCTCCTTCACAACAGTCCACCACTGCTATATAGAATAGCTTTCCCAAATGATCCCACTTTCCCTCACTTTGTGCCAATTTCCCCATAATTTCTGTGGTGGAGAATTAGGTGGTCGGTGCCACAAGTGAAGTACAACACCCAAGAAAGTGTCAAACCATTTACTGTGTAAGAATATGTAAACTCCAATAACAATACGACTTTGTTGACCAATCACGACTTTGTTGACCAGTCACATCAATGACCAGAGTACTTATACCATCTCCTGACGTTACTCCAATCACTTGACTCTGATGATGACTTCCGCTCAGGTTGTCGAAACGTCAGTCAATGTCACCACAGACAGTCCTTCTCAGGACTACACTCACCCGGACGATCGTGCTTCACTTAGTTATAATATGTAAACTATGACCTTGAAAGTCCAGCATTGGTTAATAATAATTAAACTTACATTGGAGAGACTCTAAAGAAGAAAGTAGATCGAAATAATTATCCCAATCTCATACTGCTGACCTCACATTTGACCTTTTCATGCTATTGATCAAGTCCTTTTATGCCAACTTTCACATTTGCAGTATCTCCTTATAGAACTTGTCTATGTCAACAAACCATTAGTGTTGGAAGAAGTTACAGCATAAGCAATAAATGTTTTTCACTTTTGGTGTGAACAAATATTTCTTTTTTACATAATTCATCATCATCATCATCATCATCATCATTTTATTTGGTAATGTAGGTTTACAAATTCGCAGTCAGTAAGGCTGATGTAGACCTACAAAATCATTAAAATGATGAAATGATATATTCTATACTACTAAAATACAAAATTGATCTAAAAAAAGTTAGTTATAAAGTTAACTGATAAAATGCCCTATTACATTACTTACATTACTACATTACTTACTACATTATTATTATTATTATTATTATTATATTTGTTTTGTTCAGTGACCAATTTAAAATAAAAAGCTAAAATAATACTGTATATTCTTTTGGGCATTTATTACAATATTACTCAACTGACATGGCATTGTTTTGTATCTTTAGTACAAGAAACAGATGTAATGGAACTGGAAAAGAGGTACTGGACTTTGAAGTCTGGGACAAAAACTGGCAAATTTGATCTGGATACATTCACTTCACTGGTGTCACCCCCCATTCCACAGTGCCTTTGTCTAGGTATGAATCTATATTACATAGTAAATTCTATTCCAATCATGTTATAAATTTAGATGTAAGGCTACAATGTAAGGATACATGTAAGGCTACAATTGTGATATATAACAAGAAATATTCCTTTTAATAGGCAATGGAAAAGAAAGAAAAATTAAGTATACATGTACACTGTACACCTTATTCCAAAATGGAGGCTAAATTGTTATTTTTATATGCATATTAATAAGCTGTCTTGGCCTCATTTTCACTTGAAAATTAATTTGTATTTTGTTCATGCTGATGAGGCAAAGAAGGCTAATTAACATGCAAACAAAAGTCTGAATAATAAATTGGCTGCCTCATTGCATTTTTTGTTGTGGTTACTGGCTTTTAGCCAGTAGCCTCTATGTTACAGTCTGTGTAAGTAAGTAAGTAAGTAAGTCTGACTTTCGGAAGCCCGAAGTAAGACCAACTGCGTGCTGAAACTGCTTGAGGTAGCTTTTTAAAGATCAAAATACTATTTTTTATAAAGCTATATGTCTTCCACAATAATGAATTGTTAGGATTTCGTGAGATATGAGCATTCCGATTGAAAAAAATGGCCACTTTCAAAGTTAATATGATGTCTACGAACTGTCCACGATTTACAGCTGTATGTCACGATTGATCGAAACGACTTTGGAGAAGCCACTGACCAAACGTAGGCAAAATGTTTGACACTGCAGACTCTTTTTCCCATGCACTAGTGAGGTTGGCATGTGGACCACTTCGACGATGTCACGCAATATAATAATTTTTCATATTTTGCACACAAACAAAAAACAACCTCCTTAGATCAATTTATCGTGCAGCATTTAGTAAATATGCGAGGTTTTATAAGAATTCATAAGATCTCATGAACAGTTGGCTGTCATATGTTATGCCTCATTTGCGTACATAAGGCCAGCACTTGTCCCTTGGGAATATTTATTATTTTTGCATCCTTGGCAAGCACTGAAAAAAATTTCATTAGTTCTCTTGGGCACAATGAACTGATTCAAACAGTAAAATGCTCTCCTTACAGACAAGATCTTTGTTCAAAGGTTCCATGAAGTGCCAAACACGTTTAATATTTGATTTTTGTGCAAGGAATAGTTTTGTTTCCTTGCACTGGCGATTCCCTGGTGGAAATCATGTCATTATGTTCACGAGGTTCACGACAAATCTCTTCGCTACAATGCAATTTGCTGATTACAATGGTAAAATACACTCTCTTTACAGATAAGATTTTTCTTCAATGCTTCTATGATGCACCAATCACAGTTGTATTTGATTTTTTATGCTAAGTATTTTTTAGCTTCAAACATAATCTCAAGACTGATTTGTTTCGCGCAAAGTTGTTGGCCAAGAACAGGAAGTCAAATGTTTGAATGAGTCTGCTTCAGCGAACAGGCTAGGTACCCATGATAATAGTGTGTTTGCACTGCTGTACAAGAAGTAATGAGTTTTTATCATAACTTTTTACAACTTGGAAATAAATGTTTTTGTTTTTGTAATTGAGTGATTGCTATACCATGTACTGGTTTCATCTGGAGATGTTAGATGCATAGCCACGATAATTAACAATTTTACTGTAATTCACATTTGTCTATTCTTTTCCTTCTCCTTGTACATGTGTTTTCATAACCAGTAACCACATGTCCTCATCGAGGGCTTTTATTTAACAAGGATTCTAGCGATAACTAGCCTCCTTCGCAGCCGTTGTTTGTGTCGGTCCTATTCTCCCTCCCCACCAACGTCTACCAAACCGAGCCGGACATTCCATTCCCATTCAGTCTGAGTATCCAATCAGGAGGGAGAATAGAACGGACACAAACAACAGCTGCAAAGGAAGCTACGGGAACTTAGCCACTGAAATTTAAAAGCCACAATGTTCCTGAAGTGGAATGTTCGGCTCGGTTCAGCAGACGTTGGTGGGGAGGGAGAATAGGACCGACACAAACAATGGCTGCAAAGGAGGCTAAGCTATGACAGGCCATTTCCAAAATATTCAGTGAAGCCTCTATGTACTTTAAAAAAGGTCCTGCTGCTCAGTTTTCCATATGGACATAAATGTTATAAATAGTTTATATATATGTACATGAAAATGAGAACTTGTTTTATCAGAAAGACTGCGCCAGGCTCCGCTTTCTTGAAGAGGGTCACAGCAATTTAGAAATGGCTTATTTTAAGGACCCTGTTTTACACAAAAGCTGATGTAATCATTCAAGAACTTGCAGTGAGAATTTCAATGCAAAAATGTGTTTTCTTTGTTAACACTCTCCCTGAGCTTCTAAACTGTCTTGCTTTCAATCTCAGGGCTTTTTAATGCTTTTGATGAAAATCAAGATGGCCACATTGATTTCCGTGAGTTAGCCTGTGGTATCTCCAAATGTTGCAGAGGACCCAACTCTGAGAGGCAAAAATGTGAGTAACTAGACAAATACCGTGACTTTTATGCAGAGTGCTTGGCTATGCTTTTTCTTGATTCTTACACGTATTTTCTCCTTTTTTTTTGTGATTTACCACTGGACGGTAAATAAAATGTGTGGGTTGGTAACAGTATTTGTTTTTTCAGTCTTTTTTAAGGTATTTGATTCAGACGGAGATGGTTTTCTCTCCAGAAGTGAAATTGAAGTGATGTGTAAAGCTCTCATAGAGATCAGAAAAGAAAATGTCGGAGAAAAGGTTAGGTTACAGTTTATAAAATATAATGCTGATCCTGTGAAAATCTCTAAGAAATTGTTTGTTGGTTTGTTTTTGTTTTCATTGTTTTTTTTTTCCACTGTATCAGTGAAAAATTATTTGCATTGTTATATTGTAACAGCAACCAGACATTTTTAAAGTAATGTTTAATAAATGAGCTGGAGTGTTTTATCAAGTTTTTAACAAGAGGCACACCCAAGTGTTTAAGGACTAGATAAAACGTGAGCTTTGAATTCATTGAACAGCTTTAAAATCTTTACTCTACATTTATCCATTCTTGTACTGTTATTTAGATTTTGGGTTATTTTGGCTTAGAAAATTGAATGTAAAATTTAACCATGTCTATATACAGTATCTTATATAGAGATTGACATTCATTAAACATGAATTTCTTTTGTATTTCCTTCATGAACTTTTAATTAAAATGCATTTTTTATTATTACTTCAATGCAGGATACCAGTGCCATCTGGGATAAGGATCTTTCCTTAATGGCTATTGAAATACTTAGTGATTGCAACAAAGGCGAGGTAGGTTGATAGTTTTTGGAACATTGCTTTTTGCTGTTAGTAATAAACATTGCCATCTCAGGTGCTTTCAATTGGAAGTGAAGACGTCTTTGTCATGGAATGAGGTTCACTCATAGGGGTGGTTTTCAAGATGTCTCAATCTGCTGCCAACATTGTTTTCACTAACATTCATCTTCTGAAGATAGTTTAATTATTGTAAATACCTGGCTGCTCAAAACAGGCCGGGTTTAACATCTGGCCATTATTTCTGAGTAGCAAGGAGATCAATGCTGGGAAAACTGTGAATGACATTTGAATTAATTTTATTGAAATTTGTTTCAACATTTTTTAACTTTCTCGAAGACCTGTTCCAATGGTCTTGACCATCATTTCAACAAAATGTTGACTGTTCAAACGAACATGGAAGTAAATCTTGAAACTGTCAAATCACACCTGTTTGGACCTTCATACTGAAATATTGGTCATCCAAACTGCACATACATTGACACTCTGTGCAAGGATACTGGTCTTAGGATAGAGGAACTGGGAACAGCAATGAAGGATAGATATGTTTGGTCCTGGATTGTCCTGAGCAGCTCTCCGACCTGATGATGATAATGATTGGCCAAGTGGCATTAGATCTATGTTAATTGATTTCCAGTTTTAATTTCATGCACTTCATCTACAAAACCAAAACCTTCAGTATTATTGCAACTTCATACCATATTTACCCGTGTATAATGCACACCCGTGTATAATGCGCACCCTATTTTTCAAGACAATTTTCGAAAAATAAAATAAATGTGTTAAATAACCACCATTTGGTCAGAGAAAATTCTGACTCGATCGAACGGCTGGAATTATGTACTCGTGAAAAACAAATGCAAATTTTCTGCCTGTTCGGGTTTAGTCATTGGCTTAAAAAAAAAAAACTCCATCTGTTTTAGTTAAAAAAGTGTATTTCTCTGATATTCAAAAAGCTTTCGGTCACTATTAGGTTGTTCTGACTTTGGTTAAGCTTGTGTTTCGTGTACCGGGATCACTAATTTGTTAATTACAAAAGGCAATTGAAAATTGTTTCATCTGATAAGATAAGCATATTCCCGAGCATTGAGACGGCACGAGAGAATGATTTAGACACCTGTTATAGGAATTCTCATATGCTCAAAGACTCTTTGTGGTTGCTGTGTAAAAATGTTCGCTTTCATTCCCTGACACTTTATGTTTTCGCATATCTGAATGCTAAATAAAGGTCAATAAATGATCATGGTCTCATATGTTCAATCAAGCGTAACGCGGTGCGAAATAAAGAGAATCATCTCCTGTGAAATTCATCTCTGACAATTTTCAGTTTTAAAAGATCCATAGCCTCTGCAAAATGTACCTAACTTATTTTGTCTTCATTCTGAGCTGCTGTACTTTGAGCAAAATGATTTTGAACAAACTTTGGCTCACAAAATGTGCGTTTCGTTAATACCATATGCAAATAAGAGGATATTTTGTTTCGTCTGTATGCAAATTTTTAGCGTCTGCACACAGAACATCTGGCCGATTTTTCACGGTTTTTCCAGTCATTTTATCGGCGGTAATTTAAAAGCAGCTCTGATAGGTTATTTGCTTGTTTATTATAACAACGGCATTGACAACAGCCTTTTAAATTCTTGTTTACTAGTTTTTTATCCTTTGTTAACCACATGCGTATGCAAATTAGGGAAGCGATCAAGAAACAAAAGGTTCCGTGTATAATACGCAGTGCAAATTTCATGCAAAAAAATCTTAGGAAAAAAGTGCACATTATACACGGGTAAATACGGTATCTTGATATTTGTCATATTAGTCCATGTAGTGAACTAGGTGCTAATGTATTATGTAGATGCAGGGCTCAAGACTAACTTTTCAGCTTACTAGCCCAGTGGCTAGTGAGAGGTTTGAATTCACTTGCCAAAACAAATTTTTCACTAGCCAGACTTGTTTGCCAGACGTTAATCCTGTCAAGCAGTTTCACTTAGGTAGTTTCTTTTCCAACCACAATTAACTATGCATGATGTCCAACTTATCATCTTTTTAGAAATAAGTATGTTTGAGATTTGAAAGTGTTGTAATACAAATAAAAGTATTTTTTTTACACCGTAAATTAAGTTCATTAAAAGTTGAAGAGACACTGTGATACAAATTTAACATTATTAGTAGACCAAACTTTAACCATTGGCACCCGTGCCGGCCAAAACCGGCCGTAAAAAACTCCATGCTTCAAAACGTTGCAACTTTCTCAATCGCACGAATATTGCCTTAACTGTTAGTTGTGAGCACGAAATGGAATGCCCTTTAAATTTGAATATCCAATAAATGCAAGAAACGTAGCGAATTTTACCAAATATGGCCTTTTGAGTTTGGACAAGAACGAAACTGGCCGTTTTTAACGTCAAAGAGAAACAACAAAATGCCCCTTTTTGCCTTCATGTTTTTTTAGGGAAATCATCGTCGAAAAACCAAAACTCAACCATCATAACGAAATTCAGTCCTTTTTCTAGCTTAGAAATGACTTTTTTTGTTCATATTCTTCTCCCGAGCGTAGATACAGCCTTTTGTTCCAGTGCATTCGGGCCTTCCCGACATTTTCAACATCTTGAGCGCATTGCATGCTGGGAACTAACGAGAAATTTTGACAGCGCCCGTTCCTTCCCCCAATTCTTTCACATATAAACTAAATCTACAGCCACTCCGACCTACCGCCAAAATTTCCTGCTCGTGGTCATCTTCAGTACACAGAAATTCCAAAATATGTGGCGGTAGGTCGAGAAATTCATCAATAGTCGAGTCCCAAAGGTACTAAGTGTTCAACCGGCCAAATTCCCAGTTCGTCGAGTAACAAGCCAAATTCAACAACAAAGTACATCACCTTGCTCGATTCTTTGAGAAAGTGGACTCTTAGCTACCGTCACGCTTAATGATGCTCATCAGGCAGCCGCTAAAGATGAAAAATGGCCGTACATTTAGCAGAAATCGCAAGTAAACCGAACTTGGGCCATTGTTGTCGCTTCACGGATAAAAAATAGCTACGTCAAAATGACGTTTTCAGAAACCTTGAGCCCCCAGTGGCTTAGGACAGCACCACTTTTCCCTGGTAGTTCAAATAAAGAGTCATGAATTGCTATTCATCGTTTATAGGTGGAAAATCACTCCGAAAATGTAAAAACCTGCGGTAGCCAATGGGTTAACAAAGAAAAATAGAGGTCACGTGACCGGTCCTTTTAACACTATCCAGTGAAAGTCATGGTTGGTGGTAGTTTAAATCCAGGGTCAGAGTTAAGATTCTACAGTTAAAACAGTTTCTAGGGGGGGTGGGTAACTTAGCAGGGCCAGGCTTCATTTCACGTTACCTCCTGGGTTTGCAGTTGGCTAGGTCACGTGACAAGCCACAGTATCAAACTCAATTACCCTAGATGAGATGATCATCGACTTCTGACTGTCACTAGTGGCTCCAACTCGACCTCCATTGTCTAGTTTTTAAAATCACCACCCCCTCAAGTTGGCTTTCATGCAACTTCAACCTTGAAGCTAAATACTGGCCAGAAAGTGGTACCCTCCCCCCCAGATCTTGCAGCATATGGTTGTTTTCAAATAAAATAGTGTTGATATGTTACTAGCCTCAAAGGCTTTTGTTTAAGTAGGTGAGCAATAAAAAATATCAACATCAAAAAAAAATTATGTTTTATTTAACCCATTGGCACCCGTGCCGGCCAAAACCGGCCGTAAAAAACTCCCATGCTTCAAAACGCTGCAACTTTCTCAATCACACGAATATTGCCTTAACTGTTAGTTGTGAGCACGAAATGGAATGCCCTTTAAATTTGAATATCCAATAAATGCAAGAAACGTAGCAATTTTTACCAAATATGGCCTTTTGAGTTTGGACAAGAACGAAACTGGCCGTTTTTAACGTCAAAGAGAAACAACAAAAATGCCCCTTTTTGCCTTCATGTTTTTTTAGGGAAATCATCGTCGAAAAACCAAAACTCAACCATCATAACGAAATTCAGTCCTTTTTCTAGCTTAGAAATGACTTTTTTTGTTCATATTCTTCTCCCGAGCATAGATACAGCCTTTTGTTCCAGTGCATTCGGGCCTTCCCGACATTTTCAACATCTTGAGCGCATTGCATGCTGGGAACTAACGAGAAATTTTGACAGCGCCCGTTCCTTCCCCCAATTCTTTCACATATAAACTAAATCTACAGCCACTCCGACCTACCGCCAAAATTTCCTGCTCGTGGTCATCTTCAGTACACAGAAATTCCAAAATATGTGGCGGTAGGTCGAGAAATTCATCAATAGTCGAGTCCCAAAGGTACTAAGTGTTCGACCGGCCAAATTCCCAGTTCGTCGAGTAACAAGCCAAATTCAACAACAAAGTACATCACCTTGCTCGATTCTTTGAGAAAGTGGACTCTTAGCTACCGTCACGCTTAATGATGCTCATCAGGCAGCCGCTAAAGATGAAAAATGGCCGTACATTTAGCAGAAATCGCAAGTAAACCGAACTTGGGCCATTGTTGTCGCTTCACGGATAAAAAATAGCTACGTCAAAATGACGTTTTCAGAAACCTTGAGCCCCCAGTGGCTTAGGACAGCACCACTTTTCCCTGGTAGTTCAAATAAAGAGTCACGAATTGCTATTCATCGTTTATAGGTGGAAAATCACTCCGAAAATGTAAAAACCTGCGGTAGCCAATGGGTTAAACTCTTACGTCTGGTACTCAACAGTGTCTAAACACAGTAGCTTAAATACAAAAACGGATCCTCTTTTGAATGCAAAATAAGGAACTTGAAATAAAATAAGTCACTCGAACAAATTATTTGAATCACATCACTTATTTATCAAGTTTACCATGTAATGATAATGCTGTAGAGAAACAATATTAACAGAAATACATTTAAGATAGAGTATTTTGCTGTTTCAATCATCTCCATGTGTCATTGCTGGTGCGTGATGAAAAGAGAAACACTTTTGAAACCTTGCTTTCAAATAAGTAAATCGTCAATAAATGGCGCATCATAAGCAATATTTCATATTGAAATTCAACATTTATAAGACAGAGTATTCTGCCGTTTCAATCACATTTTTGTTTGTTGCAATGGCAAATATTCAGTCACGCTCACCAGCGTGCGATGAAAAGAGAAACTGACTTAAGGGAAAATGAGGGAAATCTCAATGACCAGCAGCAAATTGGGGGAATGTTGGGGAAGTACACCTGTAGTTCGTTTGTTGTTCTTTGCAATTAATTTTTATTTGGTTTTCCTCTTGTCCTCCAGTGCTTTGTACTTTCCACTAGCCAAAATGGCTAGTGAAGTGCAAAATCCACTAGCCAAAATGGAATTTTTACTAGTCTGTGGCTAGTTGGCTACCATTAGTCTTGAGCCCTGTTAGATGTATGATTTACATTTTGTCCTTTCAGGATGGCCAGATCAGTTCAGAAGAGTACAGAGAGTGGGCTGTAACTCGAAGATTTTCTCATTTGTTTCCCAAACTGTTAGTCCAGGTTAGTTGTCACTGAAGTCTTGTCATGAACTTAAATTTTATTCATCATTACACATGTAAATTTAAAAAAAGATACACTTTAGAGCAGCATTTTAAACTTAAAACAAGATGCCTAGAGGTGTTCACACGGGAGGTGTTTGTCTATATACAGTACCATCTGAAAGTATTGACCCCTTTTCCGCGTCTTTGCCGCGTGACCTCCTCGCAACTTTCCCTCGGTATTCCCGCGGCAGGCTGCTTTTTTGCCGAGGGAACTTTTCGGTCAGGCTCCAAAGTTACCACGGGAAAATTAACCGAGGTAAAACCGAGGTAATAAAATACCGCGGTCAAGTTTGAATAGGCTGCCCAGATAGAGGACACTTCACTTCAAGTAAGTGGCATGAAAATTCCCAAAGATGTAAAGAAATTAAGCCAGCACAGGGACAGACAAAAGCCAGGCAGAAACCGGCCAGAAAACCGGAAAAAGCGACCATGTGATTACTGTGGGATGACTGGAACTCAACCAGCGGGTAAGAACTGCCCTGCCTATGGAAAACAGTGTTCAAAGTGCCAGAGGTTTAATCACTTCGCAGCAGTATGTAGAGCCTGGGGCAAGGACAGAAAAGCAGAAACATGAACAGAAGCAGCCAGGAAATGCAAAACAGAAGCAACATGTGAAAAGAACCATTGAAGAGTCAGCAGACAGCTCAACAAGCTCTGATGATGAATTTTTCTGCCAAGCAGTGAGACACCTAAAGCAAGTTAAGAAAGTCAAGTCAGATGACGAGAATAGAACCCTCACCATACAGATAGAAGATGTCAGTGTGGAAGTCGAGCTTGACAGTGGGGCAGAGATTAATGTCATGGACGAGCACCAATTCAAAGGGCTGATAAACCGAGTAAGCAAAGAGCTAACACTAACAGCGAGCAGAACAAAGTTGAAAACCCTTCAGAGCAAGCTACCTGTCAAAGGCGAGTTTACAACCACCATAAGAAACAAGACTTGTGGGGCTACAGCAAGATTTGTGGTAGTCAAGGGTAGGATTAACTCCCCACTGCTCATCAGCAAAGACACCCTCCAGGAGCTTGGGATGTTAGAGATGAGAGAGGATGGCTCATTCACTGTGATAAATGACCTCAGAATCCAGGAAGAAATGTCAGATGTCAAAACTGTCAAGAAAGACAACCCCAACCCTGAAATCAAGATCACTGAACAGTTTAGTCACGTGTTTCAAGGTATTGGCAAGATCAGAGATAACAAGAATGATGAAGATTTTTTATGCAAAGTTCAGCATTAAGCCAGAAGCCATACCAGTAGCTCAGAGGCCAAGACCAGTTGCTTATTATTTGCAAGAACCACTTAAGAAATGGCTGAAGCAATGCATTGAAGAAGACATTTTTGACCACGCTATCTGGAAGACTATGTTGCTTGAAAGGACAGTGATGAGGACAATAGGACACTGACAGTCATTGTTATTGACATTTCTCATTTTGTCCATTTGTTGTTCCAAACATTTACATGTTTCAGTTTTCTCTATTAGGTAGTTTTCCTATGGGTTATGTTGAGAAAACTATTCCGAAAAAAAAGGAAAAATGTAATGTCCACTCCATTCCTAGTTTTGGATTAGCGCATGCTCTGTGCCCACAGTATCATGCCATCACACGTGTAGGCTGGTTGTCCAGTTCAGGAGAAAGAGCTTAGCATTAAAAGATTACAGTTCTTGGTATCAGTGCATTATTTCTTGAGTTATATCAATGGGGTTGGCGTTATTAAAATTTGGTTTGATTAACTTGATGGAAACATAAAAGCGCCAAAAAAGGAGTCTGGCACTCTGAAAGGGTGCTTTGAGGGCGTTTTTGGTTATACCATTGGCATGTTTTATATAACTATATAATTTTACACCGGGCTGGTGTGATGTATTAGCGAATTTTTTCCGACCAAATATTAATTAGATCATGAGCTCAAGATTTCTATAGCGTGATAGCTAGGATTTTGCTAGGATTTTGGTTTGTTGACACAGATCAAGTAAAATTACAAAATTCTGGGAAAAAAAGACACAAAAATAGACAATAAGTTTTCTTAAATAACAAAATTTATTCTGCCTGTATCTGTGCCTAAAAAGGAAACGCGTTCAATTAGTAAATGTACGTGAAGGCGAACAAAGCGAATCTTACGAGATGAGTTACTTCGAAGCACAATTCATTTGACCCATTTCTTGTAAATTTCGCTAAAATTTCTTTGAATAGAACGGATCGGTGAATTAAAGATAAAGCACCGTAAAATTTCACATTTAAACCTGTAATATTTGGGAAGGTGGATTCCAGGAAGCGCCCAAACGATTTGGAGAAAGTCTAAAATTCTGGCAATGATTTGTTGTGATTATTCCGGGAAGATCCATTTTCGTCTGCCTCGCTGAACAAAGCTGAAACCACAATCTGTCCGATCTTGAAGAGAGATTTCTTTGCTATGAACTGATCAATTTCTACTGTTCCAGCTGTCGAGTGTTCCTTAGAACTTTTTCTTCCAATTTACCGTTTCAAAAAGCTGGGTTTCCTTTCTAAGACTGGCATACTGCTATCTTGAAAATTCACCCGTGCAAATAAGCAGCTGCCATTTGTATTTGAAAATTTGATCTTCCATGCGGGTGACTAAAACCTTTCTCTCTACAACTCCCCAAAACTCTCGCAGTAGTTTTCCAACATGACCTGGCACGTGATTCCATGATGATGAAAAGCCAATGAAGTTGCACGATTTTCTTGAGAGCCACTGAAATCACACCATTCTCTCGAGACTTTGCACGGGATATGAGAAACTTTAAAAAAACATTGGAATTTGTGGCTACGATGAAAAAAAACAAATTGACCGAAACCTCAATGCTGTCCATCCCGCGTAATAACTTGTACTGTAAGTACCAAGGGTATACAATAGTTCATTGATAACACTGAATTACAGTAACTGATGAAATGCATGACAGTTCTGTTATTCACTCTTGACATGGGTTGATTTATGTCAGGTATGCCATATTGTACTGGGATTAAAGCCAGTGACAAGAGAGGTTGAACTTCAAGTTGTTAGGTAACCATGCATTCATTGTTGTTGTGGGTTTTGTTTTCTTGGGGATTTATTCATCAATCTTTCATTCTAAAAATGCATATAAAATTTTGTTTGTTGTTTAGAGGGTGGCTCGAGCGTGAATACCAACATGATCTCAAACCAGGCAGTATTTGGTATCTGGTTGCAATATCTTGGTGGCGAATCTGGAAAGAGTATATCAGTTATCAGGTTAGTTCACTTTCTTACTAAAAAAAACCTCAAAAGCTCAAGCAAAAGGGAATGCAAGGGAAATCTCTGACCCTTTTGCATTCTCCTCTTCTGGCTGGACAGTCAAATGACTCTATAGTAAGTGGTTTTCAGTTGTAGAGGTTACATGGTTGAGTACTCTGCAGTTCCCTGTTGGTTAACAGGGACTGTCTCAAAATCTTAGAAAACACTGATTAAAACCCATATTAATTGAACACTGGGGTATTTAGTCAGAACTCGTTTCCTTCTTGGTGAAATAAGCTTAATTGGCTGTTCAAAGTGACCATTAAAATAGGCGACACTGTTAATGTTTTCCTCTGTTTCTTTAGCCTTACATCAGACGAAGCTCAACTGGTAATCTCAGGAAGAATGGTACACTGCCATCAAGACTAAGCGAAGGAAGTAACGTATCCTCTGGACACGCTGGACAGGCTTGGATCAGTGACTCTAGTTTGAAAACAAGATCTCTGGGACGACGTGAGTCTCACCCAATGTATAACCAGGGACAGACGTCAGTAAGTCCATTGAATGCAATGAATGGACACTGTCCACAGGGGACATCATGTGGCACCCAGGTGCCAGGACCTATTGATAATGTTCCTCTTGTTGACCCTGAAACCAGGAAGGTGAGTGCATCTCTTCTGTGGCCAGCAGTGTGATTATGACTTACACTACATCTTAGACCCCACATTGATTTTTTAGTTTTTGTCAAACTTCATCCAAACTCCAGGGGAAAAGACTAGGGCTATGTTTTTGATTTTTTGACAAAACTTTCATGGACCAAATGACAGAAATGATGAAATTCAAAGAAAACATAAAAATGACATCATATTCTGGCTGTGGCTTGTGTGGGTTTTGTCCAAAGTCATTTTTGTTTCATGATAATCATTTCTTAAGCCTGTACTGGTCCATCTTAAACAGCTAAATGGTAAATGTGCAGTTATTGAACAATACTCCAAAGGTGATCTTATTATGTGAATGAATGTAGCACAGTTAAACACCAGACTTAAACCCCCTTTACACCCACACAAATAATGGCATGGCACTCCTACATACACCCACACAAATAATGGCGTGGCACTCCTACATACATACGTTCGTTCGTTCGTTCGTTCATTCGTTCGTTCGTTCGTTCATTCATTCATTTCCTCTCCCCGTCAGGGCTTTTCAGGGCTTTTCAGGGATAGTTTACAATGCTTCTCTAGGGTGAGATCTGACATCAGCCTGTAAAGGCGCCTCTGGCTGCCGCTATCAGTTCATATTTGATCTCACCCACCCACCCAACCCACACATGAATGTGAAAGACAGATGAAAGATAGAGATAGACCACCACACCGGGAACTACATCCCCTACTCTTATTGAACAGTGTGTGGGTTCTTTAACGTCCCACAGATTATTAGGTACAAGTGCTGTGAGACGGGACCTACGGTTTATTGTCCTTATCTGAGAAGACTAGAAAGTCTAACTATTTGCAGATGTTATTACAAAGGCAGCACTTTTCTCCTCAATTATTTAAAGATCCTAAGTGTTGGTCTGGCTGGGGTTTGAACCCTCGACCTCCCACATGCTAGTCTGGTGCTCTACCACTGAACTAACCGGCCGGCCTATGTTTTCTGGGCACGGCCCGGTAAAAAAGAAGCCTGATTAGGCACCCATTCCATAAATTTTTGGGGTGCCGAGCACATCTCCGGAGGTATGCCTGGCACGGATGAACCGGGATCCATACTGAAAGTTCTGCATGTGTAAACCGATTGCCCTGCTGTGCTCCATGTCAAGAAACAGTTGGTAACGTGCTGCAATTTAGGAGTGCCATGCCAATTTTTCAGCGTGTGTAGGAGGGGTTTTACTTTCCTATAATAATTCAATATCTTAATAATGATGATGATGATGATGATAGTAATTACTGTGTTCCTTTTGTCACGACAGGTGATGATTCTAACTGGTGAAGGAGGTAAATTAAAGCGGAACATTCCTTTGTGCAGAGGAAGAGACTTTGAGATTATTCCTGAACCTGTATGGAGGGCTCTTCAGCAGTGGTATGGAGGGGGACCACCTCTTCCAAGAACGGTAAGCTTGTTTCACATTCAAATTAGACTGATAACATTACAAGTGAGTTTCTTTGCTTCTACAATACCCACAATCAACTGAAATTGGAAATGCTTGAGGTAATTCAGAAGAAGAAAATGGAACTTAGGAAAGTTGCCTAAAATGACCATCTCAAAATGAGCCACTGCTCTTACCAATATCTGTATTGGAGCTGAAGGTGTTAGGTTACTACTATACATGCCTTAAAAACCTAGAAAATAAATGCCTTGTTTGGTTGAATACATCTCTGAAACTGATTAAATATTTCATACTACTTGAGCAGGTCATTACACCAACAAATGGTGATCCAAACCCTGAGCTAGAGTTGTACCCAATCTCTTTACGGCTTTTCCGTCACGCTCCTCCTCCAACACGCGGGGGCATCACAACATGGACAGGAGTTGGGTTTGGACTGAGTAGCTTTGGATTTGGTACCAATTCACTGACCACTCCTCATGCCCCACCCAAGAGATACCTGGCATACCTGGCTGCTTTTAGTCGCATGAACACCATACAGCAGGTACATCACTTTGCATTAAATTTCATCTTCATTTCTGATCGGTTGGATAATGTAGGGTTCAAAATTAAAACTCAGCAACCTTTCTTAAGCTTCTATTAAGTCCCAAAAGTGTTCAACACACACCTCTTAGCTTGTAATGTTGGTTGTTAATACCCTTTTTTGATCTGTTTCCTTAAACCTAGGTGTATGATTATCTATGTGCACGACTCAGAATTCGTAATGAAGATATGCGTCTCTGGATTATGGAGGATGAGGTAAGCATAACTAGATCTAAAGGTACTTGTAAATATAAATAGGTCATCTTCCTGTGACTAGTTGTACACTGTAGTGGATATCAGTATTATCAGATTATTACTTTAACCCATTGGCACCCGTGCCGGCCAAAACCGGCCGTAAAAAACTCCCATGCTTCAAAACATTGCAACTTTCTCAATGGCATGAATATTGCCTTAACTGTTAGTTGTGAGCATGAAATGGAATGCCCTTTAAATTTGGATATCCAATAAATGCAAGAAACGTAGCGATTTTGACCAAATATGGCCTTTTGAGTTTGGACAAGAATGAAACTGACCATTTTTAACGTCAAAGAGAAACGACAAAAATGCCTCTTTTTGCCTTCATGTTTTTTAAGGAAATCATCACCGAAAAACCAAACTTCAATGATCATAACAAAATTCAGTCCTTTTTCTAGCTTAGAAATACTTTTTTTGTTGATATTCTTCTCCTGAGCGTAGATACAGCCTTTTGTTCCAGTGCATTCGGGCCTTTCCACCATTTTCAACATCTAGACCACATTGCATGCTGGGAAATGACGAGAATTTTTGACAGCACCCGTTCCATCTCCCAATTCTTTCACATATAAACTAAGTCTACAGCCACTCCGACCTACTGCCAAAAATTCCTGCTTGTGGTCATCTTCAGTACTCAGAAATTCCAAAATATGTGGCGGTAGATCGAGAAATTCATCAATAGTCGAGTCCCAAAGGTACTAAGTGTTCGACCAGCCAAATTCCCAGTTCGTTGAGTAACAAGCCAAATTCAACAACAAAGTACATCACCTTGCTCGATTCTTTGAGAAAGTGGACTCTTAGCTACCGTCACGCTTAATGATGCTCATCAGGCAGCCGCTAAAGATGAAAATGGCTGTAAATTTAGCAGAAATCGCAAGCAAACCGAACTTGGGCCATTGTTGTCACTTCACGGATAAGAAATAGCTACGTCAAAATGACATTTTCAGAAACCTTGAGCCTCCAGTGGCTTAGGACAGCACCACTTTTCCCTGGTAGTTCAAATAAAGAGTCACGAATTGCTATTCATCGTTTATAGGTGGAAAATCACTCCGAAAATGTAAAAACAGCCGGTAGTCATCGGGTTAACATAACCCTGGTTTTCTTGCAAGCAAACCCTGGATTTTAATCAGCATTTGATGTTGCCCATTTTTTTCCAGTGGAAGGGGCAAGGGGGGGGGGGGGGGGGGTGGAGGAGACAGAGAGTCAGGCGGAGTAGAAGGTTGAGTTACTTTGTAAACAAGTAATGGTACACAATCATCATCGTCATCAGCAGCAGCAGCAGCATCATCACTGTATGGTCCAGGTGGGGGGTGGGGGGTACTTCCTAGTAATAGGCTAATGGGGATGTGCCACTGGATGGGGTCGCATTTTCACAACTGGATTGACTATAATGGGGTTGCTTTTTCAATAGACTTACTAGAATGGGGTTGCACGTTTTTGGGATTTGGGGGGTAAATGTACTAGAATATTTGCACTGTAGGTGAAAGTAAATATAGATTACGGCATAGAAAGTGCGACGTACGGCTTTTTATTCACGAGTTGCAAAACTTGGGAAACGAACGAGTGAGCGCAGCGAATGAGTGAGTTTTCCAAAGTTTTGCAACGAGTGAATAAAAATCCGTACAAAGCACTTTCTATGCTGTAATTTGTTTATTATTATGTATAACGAGAATTAAACCTATACTTGAAATAAGTTTTGTTTTTCCCGATTCAATAAGCTTACATGAAGAACAGCAAAAATTCAAGACTGATCTACATGACCGAGCGTAATAAAATAACATGTCCGGTTTCCAGGACAGCAACAAGTAGACAAAGAGGCTACATAAGCTTAAATATCACTTCCTATTTAGAATAACTGAAAAATACGGGAGAATTTGTAAATACAAAGAGTGAAATGTTTTCGCTTGTCCTTAATCCGGCTGTCAGATTCAATCATGTGATGACGGCGCTTCGCGCTGTGCAACAGCAAATTCGCACTCTGTTGACTTACACTGTTTATAGAAATGTTGAATGTTCCTCCTTGAATGTTCGCCCCCTTGTTTTTGTTCGATTGTGTCCCAATAAAATCATTTAACGGTAAATCCAGTGGAACAAAACGGGAAGCCAAAGCCATGTTTTTGAAACACAAACTTTGAGCGGGCGCTGAGTTGAAGCCCGCGCTTCTAGGAAGCCATTTGAGTGCTTTGCTCTGATTGGCTGAGCGATTCTACTCTGGACGGTTATTGGTAATATTTTCACATGTGAAGAATGCTGTACGCGAAGCTGATTGGACATATCGCTTTCTTCACATGTGAAAATATAGCACATATAGAATTCTATTTGCAAGGTTTATTGCCTAAAATTCTCGCTTTATATATAATAAAGTGTTCTACATTTACTTTAACAAATGTGTAAATTCATTTTAGGATGACCTACATAAAAGGCTTTACACTGTATAAGGTAGATGCATAAACAGAAAATTAATAAGTTGGGATCATGAAAATTACATTTGCCCAAAAATGGTCTCATTGTGTTGCATTTATCTTCACAGAGCAAGTTGAGGCTACTGGAGGAAGACAATTCTTCACTTGAAAATTTGGGAATCCACGACAATCATGCTGTACTAATTGAAGGTAAATGATAAAAAAGTTGTTGAATTTACATGTATCATAAGAATGACTTAATTTAGGCTGTGATGCCTTTACTCATTTACAAAAGTAATATTGTTAAAAAGTAAGCCAGTGGCAAACTCTTCGTGATTCTTGTTTGAATGCTTAAATGTATGAATCAGTCCAAAAGAATCATTAGACAGTATTATTAACATTTCAGTCTATAGAATGAGACCATTTACTGTAGTTTCTCAGTTTCATAGTCAGAGTTTTGCTCTAGCAGTACTCAGGGTCCCCTGACAACTTACTTTTGCCTTTGAGTGACAAGAAAATCTTAGTTTTTGCACAAAACTACTATGCTGGGCACCCTGAATTTCAAAGGTTCAGAGGTTTGGGCTCCCAAAATTTTTTCTTAGAGCATAGCCTTGATAGTGATGGAAGTTTGTTCTTATTGATCAAGAGGCCCCTGACTTTAGGAAGGTAATTAAAAGCACTTTTAATTATTTGTTGTTCTTCCAGTTCGTAACAGAGACATGAGCTGGCCAGAAGAGATGTCCTCCTTAGCAAACAATAGAAGTCTCAGGGAAAAACTAAATTTAGGTATGAATTCAAGAAAATGAAATAATATATTTGAGTTGTCATGTTGTCTTTGACCATTCCCTATTGCTATTGCAAAATAATCATTGGGAGATTTTGTATTATTTTATGTTGTTTTGTATTTGATATCCAGCGAGTGAGTAGCATTTGGGATAATTGTGCAGTGTCAATTCTGTCTATAAAGAACTGATTGTCTATTTCCTCTTTCTGCATAAATATGACTGTCAGTAGACTTGACGTCAATTTTAAATCAACAGCATGAATTACAGTAGCTGAGTCTTCACAGACAATGAGAATTTGGAATTTAGCAGGGGTTTCATTAGAAGCTGGCAACTGGCGAAAATCACCGCCTACTTTGTCCGCATTTTCACACAAATTATTAAAAAATTCATCAGGTTCCTGCCTAATTTAGTTAGCTTAGATGGCTATGTCAAAACTTATTGAAAACCCTGATTTAGGAATCTGAGATTGAATAATAACATTTCATCACTGTAATTTCTTATTGTAGAACCCACAGAAAAGGGAGCGACTGGACTCAGTAACTTGGGAAACACATGCTTCATGAACTCTGCACTGCAGTGCCTCAGCAATACCCAGCCACTTACTCAGTACTTCAATAGCAAATGCCATCTATATGAACTCAACCGGTAAGTTGAGGTGGCTCTTGAGTGAGTGATTAGATTAGTTTATTTAAATATTAACACATTGAAAGCTTTCTTACAGCCTTGTTGCAGACATGAGCGTTATTTGCAAGAAACCAAACTTCATTGTGATGACTTGATACGTGATGACTTGTTCTTTTTAGGACTAATCCATTGGGTATGAAAGGCCACATAGCTCGTCGCTATGGAGACCTTGCCCAGGACTTGTGGAGTGGCAGCTCGCGCAGTCTGGCACCACTGAAACTGAGGGTGAGATAGAATTTTCGTGAACTAAAATGCTCTGACTTGTAACCTAGCTGTCATTCTGTGTTGAGAAAGAGATCGGGTACTCTGGTACATTTGTAGCATACAGACTGGACACTAATCCCAGTAAATCCATTCAGGCCTTCACCTCCTACAGTATATGGACCTCATTTCATGTTCTTTGAAACGGTTGCCTCACTATAGTCTCTGTCTCTGCCTTGTCTTAGTCACAGTTTTATAAACTAACTGCTGCTAGCAAGTTGTATGTGGCTGGTCAATAATATTGGACAGTTAGTGTGTGACAAGCCTTAATAGAACATTGTTTTTGTCATAGTTACAGACGTTAACTGTTGCATTCCAATACCTTAATTAAAATGAATGAGTTAAATTTTGTTTTTGTTTTTTTTTAACAGTGGACAATAGGGAGGTATGCACCAAGATTCAATGGCTTTCAGCAGCATGACTCCCAGGTAATTATAAAGGTTTTGTAATGCACCTATAGCTAGTTTAAAAGCTTTCAAGGGCGTGCTTATTTGAGGGCAGTTATTTGGGTGCTCCTAGAAGGAAATATGAGTGTATGTCATCAAACTGATAAATGTAATTGGCTTTTCTGTTAGCCAATCAGGAAACAACAGCAATTTAGTTAACTGTACCTTTTATCTCTTCTGACATTTGCATTGTTCTTTTTTTCTGAAAGGAATTCTTGTCATTTCTTTTGGATGGTTTACATGAAGACTTGAATAGGTGGGTACACTGTATACTGAGTGATTTCTTTAAATGGAACTGCACAATGCAATCCTCTTTAACTTGTAACAGTAAGAAAAATTTGTTGTTCCAGAAGATTTGAAGAATAAGCTTGCTTTTCCCTTGCCACATACTATTACAAAAATAGCTTTTCTTGTACTAGTTAGTAATATTGTACTATAATTGCTAGTGAGAGGTTAGATTCAGATTATCATTATTATTATTATTATTATTATTATTATTATTATTATTATTAACAACGGCATCGAGCTGTATGGACGGGGGGTGCCTGGGAAGTCCAGGGGCCTCCCCTGTGACCAGCTGGCTCCTAGACAGTAAAAACGCTCCATGGCTAGCAATCCCCACAACCCAGCCATGAGCCCCCACACCATGCTGAAGGGACCTCCAGGCTGACATAAGGATGGCCCAGAGCCTAAGGGGCTCATGGCTAGGGGGAAGCCAGAGCCCCTGATACTGACCGCCAAATCCCGAGCCACCCCGCAAAGTAGAATGAAGTGCACATCTACATACCGTTTATAATAATTTGCCCGTCACCACAAGGATATACAACTGGTAGGCGTCGCTGGACCAGCGGCCCATGGTCTTAATTAAATGGTCTGGGAGACCTTGCTGTGCTGCAGTTGTTGCTGCCCGATATGGAAACTGTGGCCAGAGAAGGGTCCAGTTATCCCAGCTGCAGACAAAGTTGACTGAAGGAAATGTGACAGTTGTGGTCGAGTCAGGGGCTGACCATTCTGATGTATGAAGAGGGGGCTAGCAGTGGGACCATGCTGATGAAGGTACGCCATAAGGGAAGCGATAGGGCAAATAGAGGACTGGCCCCGGACCAGGTAAATAAAGCATCCCTGGCGGAAGGGGTCCATTTTGGAACACTTTATGAACACGCGGAGGCAGGTAGGGCTAGAAGTGGAATCCAACTGCAGGTCTTGAGGAGTGAGGTGAATGAAGGCATCAAAAGATGAGTTCACAGTAAATTCTCCAGCCTGTAAAAAACCAAAGAACCTGAGACAGCAAGCTGCCCACATCATGGAGTGTGAGTAGTCGGCGAGGGTCAGAGAACAATGAATGACTTGAATTCCCCTGTAACAGGCTGGCGAGGGCTCTTGCGCAAGCCCTGGTGACGTTTGATGCCCCGTAGGACCCACTGTAGTTGTAGACAATTGGCAAGAGGGTCGCTAAAGCCCAATTCTATGTGCAGAGAGCGAATCCCAGATAGGCAGCAAGAAGAGAGAGATGACGCAGAAGGGCCATCAGGTTGGGATCGCGGGAGGTCCCAGACTGCAAGACTTCAACAACTGCCATGTTATCTGAGTGGAATTCCCCTTGTCGGGTAGACCAACACGAACCCCAGAGCGCTGCTGCAACCACCACTGGGAATAACTCTTTGTATGCCATGGACAAGGAAGCCTGTGCTGATGTCCACGCGCCAGAGAACCATTCTCAGTTAGAGAAAGCCCCATAGCCCAGAGTGCCTGCTGCATCGGAAGACACCTGAAAGTCGGGTAAGGGAGCCCACTGAGGGAGAGGAAGAAGCTTGTACCATCCCACGAGTGGAAGAAATCTCGCCACCAGGTGAGGTCTTGGTGAAACTCGGTGTTAAGACAAATAGGGTGATCATCCCTCCTGAAGGCTGACAAAAGACTGATCATCCGTTGCAGGAAAGTACGGCCCTGTGGGACTGCTTTGCAAGTATGGTGCAGGTGACCAATCAAAGATTCCAGCTCCTTGCGCTTACAATGCTTCTTTGGAAGCCACTCATCCAGCAGACTGGCAATCCAGTCAAAATTTTATTTGGGTAACCTGGCCTGAAGAGCAAGGGAGTCCAATTCAATGCCCAGGACTGACAGGACTAAAGAAGGACCTTCAAGTTTGTCTGGATGTAGGGGTACTCCCCAGTCCGAGAAAAGATGGACACAAGTTGACAGGTTGACTTCACATTGTGAAGAGTTGGGCGGACCCAGAGTGTGAAAATCATCCAAATAGTGCTTAAGGAAAGTTACATTGTAGTTCTGCAATGGCAGTAAATATGAATGGAGCGGAACGCAGGCTGAAGGGCAGAGCCAAGTCGATAAAGAGATTCCCCGCCAACACATTCCAAGAAGAAAATGGTCCTTGGGGTGAACAGGTATGATATGGTAAGCACTCTCAATGTCAAATTTGGCCATCAAAGTCCCATGCCCATATGCCAATATTCGGTAAATGATGTCATCCACCGACACGTACTGTGCCGAAAAAGGGTCCCTTGGAATGCCGTCATTGACAAGGCCCCAGATGGGCTGGAAAGATCAAGGATAAGGCGCCATTTTCCAGGCTGATGTTTCTTGGGTATCACACCAAAGTGACTCATATGCAGGTGGGGAAGAGGTGGGTTGGAAAAGGGGCCAGCAATCCTTCCTTTTTTCATCTCATCCAGTAAATACTTATCAATCACTGCTGGCTGAAGCAGGGCTGACGACATGTTTTGAGAAGCAGACTAGAGGGAAACTGCAGATGAGTTCAAACCCAAGTGGAAATCACAGCAAAGACCAGTGAGCACAAAATCTACCAGAGCGTGATCTGGATGTCCCTGCAGCTCCTGCTCCAACTTGCCTACATTGATGGGGGAGATTGAGGATGGAGTGCGCAAGGGGGAGAATAACCCTTGGAAGGAAGAACTTGCATCTGAGGGTGAGCTAATGTTGGGAGGACAGTGAGGCTTGTCAGGGGAAGTAACCATGGACAGATGACGAGATTCTGAAGATGCGCATGGATAATCAACTGAGATAGCTGACGTAATAAAATTATGCTCCTTGGAAAGACTAGAACTTGACTGACTGAGGGTAGAAACTTGATAACTGGAACTTGAACTAGAACTAGAATGCAACGAACTGGAACAAGAAACTATGGCTTCGGAACAAAAACTACTAGAACTATGTACACTACTGATCAATGATAAATGCTGGAGATCAACGCCGTCGACTCTTTTTCCCTGATGGAGTAGGTGAGCGGGATCGTCTGGCTCCCTGCGTAGACTGGTAAGGACAGGATGTGCATCGATGCTCTCCGCTACAGACCTTGCAGACATGACGAAATCTCCAACGACCAAAGGGCCAACGACATTGCCCATCATTCCAAGAATCGCAGAACTGGGATGAGTTGGGATTGTGGTCCAATCTGGTCGAAGCAGATGATTCCTTGGTCTGGAGAGAACTGGCTGTAGATGAGGAAAGGTTTGGGACCAGTGTGTGGAAGTTGTAAAGATCATGTTTCATCTTGGACCTATCCCTTAGGCCTGTGGCTGCGGCATCTTTACGAAAGGCCATATCGTATTGTTGCCATGCTCGTCCCGGGAATTTTTTAGCTGTTTGGATGATAAGTAACTTGTACTGAGACAGATCCGCCCATCTTGAAGGATGTGAGGCGCAAAGAACTAGCGAGTAGATGGTGAAAGCTTTGATCCACGTGAGGATGTCCTGAATCTCAACGGATCGTTTGCGGGCCGGAGCGACAACCAGTTTCCCATCCAGGAATGTTTGAGTTTCGGACTCGTTAGCCTTAAGGTTGTCTGGAAGGAGGTCTGTGCGCTCGATGAATTGGCCGCTAATTATTTTGAGGACAAGTTTGTTAGGAATGGGAGAATAGCCCGGGCCGATTACAAAATCTTTGCAGATGAGCGGAGCCGACGTAGAAATGGCAGGAAATGATGAAACAGTGCCTCCAACTCTGGTTGACTGGGAACTCGCTGGTGACGATACCAATAAGGAAGGGAAGCCAAAAACCGGGTTCGAACGAGTGCAAAAGGTAGAAACAAAGGAAGGAACAGAAAAGTTACCTGCAGAAATGGCCTGGTGTTGTTGGGAGCTGACAGACGTTTGAGAAATGGACGTCGATGGTGATGAGCTGACCGCGGGAATCATGCTAGAAGCAGAACTGTGGGGTTGACCTGAATGGCAGCGATGATTCCGGGTAAACAATCCGATAAGGCTCTAGTTAATGCCTGGGCCAACGGATCAGCATTTACACTCAAACCAGCGGAGGATACCGAGGTTGTGGATGAAGAGATTGTCAATGAAGTCGACAAAGAAGATGACTCGGACTGAAAACCCTCTGACCACCTGTCACTGGAAAGACTGTTGTTCATCAAGCGATGTATGCCATAGACCGCGCCAAAATATTTGAAAAACAGACGTTTCTAAGCTTAAGCCAATAAAAAACGAGTTGCACGCAAAAGGAGAAGATAGGATGCTCCAAAGCTCCACAGAAAACCACCATGCTACGTTGCACTGATGAACACACCACACGCAACTCCAGTACTGTACTCTGTGCATGTGCTACCATTTGCTACCGCTGCCTGCCTGACAAACCAGCATCTCTTTGTTGTTAACTTAGTTAAATTGCATTTAACTACATTTATTATAGTGATAGTAATATTTATTCACATAATTTGTAATGCCTGATGTTTGAATTTTTTACCGTGTATAAATGATGATGATGATGATGAATGCTATAAACCCTCAGCACAGAATCTCAGAATCTTTTGTGGGGGAGTGGGAGGAAGGATGTTCACCCCTCTTGCCCCATCACTCTAGAAATTCCAGTTTAGCATGGCTTTTGAGAATGGTTGTTTTATCAGTGCTTGAAATTAAAACAAAATCCAGGTTGTCCCTATTTCAAAAGCCGGGCAACCAAAGCCGTGAATTTGGTTGCCCTGATGAATCCTTGGTTTCCCGGTAGAAAAACCCACACATTTAAGTGCACTACTTTTTCCCGGACAACCAGCCTCTTAATTTTACTAAAAATTGGTTGCCCGGTAAACTTTTTGACCGGACGACCGCTAATTTCGAGCACTGTTTTATTGAAGTACAGAATACATTTTGATTGATGGTACACTGCATTACATGATTTTAGAGTCCATCTAAAGCCTTATGTAGAACTCAAAGACAGTGATGGCAGACCAGATGAAGAAGTAGCTCATGAGGTATCAGTATTGATTTTTCAACTAGACACACTAGTGCAGAGGAATCAGATTGTATACTAATCTTCTCAGTGGATTAAGATGAATGTATCCTAGCTCATGTATGCTGTTGAGTCCAGGATGCAGTAACAAATTATTGTGACATGTAGATCTGATCTTTCTGGAAATAATGGATCGTTGTCAGGTTATTGTATCACTGTATTTCTATTACAATGCCCTTACAAAAAGATGAAATTGCCCTTGGAAATTTGTTCAGTGTCCATGTCTGCTAAAAAATCTGACGACATAAAATTTCATATTGTCATCTTGCTCTTTTTTTATTTCTTTCATTTAGGCTTGGGATAATCATCTGAAAAGAAATCAGTCTGTTGTTGTGGACCTTTTTCAAGGCCAGGTTAGGCTTTGTGCTTTCATGCTTTCTTTTAGTAACTATTTACTATATTGTTATTTTCAGTGTACAAGCACTTTTATTCCCACAAGGACTTTAACTTAGTTCCCAGTCATTCATATTTTTTTTCTGTTTGTTTGTTGTTTTTTTTGTGGGTCAAGTGTAATAATTAAACTACACTGGTACTGTCTCTAGATTTCTATGTTCTGCATTCATCCCAGCCCACATCCTCACTAGAAAACTGAGGACAGTAAACAGTATGTTGTTGCTTGCTGTTAAGGGTTTTTAACATTTATTTTACAGTTGAAGTCTCAAGTGAGGTGTTTAGAGTGTGGTTATGTCAGTGTCCGGTTTGACCCATTCACTTTTCTATCACTTCCTCTGCCAATGGACAATTCAATCTACGTCGAAGTAATTGGTAAGCAACTGAGAACACTAAGATGGTTACTAATCATACCAGTGACCTTGTTAAGAAACCTTCCAGACAGTTCGTAATACTTTGTAAAGAACTGCAGTGAAGTAATAACACTCCTAGTTACACAAACCCCCCACACCTCAAAAACCCATGCATTAAACTAATCGATGATCAAAGACATCAGTGAGTTATCAGTGAGTAATCGATGGGTAACCAACTAATTAGTCATTGATTATTTTTGATGATTGAGCAATTGATGAGTAATCAAAGCCCAATAATTTGTGGTCTAGATTACTCATTGATGTCATTGATTACCCATTGATGCTATTGATTACTCATTGATAACCTATTAATTACTCATAGAGTAGCCATTGATTACTCATCGACTATTATACTGCGTAAGTATTACAAATTTCTTGTTTTCTTGTACCAATGGTTTCGTTTGTGGTTCTTTTATCTGTGTTTACAATTGGCGTTCCTGTTTAGGACGATAAACCGTAGGCCCCATCTCACAACTCTTCATAATTCTCTGATTCTGTGGGACGTAAAAGAACCACTAGGGACGCAACAAAACTCTGGCAGTGACCATCCCTAGTGTCTGTCTTAATTTGATATTTACATTACGGGGGCACTCATAACTCAACTTCATTAATTGTAAACTGCGTTATAAGCAGTCTGGCAAAGTCCCCCGGCCAGTGTTGTAATGTGCATTTGAATATTGCATAGAAAATGCGCAATAGAAATGTGATATATTATTATTATTATTATTATTATTATTATTATTATTATTATTATTATGTAATTACGCCTACACAAAAGGTCAAACAACACACCAGCATGCCAAGACATGCAGTGCTAACCGCAAATGCAGTTGTTTCTTAATTGGGCAACAGCCAAGGTTTGGTTTAACAACACATGTACAGTACCACTCACAGATATGCAGCCAAAAATCGACGCATTAAATGCGTTGGCAAGAAATGTGTTAATGCGTTTGCCTTAACGCGTTGCGCATTAAGCAAAGCTCATTAGTATGTATGAGATAGCTTATTGTTTTCCTTTAGTTGATATCTCATTGTTTAATTTAAATGGCCTTCAACTTCTGTTCCACAACTTCTGTACCACAAAACTGAAAAAGTGTAAGCACTGTGTTGTTATTTTTAGCTCACACCAGCAAGTATGAATTTTTGATGTTACAGCAAACATAAAATAGTGTTATCTCCGGTTCTAAATGTGATGGAATATAGATAGAAACATCTGTTTACAAATTTTTCATAAGTTGACGAGATTATATCCATGAGTAATGACTGAAATCAATGACTAATCAATGACTGAAAATTTTGTGGCCTATCAATTAGTCATTGATCATCGGCAATAATCAATGACTAATCAACTGATTACCCATCAATTAGTCATTGATGTCATTGACAACATCGATATCATCAATGTTATTAGTTATGCCTGGACAGACATGTACCTTATGCATTTAACTCAGACTCGGCTCAAACCTGATTACAGTATTTGTTTCATAAGTTATGGGTAGAAATAGAGGTGAAAACGTGGAAGAAATTCTGCGCAAATCTTTCAGGTGACAAAGTAGCTCTGGCAACAGGTATGATTCCTGGATAAAACAGCGAGATAGAGATTGATTCTTGTTGTCATTGGAAAAGAAATGAAGAAAGGTTCTGAAACTATCATTGGGCCAGTGTTGTAAACCGCCATGAGAATATGTGATATGAGTGGTATACAAATACATTACCATTACCATTTTTCATGTACAGTTGTCCACCTGGAGGGTACAAAGCCTACAAAGTATGGTCTGCTTCTCAGTAATGATGACAGATACAAAGATGTGAAGAGAGAGCTGTCCAAGCACTGTGGACTGGTCAGCTCACAGCTTCTTCTGGTTGAGATATTTGGAGCTTCTGTTAAGGTAGCAAGATGCGGAATACATGACTGTGTAATGACATGTCCAGTAATTTGTATTTTTATGTTATGGTTCAAATTTATCCTTGGTTGAATTTTTTTCTTCCTTTGTTTTATACTAATTATCATACATTACTCAGGCTGATTACTGTACCTAGAAATAAAGGAAGAAAAAAAAATTTAATGATAAAATTGAACCATAACATATACATACATGTATACATCTGTAGGTTTGCCTCTTAGCTTATTTAAGGTATCAAGCCTATGTTAAAACATGGTCATATGGGGCAAAATCAGACCAAATGTCCAGTAACTGTAAACTTAGTCACCAATTCATTGGTCTCTCTGTTTGCTCCTCTGTTTGTTCATTGATTAGTTTGTTCTTGTATTCACTCACTCACTCACTCACTCACTCACTCACTCACTCACTCACTCACTCACTCACTCACTCACTCACTCACTCACTCACTCACTCACTCACTCACTCACTCACTCACTCACTCACTCACTCACTCACTCACTCACTCACTCACTCACTCACTCACTCACTCACTCACTCACTCACTCACTCACTCACTCACTCACTCACTCACTCACTCACTCACTCACTCACTCACTCACTCACTCACTCACTCACTCACTCACTCACTCACTCACTCACTCACTCACTCACTCACTCACTCATTTCATTTCATGATATTTGTTTGAGATGGAGCCAGTGTGGCCACGTGGTTAGGGTGCTGGCGGAAGTCATGGGTTCTAGTCACCAGTCACCAGTTGGGTTTCTTAACCCTGTTTGTGTGTCTGAATTATTTATTTCAAGATATTGAAGTGGAATGCCTGTGAACTAGCTAGAGCAGCTAAGTGCATTTTCACCATAAACAAAGCATTTACAATTTTTTTACATTTTAATTAGCGTGACTGTGTTAGTTTTTTTGTGTTTTTGTTAAAATTTCCTGAATGGACATCTCATTTAACATTACATAGTCAGGCAGCCTAAAACCTAGGCCTTGAACCTTGACACCCCAGAAACCATAATAGTAGGATTTTCATTAAAAGCAGGAACCTTAGGCACTTGGTAACTGTAAATCCTCTGCTCACAGAGCTTGCCATCAGATGTACAAAAGATTCGCACCGCTTTGGCTGGGCTGCTGTATGCTTATGAAATCCCACTTCTGACACCAGCCTGTGAGGATGAATGCAGCGCTTCCACAACTCCAGCTACAGAGGAAGAAAAGGTTTTATGTAACAACTGTTCTACAGACACTGAGAACCAGTGTTGTGAAAATCAAAGTACAAACTGTGACACGAATGGAGCTGCTTGCATTATAAACGTCGCAAACTGTGAAGAAGCAGAGAGGAAAGGAAGCAAATCTTCGGGAACAAACTCTGAAAACAGCTCTGAAGACTGTGAAAACAAACTGAGAGTGCAAGAAGATTGGTTTGCTGAAGGAAAGAAGAACAAACGAAAAGTCACCTCTAGTCCAAGTAAAAGAGTGAGTCCGAAACTACGGAAAAAGATAAGCCCCAAGTTTAGTGGGGGATTTAGCTTAACAGCGACATTAAGGAAGTCTTCATCTTCATCATCCTCGATGGAATTGACTGAGGGAAGTTACGTTTCAAATTCTGATTCTGGAATCAGTTTAAGCGTGGAAAATTCACCAAATCGTAAAACTCTTTCCGTTCCTGGAAACATGAATGCTGGATCCAGGAATGCAAGCATTTCATCTACACCCTCAGTGGGACCTTCACCATATTTGGGTTACTGTTTCAAAGGATTTGTTGTTGCAATGCACAGAAAAACAGTAAGTCATCTTCTGATTGATGCTACCACAATATAATGTACTTCTTTACTGAGTGGCAGGGCCTTGGGGAAAAGTGTTTTGCGCTATGTGTTGTCCTGGAGACATCATCGTGTTTGGTCCCTACACCATGAGCAAGAGCCAGATTTTTTTTCTTAGACCTTCCCCTCCCCCATGAAACTCTTTTAGTTAACTCTGTAAACGTCATGGACACAGTCAAGTTGCGAATCTCAGTAAAGTTCTCTTCAACTTTGTTGGTTTATAATGCTAGTTGGGAATTCACTTATTATGCGATGCCACATTCTTTCAAATCATATTGCAAGGGGACTTAAGTGTTTACAGAAGGGCCATAAAGCTTTTTCCATCCCTGCTTGTGCTAATCCCGTGGGTACTCCCTTATATGGGCTGTATAGGTATGTGCGGCCCCAAAGAGTGTGGTTTTTAAGCTGTTTTGGTCTGAAATAGGGTATTGATCTTAACCATTTTTGTCTGAAAAAGGGTATGGTTTGTGCACTCTACTCCTGAATTGAGAATTGAGAATACTAGAAGAAGCTAGTTCTTCATCATTAGACAATAAGACCAGCAACAAAAGAGTGACAAAAGCCCTTCTCAAATTATGTTTACGCCAATATTGTACGTGAAATAGGTCGGAAGTAGGGTATCGAGTTGGTCAGGTCTGAAATAGGGTAGGGAAAATCGCAGATTTTTGTCTGAAATAGGGTAAGGGTTTCAGGAAGCGGGCTGTACACCCCCACCCAATTTTTCTGGAAGTAACCTCCCCCCCTGCCCCGGATGCTAATGCATACTGCCTTCATATGGGGATTTCTTCAGTAGTATGAGGATGAAAGCGTGTACAGGGCCGTACGGGTCATAAGAAAAATGTAATTAATGGGCTACATTTGATACTTTTAAATCTAGAGGATAATTATACGTAACCATGATGTGAAGAATTCAATCATTATTTGACAGACGTAAGTATTTTCTGCAAGTTTGATATACACTGTACCAAACTAATCATGAGGTGGTGGTAAAGGGGAGTTCCATTGTAGCTTATTTCTCCTCAATCTGATTTTTTCCTTTTCTTGTCAAGATTCGTTTAGATGCTTATTTCCTTTCACCGCAAAAGAACCGACCTGGTTTGTTTGGAATTCCTGTCATTGTGCCGTGCACATCTCAAACAAGACAATGCGATCTGTATCAAGGAGTCTGGGTCCAAGTGGCCAGGCTGCTCAGCCCACCGGCTCCTGGAGAAACGAACTGTAAAGATGGGTAGGTGGAGAATCGAAAAACTTGCTATTGCTTTGTGGGGGAAGGGGAGGGTAGTTAACTTGGAAGTTAGAAAGGTCGTGGGACCGGACAATCTATGTGAATTTTTCCCTAAGTCTTACGTCCGTGCAAAGGCCTTGCTCCCTATTACCCCCACCCCCAGGAAGTCAACTTTTGTAGGATGCCATATTTTGAAGGTTATTTACTGTGATCTGTTTTAGCTTCGTTAACTCTACATTTACGAGGGATATTCTGGTCGGTCATCTACGCTATGCCCACTCTCCCACCCCTTGGCAATTGATGAAGTATGGCCAGTGCAGTAATGTGCCAATGATCTGCGTAGTGCTTGAGAAGCACATTAACCCTTTCCTCCTTAATAGTGACTTACAAGTTTTACTCTGTCTAACGCCAGACGATTTTACTCGTCCAAGGGAGACCCCTTAGGAGTTAAAGGGTTAAGGAAGATTGAGTACCTATGCATATCAAACACCTTTGAGCAAGTCGCTGCATGTTGTTTAACATCACCCTGGCTATGACTGCCTGATCTAAGATACTTAGAACATCCTATTGCTTTCGGTTTGTTTCAGGAAGTGTCATTTGTTTATCGTTTACAGGGATGTAGGTGATTATCCGTTTGAGCTGCGGGCAGTTCAGAAGGATGGTCTCACCTGTGCTTGGTGTCCCTGGTACAGGTAAGTTGACAGTCTGCATTGATCTTTGAGAGCAGTTTCTTTTGAAGCCTTAAAACCAACTCTTAAATTATTACTCTGGTCCATCTGTCCATTATTACATTGGACTTAACAGTCCAATGAATCAATCAGAGGGCGGAAAAATGCATTTTAAGCAGTAGGCCTTGATTTAAAAAAATGCAGGTATAATTCCGAGCATAATTTACTACTTTCGGCGGCGAGCATTCTGCCAGCATAATACCACACATTTGAGCAGAAAAACATCGGAAGATTAATGACACTTTTGTGAAGCTGACACTTTTGTGTAGCTAACTTGACTGTCACTCAGTGGATGCGTTCATGTTTTATCTTGTGGCTAATAAAAGACTAATTTTTTTAGGTCGGCCCAAATTAGTAAGTTCGCTTGTTGAGTCAAACGTCGAACTTAATTCATTCAAATTTAACTAGATCACGGAAAAAAAAACTGGTCGAGGCCGGTTTGTACAGCGTATACGTTAACATGTTATGCATTTGGTTCGGCTCCTGTGAAGATCGACGCTTGATCCGTAGTCGATCAACAGTCGTTTTTTCCGCCTGGGTGGCCGTGGAGAATAAAATCAGTCAACCTGTATTGGGTCAAACCCGGTATTTCACATGAACTTAATGGGCTGAGTTGAGTTTGGCTCGTGTGAAGCACGGCGTTTGACATGAGCCTTAGACTTGTTACTGCCTTTTCAGACCACACTTTGAATGCACTGCATACGTCACCCGCATCCCGCATACAGTTCTTCTTACAGATAGCATTTCTTTTTCTTATCAGGTTTTGTCATGGTTGTTTGATCAAGTGCAGTGAACAGGAGTTTGGCTGCAGCAGCTCATATATCGCTATAGAGTGGGACCCCACCACACTGCACCTCAGATACCAGAGCTCACAAGAGAAAGTCTCCACTGAACACGAGAGCGTAGAGAGAAGCAGAAAGCTGCAAACTGAACCCATTGACTTGTATGAGTGCTTCAGAGCTTTTACTAAAGAGGAAGAACTTGGAGAAGACGAGTTATGGTATGTTGGTTTGGCAATGATTTTAAGTTTTTGATACTGTAGAGCACACCTGTGTAAGAGAGAAACCAAACATGCACTAAGAAGAAATCCACAATGTGGAGCACTTAACAAAAGTCAAGACACCCACCCCTCCCTTCTTCATTTCAGTGATGGAAAAATGGCGCGTTTTGGTTTTGCGCGAATCTATCATTTATTTGAGGGTGCGGGATGGGAGGGGAGGGGCGGGGTTGATGTCTCTTTTTATTTTATTGAACTACGAATCTGGAGAATGCATTTGAGACTAAGGATTTACGCGAACACGCTTCTACTGTTCCTTTCTCAGGTACTGCAACAAATGCAAGAAACACAGATTGGCAGTGAAGAAGCTGGACATCTGGAGTCTACCGCCTATCTTGGTAAGTACTGTCATTTATTTGAGGGTGCGAGTATTACTATGAAAGCTTTTCACAGTTCAGTACATGCAATGCTTGGTTGACACTCTCACATACTTACAATTACTTGTATCAGTTGTATGGATATTTGAATGGTGGCAAAGGGTATTTTTTGTCTTTGCTCTTGTAAGTGATTCATACCCTATTTTTCTTTCATGGGTGCAAATTTTTGCTTACAGGGCTATCATAGGACATTAGCCATAGATAAGAAGTTTTGCTCAATACGCATGTAAACTTCGAAAGGTTGATGGCAATTCCTAACACGTAATAATGGCCTCGTAACTTAGATGGCACGGAAACTATTAAAACTAAGTTCTCGATTCCTTTCGTAGATTATTCACTTGAAGCGGTTTCAGTTCGTCAACGGCCACTGGGTGAAGTCAAATAAGATAGTGCAGTTTCCCATGGAGGGCTTCGACCCCTCAGCTTTCCTCACCAAGCAGTCCCCAAGTACAAGGAGTAGTAGAAGCACCCCAGAATCTGGAGTCACTACAGTGAATGTCAAAAGTAGCGAGGAACAGGAAACCGAGGAAGAGACTGGGGAGAAGGGAGAACGTACGCCTCGTCATGGGAGCGAGGTAAAGCTTTTTCAATAGTCGCTATTCCCATCCTCCGTATTGAACTGGAACTAGCTTGCAAACAAGGCTTAAAACGGGGTACTCTTTCAAATTTGCAAAAACTGTTTTCGCTATATTACCCTGATTCAAAAGTCTATCGTAAGCTCGATCGTGGTCAAATATTCAACAATTATCCTGTGAAATCGCGTGGACTGTCGCCTGATGTCTATTACATTGCAATGCACCCTTCTGCACCCATCTTGTCAATGAATGTACATTTACTGCTGTACTCACTATAGATTCTCACCATTAACACATTTTTTCAATACAGGAGTCGTCTTCCCAGAGTTCCGCTGGGGAACTTAGTTCAAGTCACGTGGAACTCAATCAAAACAGCAAACCTCCTTCGCGCCAGTCTTCGTGTTTAAGCCTTAACTCGGCCAAAGTTCACCCGGAAGTGATGCAAGAAACTCAGTCATTTACGCCAGTAGAAAGTCCCAGTTCCCTGGACATCGCGTGCTCAGTTTCTTCAGATGCCCGTGGTGGTCAGCGGGAAAATGTTCGTGAAGTGTTAGCCGCTGCGAGGAGTGAAGGCTCACAAAGTGAGATACCATCCTACAGGATATATGCCATGTCGGTAAGTTACACCCCAACAGGCGAAAGAGGTACCACGGTGAACGGGACCCCGCATATCAAAGCGGTCACACTTACGAAGTTTCCGACCAAATGTAGGAAAGTAAAATTGAAATTTAACACCTTTCTGATGCGAATTTAACACCTTTCCTGAGGAGTTGAATTCGTTTACGTCTTCCATCATTTTGGAATAAAGCTGTTTTGGATGGATCTCCGTAATGTCTCTCGCAATTTTGTTTGAGTAATGTACTGCGAAACATTGCTCGTCACAGCGGTTCTTTTTTCCATATTTTTTTCTCGGGAATCAGCCCAGCGTAAAGCTCATTACTTCCTCGACTCGAAACTCGATAAACTCGACTCTAGAGACTCGAAAGTCTCGAGAGTCGACGATCGAGTCTCGAGGATCGAGACGCGAGGGACTGTGAACTTACGTTTGAGCAGTACTGTATTTACCAGTTTTTCCGGTGCTTTAATTGCTTTTGAGGGAAATGAAATACGATAAAAATGAATGAGGTCTTTTTGAAAGTTTTGTTTTATTTTCTCCAAGTTCATGATAAACAGACTGAATTGAGGCCGGAGTGCGCCAAGCAATCATAGCTGTTGAGGTTATCCTCGTAATTAATGTAGAGATGCGTTTTGTGTTTCAGTGTCACACTGGAGTGCTGGGTGGTGGTCACTATATTTCATACGCTCATAACCCCAACAACAAATGGTACTGCTACAATGACAGCAGCTGTAAAGTGAGTGCCACAAACTGAGCTACTTTTAAAAAATGTAAATCCTTTCCTTCTCTTTAAGGCCTTGTCCAGCAACAGAACCTGTTTGAATCCACATCGTACAGCATAGAAACAGCACCGCAGGAAAGTGCTGCTCAGTAGCTTTCATTTTAATGGCCACACTTGAGGATTTCATTCACAGGCTCAAAAGTTAGAACCATGCATCTTACAGAGCATAAGATACAGCACCACAGGAAAGCACTGATCAGTAACGTTTTTAGGAGTTATCCATAGACTCAAAAGTGAGAGCCATCTTGTACAGCATAATAAGCACTGAGCCCCACAGGAAAGTACTGCTCAGTAGCTTTCATTTGAATGGTTACACTTTAGAATTTTATCCAAGGACTCATAAGTTACAGCCCCCTTGTACAGCGCAATAAACAGCACCACAGGAAAGTAATGCCGTGCCGGTAATGGTCTCACTGTAGGATTTTATCCAAAGACTCAGTAAAACCACTTCGTACTGCATCAAACAGTGCCACGGGAAAGCACAGTTCGATTGGTCTTACTGAAATGCTCACACTTTCCTCCGCAGACTCAAAAATTAGAACCACCTTGTGGCCTTTTAGAAATAGGATGTACAATTCGAAAATGTGGAGTCAATCTTATTCGTGTTGTTTTGGTTATTTCAGGAATGTGACAACAGCAAGCTTCAGAAAGACTCTCCGTACATGTTATTTTACCAGCAGGATGATTTAGATGACCGAACGTTCCTTCCCATTTTTAACGGTCAAACACCAGATTCTACCAGCGACGACGAGGAATATGAGAACGATGTCAAGCGCCTGTGCGTCATCCAATAACACAACAAACTTTGGACGCAAGAATGTAATTTATAAGCAATTTTTCTATGAAAAACGACATTTGGTGAATGCGTACGCGAGCGTAAATTAACTCAATTGCTGTAAATATATCGACGTGGAAAATTTTATTTTTAAATTCCATTATTACAGATGATAACATTATTACAAGAGGGAATGTAGGGTTAAACTTCATTCACTCTTAATACATTAGTGTTCGGACTTTTTTTTTGTTCATCAGTTTTGTGTGCTTTAAGCTCGTTGCTTAGGTACTTTATCGATAGGCTTCTTATGTTGTAGACTCCCGGGGGGGTACTCCCTATAAGGGCCTATACGGGGGAGGCTCCGCCCGAAAGGGGTACCTTTTTCACACTTTAGGTATAGAAAGGGTAGGGATTTCACGAGTCGAAGTATATGAAAGGGTAGGGGAATCTGTCATTTAGATTGAAAGGGGCCTTTCATTAAAATATTTCGAACACACGTACCTTATAACTGTCCTGTTTTAATTTATTGAACGCTTCATGAAAATGACAAAAAGACTTCCTGTTTTAGGTATACGAAAGGGGTACCATTTGGCAATGGAAGGTATACGAAAGGGGTACCTTGCTGTCAAAAATGGTATATAAAAGGGTAAGGGGTCGGACCTCGAGGCGGAGCCCCCCGCGTTAAATTTTTCTTAGTACCCCCCGGGTGTAGACTTTTCCCACCCAAACGATAAGCTTAAAACTTACAGCTGAAAAAAGCTGATCTTTGCTAACGTCGACAGTCTTTGATCAATGAAAATTTAATTAGGCTTGACAACCAAAAATTCATGATGAACTGAAAGAGGCGTTCACTTGTAGAAAGTTTAGCAAATGGGAGAGATGTTATTTCTGTCTTTTAAAACAGAATCAAGTTTAAAGGCGTTTGTATGGCTGAGTGGCAAGTTTCCAAACAGACATACCAACGTAAAGTTGCAGCTGATACGTGTATCGTTTGAATAAGGTTTCCATCTTCTTGCTTAAAATTTTAGCGTGAAACTATATTTTTATTTTTTCTTTCTCGTTGTGGTGAATCCTTGGAGAATGACGTCAGCAAAGATCTTCACGGACACTCGGCTGTCCCCTTAGTGTCCTGTACTTTACTAAAGTTTTTCAGCTTAAGCGCCGATATGGAGCCCTTATCGCTACAGCTACAATAATATTTTGCTCTGCGACAATTTTTTAGCAACCTGTAAGGTAAGAGCATTTCTAATCATTTCCAGTCTCGTTCTTTATTGTGAGTCGACATAAATCCAGCTTCGCATTCCATTTCCAGTTTATATTTTGCAATCTTTCAATCGTTTTTTAGACGCCTTTGTTCTCTGAACATTCTCCGCTTTCTAGATCTTACTGCAGTTGCAAGTCGTTCCGCTTGTTCTACTGTCATTGTTTCTAACAAGATTTTCATTGACTCAAAATGTCTTGTATTGGACTTCGGGAGAAGGAAAAGTGAATTAAGTAAATAAAAGTACTTGAATTTTATACACCATTGTGTTTTTCAGCTTGCATGGTGGGCTTTTCAGGTTTGTTTTAATTGCAGCGTTTGGTTGCAGTGAGGTGCATCGCTAGAACTTTTGATCGCATGATGGCTTGGTATGCAAAGGCCTTTCAGGCTTCTAGATTGTGACAGACCAGGAAGAAATTCGTAGACGAAAAGTTAAGAGATTAGGGCCATTTTTCTGCTTAGCTTGTTACATTTTTTCCCTTTTCATCACCATTTTCCTATCTGTCTTCTATCAGGCGCTTGAATTCGCTAATCAGGAAGTGCAAATGACTGGTTTCTGTGTTTCCGATCAGGTATCGCCCTAAAGAGAGAATTTGATGAACGAGAATTACTCGCTACGCAAAAAGAAGGATCCGTTTATTGAGAACCCCAACGCCGAAGTCAGACTGTCCCCAGGGCAAATGGTTGTTACCCTGAGGTGTGTTCGTAGAATGCCATACAGTCAAACCTCCCGTCAGGGGGGACCCCTGGGACAGGGCATACAGTCGAACCTCTATTATCCGGACCATTTCTTCTGGTCCTATTGTTTTATTGAATATCAATATAACGTATGATGAAGACTCCTAAAACGCTATTCTTTTGAATTCTTTTTAATTAGGCATGGAAAAGTGCTTTTGAAACGGCGTTGTTTTCCTTTCAAACATCGAATTTCTAAGCGCTGGCTCCCGTTGTAAGCACAGTGCATTCAACTGAGTTCTGATTGGCTGAGACCTACTATTCACTCCAGTCCCGGCAATTCCGGATAATCGAGGTTTGACTGCATGGTGTCCGCTTACAGCGGGTTATGAATTTAGAGCTTCAGCGGAAAAATCGCCGGGACCATGGTTTGTTGGTGTCCGCTAGCAAAAGTTCAACTGTAGTTGGACTGAAAGAAAAGGAGGGATTGACCATTAGTTTACCAGTTCCGGAAGTTAAAATTATAGGACATCAACCTACCAGAAAGGAGTTTCACTGTAGGTGCAGTTTAGCAGCGAGCCCGGTAAATTCGTTTGGCATTGACCCTGCCAATTTCTAATCACACATTGCAACTTAGGCTTCTTGAACATCAGTCAGGGAGACAAATGCTACTGAAGCAGGTTATTCCTCTTTGCTAAATAGTGGAATAGAGAATTAACTCTAAAGTGTAAATTAAAGTGCTACTTAAACCCATGAATAACCCACTGGGCGTTATCCCTAGTAAAGGGAAACAGGGAACCACACGAGGCAAAGAAAAATCTTTTGACCTCGGTGGGAATCGAACCCACGACCTCCGGATTAGATCTACCGTTACTCTGCCGACTGAGCTACAAGGTCGCACAGAGAAAGTCGGGGACGACGCGGCACAACATTCATATATTCCTCTTTGCTTTCTGGTTTCTTTCTCGAGTTCCAAAACCAAGTTTGAACAGAAACAAGAAATTCTCCGCGAATTTGAGAAACGGCCTTTGTGGCCATCCTTCATTTGAAACGATATATCACAGGCTGCTATTTGCAATTGACAAATCATCCTTCCACAAATCAAAATGCCTTTGGACTGGAAGCGGCAGTGTCTGGAATTTCCCTTCAAAAATGGAGACATGTTTGAGCATTTCTTTTTCTGAGGGGGAGGGGTGGGGTGGGGGGAAGCGTTAAGTCCACGATAAGATAATATAAGATAAGATAAGATAAGATAAGATAAGAACTTTATTTTATCACGCTAGCCTATTCAACAATTTAAAAAATCAGTTTTATCACAGGACAAATATTAGTCTTGGGCAAGAACTTACCAGTTTCCAAACTAATAATCCAGCACGCGACTTCAGTTGCATTTGACATTTTCTTTGGCGAGGCAGAGATTGAGTCATATTCCACACATGGGTGTGGAGATACCAGACTGTGTGCCTTCCGCTGCTTGTGTTTTGTTTCTGATTTGTCGTTGATTGACATTAATACGCTACGTCAAAGCGTCACGTGACTTGGACCTGATAAGCGTGCAAAATGTGTTTTTATGTTGTGTTCATCAGTGAAAGAGTTTATTAAAAAGACCCAACACTGCGTTTATTGCCAACGAGTCACCCTCGCGAGGACGCGAGGGTGACGAGGCGGCAGCATTATAAAGCCGTGTGTGCGAGTTGATTTTGGTACAGGGAGACGAAATCTCGAATGAAAAAAGTTAGCATAAGGTAATGTAAGAGTGACATCATCGGTGATTGTTTTCGAGTTAGCCAATGGCATCGCGGAATTTTTTTCTAAACCAATCACATCAGGAGGATCATGACCACATTGACCTCATTGACCTCATGGTGGCTGGTGCGGGCTTAGGCAGGAAAAGGTGAGTGGAAATATTGATATTATTCACTCGTGAGCGTTGTCTTCTTGCGTGTACTTTAATTTCGTGTTTTTGGGAGCCAGAGTGTCACAAATCTAACACCTAGCAGGCTGAAAAATCGCCCAGCGAGGGAGTTATCGAAATCAGCTCGAAAACGGCTAGCTTGCCAAAACAGTCAATTGCCTTGACAAGATCGGCCAGCGTGCCATTTAAGAAACAAAAAACAAAACCACTTGAACATAACTCAATCAGAGGGCGTATAAAGCCTCTTCTGTTATCGAGCTAGTGTGCTCAAAATTACAAATTTGACAGTCACGGCGAGCGTGCCAAAACAGCAATCTTGCCAAAACAACAGTCAATTGTTTACAAAATCGGCCAGCGTGCTATAACTAAGGAAAAAAAACACTTGAATATATTCAAATATATTCACTATAAACATAATCAGAGGGAATATAAAGCCTCTTTCCAATCGAGTCACGAGTCACACGACGTGTCGCTGTTAGTTTGTGCTCATCCATTAGCGTTCACAAAAAACAGTCTAAGCTCTGTTTGCCAGAAAGCCACTATCTGTCAAGCTTGAGGGAACTTAGCAAATCAATTTGGATAGTCTTCTTATTCCAAAATTTCAGGGGGCTTGCAGCTGTAGCTTCGTTTGAAAATTATCCGATCAGAAGTGCTCAGGTCCAAAGTCCACTTGCTGAAGTGCGTGCATCGAAGTAATAGCTCACGAGAGTTTATTATGCTTCTTCTATTCTGTATGTTGTTAGTCGTAAATCATTGTAAGGGCCATAGTGGTGTGACTAATTCCGATTTTTCACGTGGATATCAGAAGACCATATTAGATGTGCATTTGTAATCTACGTTACAAGTTTTGTTCTTAAAAACATGTTATACAGCATGTGGGATTTGCGTTCTAAGAACATGTTAAAACACAAACATGTCATCTTTGAATTCATGCCCATTTCTAACAACAATGTTGGTTTCATCTCTCTCAAGTAATGCAAGGGACACATATTTCACCTCTAATCTACCCTACAAGTTTAATTCTTATAGACATTTTAAAAAATAAAGAAAAACATGTGAGTTTTGCACTGCTTTTTTAGACAACAATTCAGTTTAAAAAAATCGATTGTACTCTGGTTACTTCTTAATCTTCTCTGCGCACACAACTGTGCCAGTGTTTACTCGTTGGCACTCTACCGGCAGGTATTTCTAGTAATTAATGCCGTATACTCGACCCTTGAACAGGTCCATGCATAACGTTTGAGATAAGAAAAGCCGGATTATCGAAAGCGAGGAGGCTGTATTGACTAACACCTTTGCTTTAGTCAATACTTTGCAAACCGCCGTTTAACTTAGTTTATCAGAAATAAAATCTGGTTAGTTACAAAGAAAATTCAAAGAAACATTTTCCCTGTTTATAAAACAAATTGCGCAGAATTGTGGAAACAAGAGTCTTACGACAAGTTCAATTTAGCACACTTTTATTCTAATTCTGTATTTAAAGTCTCACTTTCTGCAAAGAATAGTTTATGATTTCGCGTACAAATCCTTTGAGATGCTTTGCTTTTCTTAAATGTAACGCTTCCAATCAAAATCAAAATAAACGACAACGACAAAACGACGTTTTTGGACGGCGGGGATCTAGGGCATTTCAGAACGCGAACTGAAAAGTCACCAATATTTTATGAGAATAAAAGTTCTTGTCTGAAGTCGTCAGCTCATATTCCAAGCAACAAACTAAACAGAAAGCTGGGGAAGGGGAGAGAAAGCGTGCAACATGAAGCCCGTGCAAAAATTCTCTACACAATGGCCCGCTATTGGCTGCAGTTTGTAGTCCATATTCATGTCAAATTTTAGCAACTGCATGCTTCAAACCACACATTTTGCTGACATCGTGGCCGAGTGAGGGTCAAAATGTGTTATGGCGGCTTTGGACTGTTTGTCGATCACGAAGAAACTGAAGAAACATTAACCCTACAGTTCTGCTTCTACAATTTCTCACCAAAGGTAAGCTGGTTGCAGTTTCTGTGTCGAGTTTTGTAGCAAAGACTAAAAGTAGTTTCAAAATGGCCCAAAACGATAGTGGACTTAACACGTGGCCATGAACGGTTGCCGAATTTATACCTTTGCGTTTTATTTACAGACTAAAGTTACGAATGTCGAGTGAGGAGAATCGACGATGGATTTCACAAGAAAATCTGTGGTGGATCAACAAGAACTGGAGGAAACCACATAAAGAACAAGCACTGGAGGAAACCGCACAAAGATAAGAATCTGTATTGATCTGATTATAATAACGCCTTTTAGTTACTTTCGATAAAAGTGGTGGATGCTCGTACATTCTCGTATACCTTTAAACGTTCGCAAAAAAATAAAAGAAATACTATTTCTTATGAAGAAAATTGAGAGCTTTCAATTTCACGATGAACAATATCAAGGTATCACAAATTAGGTGACGCTAAATTAATTTTTAATAAGGGGCGTGGGTTTTGAGGATCAATTCGAGCTGATCCGTTCTGCTTGCCCAAACAAATGTTCGCTTTTAAAACTGGGCAACAGCTTGAGTTTGCAAACTGTTATGGGTGTCAAGTACTGCATTGTCCATCATTTTTCTCGAACAAGGTAAATTCTTACAACTTTGACTAATCGGGCAGATCACAGCACTCTCGATTCGATCACTTTTTTTTAACATCGCATTGTTTTTTTTATTCTGACTGGAAATCAAGTTTGAATTTCTTGATCTGTAAGAGTATTTGGAGCGACGTATTCAATTAGTCTAGTTCCAAGGAAAGCCTTACATATTTATAAATGTCTGAAACATTATTCTGTTCTTGAGTGCTGTGGTTTCGATCGCTCAAAGTTCCACTTATTTCTTGTTGAGTTTTAAGGCAGCACTGTTTCGTCCGTCATACAGAACGAATATTGGTCGTCAGGTGCTTACCAAAGGAAGTTTGTAGAAAAGACGAAAGTATATTGTCTTTGGATTCGAAAGTATTGAAACAGTGGAAATCAATATTTCAAGTCAACAAATTCTCATTGGCTCTTATTGTCTGAGGGTTTTATAAACATTAAACTGAAGTCTTAAATTGGAAGGCATTGCGTGGTACAGTGCTGCTTTAACGCTGAACAATTCATAGGGATGTCGAGAACAATACAACGGCTTATTTGAAGGATCTCTTATTACAAAATTTTCATTCTTCCTATATACAATGACCAAGTTGGCCATTTAGTCGGCTGTTCTCTTCCAAACGTTCATCTTAAAAATAGGAATCGTCAGTACAAATTGTCGAATTACAGCAAAAACTACGGAACTATTAAAAATTATTTGAACTGCGATACAATGTGTCCTGCAGAGCCTCAAATGTGAGGCCGACTTTGTATGGCATAGTAAACTTCGCCATAGGAAGTAACACTCGGGTCATGCACGTTTTCTTGAAGTGAATAGTCACATTAAGGATTCGAGACGAGAAATAGCGCGTAACATACAACACAGCCTCATGCACTAGCTAAGCTTTTATTTCAATAGAGCCACACATAAGGGTTTCATCAGCAGACTCGGAAAGTAAAACTACCTTGAACAGCATAATAAACAGGACAACAGAAAAGTAGCTTTTGGTCACTTTTCTTTGATTCACCATTTTTCATCTACAAGTTCAAGTCAGTAACGTCTTGTGCAGATTCGATCCACAGATTCAAAAGTTTCAACACCCCTGACAGCAAAATAAACAGCAACACAAGAAGATTGTTGATCAACCGTGTTTTACCTGAATGATCACACTTAAGCATTTTGCCATTACCATCGGTGTTCAGGAATTTTACTCGAACCAATCACTGATCCGGACCTCTTTTTTCGTTTTGTCTTGTTTCATCACATACTTTTCCGTCACCCTTCAGCTCTTGATCGCTGGCTTTGTTTTGCTAATATTTTTCATCTCGAGTTGGATGACCTGGTTTGTAAAATCGGCTGACCACAATATCACAAACAAACATAGCGAAAAAACAAGCCTAAAATGAAACACAGCAACAACAACAACAACAAACTGCATCGGCTTTGCAACAGGAATTAGAAATTTAAGCTTGGTAATATTGTTCTATGGGCTCAACATATGCCTGTTGAACGTTTTGTGAGACAAATATCGCATTCGCTCAAATTTGGCTAGATTATTTATAACGGGAGATCCTTCAAATAGTTATGTTCTGTTCTCGTAGTACTGGTTGAGTACAGTTATCAAAACCAGTGTCTGGTCCTGTGGGTACTGGGGGAGGGGAAGGCGTTCAGAAATGTGATAAATTGTCACGAACATGCAATGACCACAACAAACTGAAGCTAGACGTGAAAGTTTTCTCATTTCTTTGAAATTAACTTCAAACTAACGAGTTTTAGTTTTTATTACATTTATGACAGCATGTTAAAAAGGTGCCCACTTTTCTGCGAAGGTGATTCGATTAGATTAGATTTGTGCTTTACTGTTGACAAGCAATTTTAGCTGTCTTTAATTTGATTTGCATACCACTGCAACTGAAATTCAGATCCAAAGTTTTCTCCAAGATGTCACGGCGAAACAAGATACATAGATATTTTACGAAATGCATTTCAAACATCATTTCGGCCTTCGTACGCATTAGGGTATGACCGAAGGTTTTACGACGAACCAAAATAATTTTGATTTCTTTTCTCAGATACCAAGCACAATTATTGAATAGTATAGGAAGCTACATTTAAATCTGGCCTTTTCAGACGGTCGCTAATGACCTGTTTCGTTTCGTCTGCGAGTACATATCTGGTTTGTCTAGAAAATATGCAAAAGATTTCAGTTATTGATTCTTCCACATAGCAGAACTTTCAGCTAAGGCTCTTCTTTACACAAAACATTTAATGAATACGAGAAATTGAATTCAAATTCTTGCGTTCCACACTTGTCAACTTGTAACAAAGAAACAGAGAATTGAACTCTGACTAGAAAAGCTTCTAAAACCTTTTCTTTCGTACCTCAATGAAACAAGGAAATCAATACGCTATCGAGGTTCAGGTCTAAAAATTCTTCTGGCCAATTTTATTTCAAGAGTTTAAAGGGGTTAGTTTAAAGTTCAGGGAAGCAGTTTTCTTCCGTCAGCGTTGTCTCGTTCCTTCTCGACAAGCCGGGGTTCATTAAAAGGATATTGCTTCGTAGTTTGTTGTGGTCTGGGTTACTATCGGCCTGAAACAAGCGAATATTATATTTACAGCGGGGGCAATTTATGAACCAGATATTGTAGTTTTGATAACTGTACCACGTAATTATTTATCGATCGCTACACGATGCAAAGGAAAGAAGCGAAACATCTTACAAAACCAAACTATTTTAGATGTTTGGCTTTTCAGTTACAAATGTCTACATGGCAATAAAAATTCGCTAAAGAACTGTTGTCTTATCATTGACAACAACAAAAATAGACAGTGATAAAAATTGACTTCTTTAATTGCATGAAAATCACTGCTGAAAATTGGTCAACAAATGTTTCGCTTCCTTTATTTTGCATCACGTTAGCGTAATTAGGCTATGTGACGAGTTGAACTCTAGATCAATGCAGAAAAATTTTAAGGCGATTTTGTGTAAAAGTTGAAATTGATGCGCCAAAACACTGGTAAAGCATTCGCAGCAATTTTTATTTAGAGCTCAAGCTTGTCACATTGCCTATAGAAAAATATATCACTTCGTACACGACTGAAAGGCGATTTGGATAAACTTCACAACAAAAGCTCGTGAAAAAAATTATACGACATGGCAGAACACTTGTTTTCTTTCTTCAGTCGTTTACTAAGCGATGTATTTGAGGTCTTTTGGCGAAGGAAAATTTTCATGAGTACCCCTATTAATTTATTGTCGAAATTGTTGCCATGGGAAACGCTGTGCAAATTTCATCAAATTTTCCCGCCAAAAGACTTAGTATATATAGGAAGAAATTTTTGAGATCCTTAGAATTTTTTAAAGCACGTTTTTAATGATTTTAACGACTTTCAGTTAGCTAATTAAAACACTTAAAGTTAACAGAACAAATTGTAAGTGAGACAAACTTGTGTGGTTTTATTGTACATTTGAAGACAGAAAATAAAGAATACAAAAACAATGATTTGCTTTATTTGGTTTGAAGGGATATTCACAATATCTTTCGGAAGCTGGCTGTAAGATACATGACTTTAAGATTAAAGATTAGACTACAAATTTGAAAAAAAAAAGCGGCGCATGCGTATTTTTTTTAAGTTTTTTGGCGGGAAAATTGTCCAGTTTTGAACAGCCCTTAAGATGAGTAAAAATTTGACAAAACAAATAAGCAGGCCGATTTAATTAGAAAACAAGTTGGTTGAATTAAACTTTGGTAAAACATTTGTTCGTGAAAATTATGGAAGCTTAACTTTGAAACGAACCTTATCGATTTGCAGAAAACTCGGCAAACATTTGCTAGATTAAGGGGCTACATCACGCAACATAGAAAGTTCCCATGATCAAACAAACTATACGATGCAAAATGATTGGCTTCAGAAAAGCAATCAGATCAGTGCTGAATGCTAAGTCAGGTTTCTTTTTCACCAGGTTGCGAATTTGTGATTTCGAAAACTTGATCTTAGTATCTGCTTAGCATTTTACTGTGTTTTGAAAGTTGCAAAGGGAAAAAACTCCGTGATAAAGCCCATTAATCCTTCCTAACACGAACGAAAGCAAATTTGATAAACTCGTCTCTGAGCTTCGAATAGACTTTTAAAGTCAGTTATCAACAATTAATAACAAAACTGTCGAGACACTGAAGATATATGCAATTACCCGACAAAGAATTTGCGAGCTTCGTTTGCGACTGACAAAAATTTTCTTGGATCTGAATGAAAGACTAATTATAGAGGGTGCACAATAAAAGGAATAACACTTTACTTTAAAACAACCAAGAATGCAGTTTGACTTTCTCCTAACACCAGTTTTCATTATTCTCAATGCTTAGTTTCCCAATTTTCATTGAAGGTGAAAAGATTCGTTTGAATACTGAGCAGTATGGTGGTCCATATGAGTCTTTCTGAAGAAGGATGCCTGCCAAATGGGCCTTTTTTTACGGTTTCTCACGTCATTTTGTAAGGAGGCAATGTTTCCCAATTTACAAGACAATATAAGAAAACAATTCTAATTGTGACTCGCCGTAAAGCTCAACAAAACATTTAATCGATGAGATACTTAAGTGTGACCATTCGAATGAAAGCTACTGAGTGGCAGTTTCCTTTGATCCTGTTTATTATGCTGTAGAAAAACGGTTCGACTTTTTGGTCCGTGGATGAAATTTTATGGCGAAAATATTCGTTTGAATACTGAGCAGTATTTTCCTATGCTGTGCCTTATCATGCTGGTGGTCCACATGAGTCTGCAGATGAAATCCCAAAGCGATTGACATTTAAATGAAAGTAATTGAGCAGTACTTTCCTGTGGTGCTGTTTACAATGCTGCACTATATAGTTCGCAGTTTTGAGTTTTTGCAAACCACTTAAATGGAAGCTACTGGGCAGTACTCTCCTGTACAACCTAACTTATTATGGTAACACGTGGTATAACGTTTGAGTCTGTGGATGAAATCCGAGAGTGCAACGATTCTTATTAAAGCAATTATGCAAAGCCTTCTACGATGTTGTTCATTATTCTGTAGCTTTGGTTCCAACTTTTTTGACGGTGGATAAATCCTAAACAGTAGATTGGGGTGTTTTCTCCTATTGTTTGTTATTCTGCTCCATGAAGTTTCAATCTTGCTTTGGGTCCACTAGACGAAATTTCACAGTGTGTCCATTCAAATAAAAGCTACTGAGCAGTACTTTCATTTGGTGGCTCTAACTTTTGCGTCTGTGGATGAAATACTGAAGAGAAACCATGCTTTGCAAAGCAATTAAGCCGTCCTTTCCTAATACTGCTTTGCTAATTTCTCTGTCCGTGGATAACGTCCTAAGAAATGAAGTATGTCCATCCAAATGAAAGCTGCAGAGCAGTATGGCGCTGTTTACCACGATGTATAGAGTGAAGGTGTATACAGTCCGTTGATAAAAATAATCCTGCAGCGTAATGATTCGTGTAAACGACATCAAGCAATACTTTCTTTGTGTTGCTGTTTACTGTATTGCACAAAGTGGTTCTAACTTTTGAGTCTGTAGATAAGTTACCATTCAAATGAAAGCTACTGAGCAGTACGTTCTGATAATGCTGGTTTGCTGTGCAAGGTAGTTCTAACATTTGATGTCTGTAGATAAAATCCTAAAGTTCAAACACGCTTACGAAAGCAATGAAGCAGCAACTTCCTTTGGTACTGTTTACTATACTGTGAAAAGTGGTTCTAACTTTTGTGTCGTTGGACAAAATCCTAAACAGCACAGTGCTGTTTATTACGTTGTGAAGAGTGGATATAAATTTATTATTAAAGTCTGTGGACAAAACACTAAATTGTAATGATTCCTATGAAATTTAACGAGCAACACTGAATTTCCTGTGGTGCTGTTTATTATGTTGTGCAGGGCGTTTCACTATGAGAAATGACTTTAGTCTGTGGACGAAATATCATACCGTGTGAGTTTTCCTATAAGAACTGTTCAACAGTTTTTGTGGCAGTGCTGTTTCGACTGCTCCTAAGCGGAAGGCTTCAGTTATTCACCCTTGCTAATCATTTCTTTCTCAGACTTCATTGGAACACCGAAACAATTTACCACTGATGGCTGCCTTAATTCTCTGCAGATGTCTTCCTTTAAGCGTTTTGATATTGTAAGAAGAAATTGTATGCTGGTCACCTTACGGTTTCTCACGTCTTTTTGTAAGGAGGCAAACACATCGAAAAATTTCATAAAAAAATAAAGTATTTCTATTTCAAAGACCATTCGAGTTTTCTACACCACAAATTCCTTTGGAATTCAGCTTTATCTTTCATTTGACAAAATTTATGCTTTCATTTGACTAAATATATGTCATTCATGAACCATGCTATTTTGCGTCCTTGATCATAAACTAACGCTCTTCAGTCAGTGAAATGTTACCGACACGGTGAAAATCTTAGTGTTTACTAGTTTGTAAATGAATTTTTCTAGTAACAAAGATATTACTACTTTCAGTGAAATAAGTACCCCTTACTAACCTTTTTTCTCATTGATTTATGGCCCAAGCGCCAAGCGCGCAGGCCATAAATCAACGGGAAAGAAACGAGGATCCGTAACTTACAGTACGGACCGAGAAAACGAGGTTAGTAAGATACTGTTTATTATATCTCTGAGGTTAATCCGACGCGTAGGAAAGTAAACTAGCTGAAGTCAAGCAACCCTTCTTCTAAAAGCCCAAGGAAGTCAATTAAAAAGTTTGGCACATTTTCTTCGGATTTCTGCCGTTTTTCTGTTTGTTCGCAACTCTTTTAAGTAAGTATCAAAATTTTCTTGACGAGACAAGTTGACGAGAAAATGTTGCACTAAACTTTTAATTTTTGCGGGCCGTACTGTAGGATACAGCCCGCAAAATTGACCAATCACAGCGCGCGTACTTAGTAGTGCTTAGTACTGAGTTAGTAGTGCTTTTCTCATGTTGTGCAAGGTAGTTCAACCTTTTTAGTCTACGGATGAAATCCTTAAGTTTGGCCATCATTTAGCTTCTATACTACTAGTAGCGGTTATTTTGTCTAAGGTGGCTGTAACCTTTGGGTCGACGAGTAAGTATTTCTAATAATGCAAATAAAAGCTGTCTATTATGTTGAACAAGGTGGTTCATACTTTCGGTGGCGCCGTCTATCATGGGATGAAATCTTAAAGTGTGACTGAACATTTACATCACGACTCGCGTGGCAATGCTTAATATGTTGCACAAACTAATAGTGACTGTTGAATCTGTGGATGAAATCGTCAAGCATGACTATTAAAATGAACGTTATCGAGTTGTCATTTCGTTTAGTGTTCTTTCTTATGTTGTACATGGTTATTCTAACTTTTGAGTCTGTGGATGAAATCCTGGACTTTCCTGTCACGTGAAAGCTACTAAGCAGTCCTTTCCTGTGAGTGTTTATAATGTTCTACAAGGTGGGTCAATTTTTGATTCTGTGGAAGTAATCCTTACGTGCAGAAAGCTTATCGTTTTGGTTTTAATTGTCTCAGTGCGAAGCTCATAGCTCGGCTTCCATTACTTCGTTGTTTACCCATTCGATTAGGTATTTGAATGGAAGAAAACACCCTGGTTATGTTCCATATATGAGAAGAATACTACATTTTCGCAAAAAAGAGAAGATTCCTTATCAAAATTTGATCATTTAGAATCCAAATAATGGAATAACAGAAATGCAAAGTTTCGTATCAGCGCTCCTGTATGTTTGTCTCTAAACGAAAATGACGTGAGAAATACCAAAAAAAAGAAAACAGAGAAACTAAACTGAACAAAACTCTACTCCTGAATATGTCATGGTAAACAGTTTGCAAACAGTTAAATTCCGGAAGCGATATTCTTTTAATAGTGCACCCATATTTGTGTTTAAAATCTTGTAAGTATGACCCAACTTACAAACATATGAGATGTTCAGTAGTTCCTTGGCTTGTCCTTGGCTTGTCCTTTCGTCAGTTCTTTTTGAGGGGGGGGGGGGGGGGGAACAATAGCGATATTATGCAACCTGTAAAAGGAAATAAATTGATTTAAACTAATGCAGAACTGTTAGAATAAATTAGATTTGAGGTTTTGGGGTTAAACTCGGTTTATATTTGGCTGTAAACATTACTGAGGGACATGTACCTTTTAACTGAAAAGCTAAAGGATAACCGAATTTGATACTAATAAGAGACAGCTAACAAACTTTAAAGGTAAATATGTGACTGATCATCGCAGTTATGAACACTACTTAAGCAGTAGTGAAAATAAAGCCTGAAAAAAAAATTCAGGCTTGTACGGGATTCGAACCCACGACCTCTGCGATACCGGTGCAGCGCTCTACCGATTGATGAGCTAACAAGCCATCTGGGAGCTGGTTGTTTTGTTGGTTCGTAATATACCCGCGCGTGGTGAATATATGAAAGTCATAATAAATTTGAACATTAATCATAATTAATTTGAACATTAATCCGCAGTTCAGATATGATTTTCATATATGCATTCTCATATATTCACCACTCAAGGGTATATTACGAACCAACTAAACGACCAGTTCCCAGATGGCTTGTTAGCTCAGTCGGTAGAGCGCTGCACCGGTATCGCAGAGGTCATGTGTTCGAATCCCGTACAAGCCTGAATTGTTTTCAGGCTTTATTTTCACTACTGCTTAAGTAGTGTTCATAACTACGATGATCAGTCACATATTTAATCATTAATCCGCAGGTCAAATATATGATTTTCATATATTCATTCTCAAACTTTAAAGTTGCTAATTGTAATCAATTTTTTCAGCTTGTTGATCACCCAAATATGGCGCAAGACAAAGCCAAACCATAAGACAAACAAAAAACCCCTAGTAAACGATATACAAGCTGGTATCGAGCATCATCAGACCGCTTAAATGTTGACAAAATGTTACTTAATTACTGTGGTTGTTGCTTATAAGTGTATGTCGAGGGAGGGAGAAGGCTGTATTTTAACTTACATTAAATGATGTCCCAGTTCTTTGCCTTGTCTTCGGCTAGTCCCCTTGTAAACCCTTTTGAAGACAGAAACGGCAGTTTCAAGGTCTCCTGGTGGAAAGAATGGTGTTAAAATCGTGAGAAGTTTTAATTCACCACACTTCAATTTAGTCAATTCGCTACATTTTGAAACTGACAAATTCTATAACAGTTTAATTAGCTTTACACGTAACACCAACACTGTGAGCCAAATTCACGTTTTGAACAAGAAATAACTGATCAACGTTCTTTATAATATGTTGCAGCGGAACAACTTCGTAGCGAAACGACCGGATACCGCGTTAACACAAAGAATATCTCAGTTCGGTTATCTGCGTACCCGGCTCCACATATTTATTCTTCTCATTTCCTTTGTGACTAGGGAGCCCAGGTTTTATAAGTCTCTTGTTTTCTTCTGGGTTCCCTTGCCAGTTTACTATTATTGTATTTAACTGTTTATCAAATGAAGAATGATCCTCGCAGTTGTGAACGCAATTTATGCAATTGCGAAAAGAAGCCTGAAAAAAATTCAGGACTTCAACGGGGTTCAACGGTAACTGTTTATGTTGTTTAATTGGCTAAATAAAAGAACTGAACTGAACTAAACCAACTAGAGAGGGAGGAGTACTTCCTGTACTCACAATTTTTGAAGAAATACAAGCCTACTTGGTGAGATGCATTAAGAATACCATAACCTTATTCTTTAAAGTAAAACTTCATAATTACCTTGCAAAGAAACGAAGAAACCACATCACCGACTTCATGAATTTTGCCCTGTCAGCACGTGCGTCCAGCGTTCGTCCAGAAAGTCATGTTTTCGTGATTAACGGCTGGTAGTTTTCATTGCAGAAATCTCCAGTGTTATAGTGTTAAGTAGGATAGGTATTTCAAAGCACAGCATGAACGCTTAGTTGAAAGAACGAGCTGGTAGCTTGCGGGAAGCCATGTTGTGTTTCTGTACTCGTCGCATGTGGAAGGTGACAGAACTGAGCATGAATAATAATAAGAAAAATTTGCAATTTAAATAAAGAAATGTGCATCCCGGCCAAGCATAACGGAAAGACTGGAAATCATATCGCAAAAAATCGAAAATCATAGCGAACGGGGTTTGTCTTTTTTGAAAAATGGACCTTATTTTAAACTAACTTGCCTTAAAACCCATTCAGCAGAATTTCATGACATTTTTGGGTTGTTCGCGATTCGCAGTACATTAGCACAGTACTGAAATGATAAAATAAAGTATGTCTTCCTTATCTAAGAAACATAACATAAGCCTTGCCATAAACGCCTCGGATATATCAAACGGTCGTTTCGAAACACGGCACAAAAGTTCATTCAAATGCTCTTTATAAGAAATCCGTGATTGTAAAATCTTTGAAAGCACTAACAAGTCGTTTTCTTACTTGAATATCTTACAATCACAGCCACCCAGTGCCCCGTCCACACGTATCCGGATATTTTAATTGAATCCGCAACTTTTTCTTTCCGGATTCGCCCTCCATCCACACGCATCCGGCGAATCCAGCATGCGAATCCGCAACTTTTTAAGGTATTTGCCCTGGCAAAATTAACATGTTTTATATTTCACCCATGCTTTGCTATCTTATTCGTCGGTGCCCCTATTTTGCAGAAAGAGAGATTTTTTGACAAAATATCTTCGAGGAGATGAGAACTCCGAAGCTAAAATTCGTGAATTAGCCGGAAGCCGAAAATGTTTTCGAGTGGAGGATTGGGTCGGTTGCTCAGTAGGCTGCACAATCATTTTTCTGCATTTTCGCTGACTCTTGTATACATTTAACTTCTTTGAAGGCTTGTTTATATCTTTCGTGTGCTATTTATCCTCGTAGACACCATATTTGATCAGAAACTTGTCAGTAGTCTTCTGGGGCTACTATTTGACAAAACCGGAAGTCTGGGACGGGTACCCATCTAGCAACGGGTAAACAAAACAAAACCTCGTGGTTTCAACGAATCTGCAGGCCTTATCAGCAGCGGAAGTTCATTCAAAATGGCGGAATCGAATTCGAAAGGCTTTCATCTCCTCAAAAAACTCAGATTTTCACACATTGGACTGGAATTTCGATTTCTTGCCTAATGACGACCCAGGGAAAATGAAATAACTCGAAAAATACTTTGTTTGAGGCTGAAATATTTCGCAAGAACGTTCATCACTCGTAGACGAACCAATGTAGTTTCGGGCCCAATCGTTGAGTTTGTCTTCGTCTTGAAAAAAATTATTGCATGCGGTGAATTAATCCAAAAGTAACATTGTTCGTTTTTAACAGGAATATTTCATTTCAGACTGGGCCCGAAACTCGATCAATGCAACAGGTAATACTTAAAAGAAATTCAATTCAATTTTGCCATAATTTCAGATATGAGAAGAAAAAAACAGAAAGTTTGTGATTTCACTTCAGTTAATAATTAACCTGACACGCACCATGTGGTACCTGAGCTTCCAAAATTCTGGCATAAATAGGTGCTTCATTACATGGAGATACCTCAAACATATTTAAAATGATACAAATTCAGCGTAAATATTTTATTTTTTGAAATGTGCCCAATTTAAGCAGGGCAGATACCTTAAATCCGCTCTCCAGATTGGAAATTTTTGAATACGCAAAGAATTTGGAATTGTGTGAACGGTCGAGTCTGGATATTTTCAAATCCGCCAACCCGCACGCCTAATGCCGCATGCTCTGTTGACAATAGTCATAGACGACTACTGGATACTAGAACGAATCCGGATGCGTGTGGACTAGCCTCCTTCGCAGACGTCTTTGGGCTCGTCACGCGTTCCTTGCCCACGAACGTCTGCTAAACTGAACTGCCACTTCCGTTCGTCGGCGGTTGGCCTTTGTTTTGAAGAAACCAATAACGAGCTGCGTAAGAATGGAAATCGACACTCGATTCACGTGCATCGTCTGTGAAAATAATCCAGGGGTCGAAGTCCTACTTTCCATAAATTAGAAAACGAACTATGATTGGCTAACCGCCGCGAACGGAAGTGGTAGTTCAGTTCAGCAGACGTTCGTGGGCAAGGAACGCGTGACGAGCCCAAAGACGTCTGCGAAGGAGGCTACGTGTAGACGGGCAAATTCGATTTGAGTACGTTTCGTGTGGAAGTGAAATTTTTTTAATCCGCAGGGGAAAAGTTGCGGAATTAAAATATCCGGCCGACGTGTGGACGGGGCCTAAATAAGAGGCTTAATGTAAATTGAAAATACTTTGTTACCATGATAAGTTTAACATTTCCTTGTAAAGCTTGAAGGAAAGTGCGGGAATGGGCAAAAAGAGTTTATTTGCAATTTACTTGAAAATTCACTTACAGATTTTTTTCTTATTTGGCCTCCAAGCTGTGGGACTTGAATAGTTTGCACTCTTAAAGTTTCGTTGGAAGTGTCTGACTGGATTTCGAGATAATTGACCTTTTTCAAAACAAGCGGCCTCGCGTTACCGTCGCTATGGTAACAGCTGTTGCTTGGAAACCAATGAGAAAATAAACTTTTATCAAACGTCGAAAAGATGTTGTAGTGTGAAGGAAGTCGAAGCTTGTCTTCTATAGGAAATTTTGATTCCAACAGGAAGAAAAAAACCTGATGCGAGCTAGCTAGCCTCCTTAAATTCAGTTCATGGTATAACTGAAAATCAATGACTTATTGCCGGGAACTGGCTCTTTGCGATCTATATAAGCAATTATCCCCACGTGCCAGGTGTTTTAATATAAAATTTTGACCAAAAAGAGGAAAAATACCCAAAACATTGCCCTGTATACGGTTTTCAAAACTGTTTATGCTGCTTACAAAATATGATCAATGTTTATATACGTAAACTGGTGTTCTATAAAGTGCCACGTGTTGCTGTTCTTTGACAATGAGTGGAAATCATCTCGTCGGAAACCCGCTCAGCGTATTTCCTGAGCTCGTGATTGGTTCTAACACTAGAAATGTGCAGATGTAGTTTTCAATACCACTAACACACAAACACAGCTTGCTTTACAAACGAAATCGGGTCATCGCCGAATTCACTGACTGCCATCTTCGAGTGGGCAAAACATGAAGAAAATCTTAACAAAGTTCTTGTTTATTTTCATCACCGCAATTCTTTTATTGTCGAGTTTAATCGATGCAAGAGATCTCTTCTCAAGAGATCTTCAACCTCCAAACAGAGGAGATTTTCTTGGAGAATATACTTCTATTCATAGACCATGGTACGGAGGCCGAAGAGAAGCTATGCTGCCCAAGAAGGTATTTTAAGATATTCATGTATAGCGTGTGATAACGAAAACCCAAGGATGAAGGAAAGAAAAGTAGCCTTAGTAGAAATCTCTGCTGAAGAGCGCCGAATCACAAGAATTTCAGCAAAGTGATAAGTAGATAAAGAATATGGTTTATAACTTCCTTTCGAGTGTTTTACTACCGTCAGAACTGAAATGGCTCAGTTTTATGTGACACTATGTTATCTCTTATAAAGCAACTCCGAGTAACGTGTTTATTCTATGTGCTCTTATTTTGTACCCACAATAGCGAGTTTTCCCCCTTTTTTTAATGTTGACGTTGGGTCTTCATCTTCTTTGAGTATTCTTTGAGTATCAAACCTTGATTTTGCATTGTCAACGTCTCGGAAGATTTAATTCTCCTGCAATGAGCATTATTAATTTTTCGTGTATAAGACCGTAAAAAAGGCAATGAAAAGCGAATTTTTAATAACTGAATAGTTAGTTTATAAGCAAATTAAGCTGGTGCGGAAAGCGAGATTGAAGAATCAAGTACTGTTCGTGAAAGACCAAGAACCTTTGTTTATCTGCCTTTTCATTCATATAGTCTTATCAACTTTCAACGCAAGCTGCGAAACGAATAAGGATGGATCATTTTTATGTTTCAATTAAATCCCCAGGAAGTACAAACTTAACTGGTGATTGTTTATATAATAAACGGACGTCAGATTTGTCGTGTCGTTCAATTCTGCTAGCTTTAGATCCTCGATGGATAAAAACATCGTGGTCTTTAGACAGAACGAAAATTACCCTCGCTTAACTTTCGTGTCCGGTCATACGGGCAGAAAAACCAATATTAGCTAATTTGCGGACCGATTTAATTTAACGCTTTATTGTGTGAGGCTTCTGACAGTGAGACAAATCGCATGATTGTTGCTCACAATGGGAAGCTAAACATTGCGTTTCCAAAAAAAAATTTCGGCTTTTAAGACTGATTTATCAACAATCGATCGCTTGGTCAAACAGTTTTTGTGTCAGTGCTTGGCAATTATGCTCATTTATTTGTGTCGTTACCGGTGCAATTAATCCGGTTCTAGACAGGTATGGCTCAATGTCATTGGAAAAGACTTTTCGTCAGTCTCCGGTGTTCCGATGTTGTCTGTCTTTGGAAGGGTATTGATCCCTTCAGTTGGAAGTAAGTCAGTACGGATCGATTCAGGAATGGATTGTTGTATCTACAAGAGGCTTAAATCGATGCAGCTTTGACGTTAAATGTGATAATAAGTCTTGATGTTTCAAGTGTCCACATCGTGTGGAGACTTACTATTGACCTATAACTCGAACAGCCAAGTGTGGGACCCGTAGTGTGAATCTAGCTTTTGAGTCTGTTTGTCTGTGGACACAATTGTGAAATGTCGCCATTCAAATGAAAGCTAATGTGCAGTACTTTCCAATAGTATTTATTCTACTGAAGTGAATTTTAAACTTTAGACTAACTTTTCACCTGAATAAATCCTTGAGATATGATTATTCAAATGACCATAGCGCTTTTTTATTTTCAAACTATTATTTTTGATGTGTGGAGTTTCTCTTTGATTTTTATTATTTTGGGTGTGCTCGGAAGAGTCACGTTTGTTGAGCAAACAAGTCAAAAATGACAACTGGAGGAAATGACTGTGCGGGCGTACCAATCAATTTTTTTAAAATAAACTCCTGAAGAAATTAAAGAGTACTGAACAATTGCCGTTGACGAGTATTAATGATTTAAGCCTAAAAATGAGTCCTTGTTAATTATATCAAAATTGTCAGCCAGCCCACAGAAAATCGTCAACTCGAAGAAGTGCGAGCAATATACTTACTCAAATAATCTGAGAAAAAGCTAGAGAAAATTGTCTTTAAGTCTCAAATTTATGACAGTCGCCTGACAATAGCGTTAATACCAACCAAGACAAGCGAATCTTTTCACCAAAAGTATTATGTGCCCATCAAATTACGTTAGATTGGGAGAAAGTTGGAAAATTGAGAAATCGCTAATGTGACAAGGCACACTGTAAAACTAATTATAAACCCCGAGAAAGCTGAAAATCGACATCCACGCTGAGGGAATCATATTTTTCCTAAAATGCCACAATAAATTTACCCCACAATAAATTTTGTAAATAGGCTTAAAGTTGTTTCTCAAAATTCAAAAATTTGTAAGGAAAAATAAGCCATGAGAACCAAAGGATCTGATCGTTAGTGCCACGCTTTTTTCATAGTTCAAGAAATTGACTCGGAGTCAATTTCTTGAACTATGAAAAAAGCGTAATGCAACGACTCAGTACGAAAAGAAAACATAGCAAAGAAAATGTAGAAAGTGGTTTCGTGTCATTTTTGATATGATAGTGGTGGCAGTGTCATCGGGGATTGCGTGAAAACGTTTCGCAGATTTCCGTTAGGCGAGATTTTCTCTCCAAGACAATTAAAGCACCTGTCTTGATTTATTCCTTTCAGAAACACGTGGTTAGGCCAATCCACTTCCGTACGTTTCTTGCAAAAAAAGTCAATGTTTTTAGGGGCGATAAGATTTGGTTGCTATGAACGTTTTCGTTGTATCAGGAGCCTGTTGTATAGTATTATGTGCTTTTGTTCCGAGCAAAGAAACAGAGATACGTTATTATTCCAATTATCGGAAATGTATACATCAACAGCGGTATCTCTGCTAACGTTATTCCACCAATTCTCGCTATACTATGTCTAGGTTTTTCATATAGGTAGTTTTCATAGAGACGTCTATTTTTATTACACAGAAACATATCTAAATTTTCCCACGATTTTCTCGAAAGTAATTGCAACGGGTCTTTCATCTCTCTATTTTACGTCAAGATAACTTCTTTCTATATTGGTTATGGTTGACGAGCTGTTGTTAAGTTACGCTCCTCTGATTTACTCGTTGATGTTGTTGACAGATTATTTATAGCTTTCTCACATCGATTCAATAGTTTTTCTTAACAATTTCAAATTATTCTTTGAGTATCTAGTCTTAACTCTATCACTCTCAAATTTGAGCCCAAATGTTGATCCAACTTCTAGAACTAAGCGAAAGGTGAAAATAAAAACTACCGTATTAGGATACCGTAGGAAGACTAGTTTTGCGCCGCGGAAATTATCATACGAAAGCTGAACACTATTTTTTCTATTTCGAAAAGGTGTTCTCAGGGGTGAAATCGAAAAGGACAAAGGCTTAATATGTTTGAATACATTTTGAATAAAAACGGAAATTGATATATTTTATTGTGAGTAATCTTATTTCATTCATACAACACTTCGCTTTATTTCCGTCTTGTTACCCGGAAACGTAACCCACTCTGCAATCCAGTATGTCTCAAAAACAAAATTTAAAGGGAGGAAGTAAGGTCCTTCTAGAATCAGATATTTCTTTCCTTTATGCAGTTTCTTCTTTCTTTACCAATAATCTCTCCTCTTCTTTTCAGATATAATTCTATCTTACAAATGGTGCAATTTTTAACTATCATCACTCTCATCTCTTCTGTTGATTCATAGCATCTTTTGGTCTATGACATTGCCGATCGTGTTTCGCCAGAAACTTAATATAATATCTGTGTTAGTTGCGATTTAATCAGAATAAATATTGCGTCGAAACTGCAACTTTTCACGTATGATTTCTTTAGATTTGTATTACCCTGACGCATTGAATTAGATATGGTATCAAAGTCATTTTACAGAGAGCCTTGCATTTAAGCTAGCTTTTTCGCTATATTTTCCCACTAACAAGTGACAAACCGCGTTGACTTATCTTAAAAGGAATAGATATTCCACACAGTCAAGGCTAGGTTTTATGATTCAAAAAAAGATTAATTTGCAAAAGGAATGAAAAACAAATGAACAATAGGATTAGCCGAACGGAAAACGCTTGTAAAGAACAAGACCGCTTGTCACTTCTCATAGAAAGCCTAAAATGAATCAAGCGGCTTTTATTCTGGATTAAAAGTGACAGCGAACTACTAATTGTTAACTTAAACGAAGCTATTGACGAACACTGGAAGGTAATGAAGGAATATGTTTATTCTCTACATTTCGATTTTCAGGGAATGAACTCGACGTTGCCTGATTTTTTACACAATAGTAATTAACTCGTGAAAAATTTCACTGACTTTTGCTATAGTTTTAATGCCCAAAGGCCGCAAATTTGCTTTTACCTTAAAACTCAACCATTAGGACATAATTGGTTTTAATCTTATCGGCTCCCTCATTTTTTTTCTAAAAACAAATGAAAGGTCGACGGTTTTAATCACCAAAACGAACAAATTAAGCGGATGTAATAAAAACAGACAGATCACCGCTATAAAAAGATTAGTGCTTAGATGCTTTGCCTTAAACGTTATCAAAACGCTAAGTTGTTGTTAATTCACCGGCAAAACGGAATAAGAAAGGCATCATATTTAGCGAAAATGGCAAGTCTCGTTCAACAAGTTGTGGTTGCAACTTTAATTTTCTTATTGCGTGTGTTAATAGCACGGGGAGAAAATAATACGCCGCCATTTGAAGGGACTGAAAACAAGGAATCATCTAATTTGAAACATAGGCCATGGTATTCTGGCAAACGGAACAAGTTTTCGTTACAAAACGAGGTAAGGAGCAACGGAAAACCAAATGGTGTAATCATAGTAAGTTATACGCTCTTTGCAAAAGTCTGAAAGAAGCCACTGAAACCTGTTTTCGATTTCTTTTTGCACCGGATTTTTCACTCTATTTAAATTGCACGGCGTTCCTCAAGATAACCAGAAAATTTCTCAAAATAAAAGTAATTTTTCAAATGTACGTAACCATAAAGTCTTTAAGCGTTTAATCTTTCAAGCTATAAAAGCGTTTTTGAATGAATATCGGCGATTTCGGCGATTTTTCAAGAGTATTTGAGGCAACTCAATAAAACTGATGAAACAAATGTCACTTAGTTAACAATAGGCAATACTCAATGGTACTAAGTTTCTGCTAACACTTTATATTTCCTTACGCTTGTTAACTGAGCCAATCCGGCAAAAATATGAACCTCAAATAAATTTTAACAGCGAAAAAGCCAAACTAAGTTATTTTGTTCGATTTACCAATACATAACTCATTTATCTTTTCAAACCCTTTTTGTTCTGTGAATGACACCTGTAGCTTGGCTTAATTATGCACACCCTCTGGTTCACTATGTTTGTTTCTGATGGACAGAAGGAGGTGATTACTCACAATAAAACGCTATCTCATTTCGCCGGGTTTAAGGCGTCGAATTCCGCCCGTTATGGCTACCTTTTCGGGCTGTCTTAGTAGGGCCATGGACAAAATACAGTTGTACGTGAACTCATATCGTAAGGCTTATAAGGAGGAGGGTTGGCTGCAAGTTAAGGAACCAATCAGAATTCGAAATGTTAAGCGCGGGAAAAAGCGTGCGAATAAGCCACCCTGACACCCTGAATGGTGGTGGTGGTTTGACCTTTCATCAGCTGAGAAAATGGCGCGAGTTTCCATGCCAACCACAGATCGCAGTTAAGGAAAAACCAAGTCACTTAAATGTAACTAAAGTCATTATAAAATGGCAATCAAACCAAGGGAATTGATGAAGCAAAAGGGAAATAATGCACTTTGCTTTTCCTTTGAACACAAAGGTTTTCAAAATAAGGCAGACACCTCGAGCAAGGGACTAATCATCTTACGGCAAACGTTTGGTATATTTAAGGCAATAGTTGCAAAATTTTAGCTATTAATATGTTTTATCTTCACAGCTAAGGAACACAAGAGCATTTGCAAGAAAATTTGGACTGCAAAAACAAGGCTTTAAAAACGAAAGCTAACGCGACAGCCGAGACCAAGAGTAGAGAATGACGAGGAAGATCGGATGTCAGCTCTTCAATAGAGGATTGAAAAACTTATATCTTTTACTTTATAACTAATTGGTAAAATCAACTAAAATTGCTTCAAATGTTATCTAGGGAACGCATTATATTGCTTTAGCTGATTTAGAAAATGTTGTGAACGTAAAGAGAATTTATCTTTTGAATAAATAAAAATCGCTTAATTTACTACAAATATGAACTAGCGTCGTGACTTTAATTATGGACTACTTTGTTACATTAATCAGAGACTCAATCATTGCAGCCACCACTGAAGTGTGGTAGAATGAACAGAACCAAGGAAAAGCACTCCTCAGTGAGTAGCTTTGATATCAATGGTCAAACTTCAAAATATTTCAAACGTAAAGGTAAAAACGCCTTAGTTTTTTACAGTGATGGGCTCCTGTTACAGCCTAATAAACAGCAGCTCAGAAAATTACAACATGATAACCCATTTAAACCGTCTCTTTGGGATTTCATCCACAGACTCAAAAGTTAGAACCATCTTGTATAACATAATAAATGGGTCAATAAATAGCTCCACAGGAAAGTACTGCTTAGTGGCTTCCACCGGGGGGTTGGGGAGGGGGGGGGGGGGTGGGGGGAGGGATGCTCCCTTATATGAACCATAGATACGTGCCACCGCAAAGGGTATCAGATATAAACCGTTGACTAGCAGTTTTTCTTCAATCTGAAGTTTGCATCCTGTTCTCATTGGTAATTTTAAAATGGTGCCACAATCTAGTCTTGCTGCCGCACATAACACCAATAAAGTTAACTGTTAGAATGTTTTAATCTTATTTAACGTAAATATCTTAGGTTTTAGACAAATTGTAAATTCTCTTAGGTTCATTAGTATATTAGATCCTTAGATAAACGACCCCACAAGCTTTTAGCTTAGAACGTTATCGTTTCAAAATAAAGGTTGTATGAATGCCGCCAGAACTCAGTACCCTCCTTTTATATACAACAAGTGCCAACAGTAATTAGTCCCTTATGTGCTTTAGATTTGACGAGCCCAGACAACGTGACTATGCCATGACAAGGTACTTTCACTGGATAGTACATTCCAAGGTTTCCATTAATGGAAACACTTAAGGGTCATCGAGAGATCCAAACTTTAGGAAAAGAGATAGCTATTGGTGCACGTGCCAAACGGAACCTTCTGGTGTTTAGTGTCTTTGATAGCCGACCCTGAGAGATCATCAATTGCCAAAGGTTTCTCTTGAAAGGAAAGCTACTTCATCACCTTTAATTCTCTAGGGTTAAAAGCGTGAAAAAATCTTTGCATCCATATTCGTAAAAAAAAGAAGAGAATGAAAGGTAACAATGTACTTTTGACGTTGCCTCCAGACAAACTTTTTTGTGCCATAAAGGTACGAGACCTTTTTGAACCAAGAGATCACGATTAGTTTATGGTCACTTGTGAGATATGTTTATTCACCAAAGGTAAGTGTGCCACAAACAAGAGCGATTTCCCCCATGCAACCAAAGGGAAAGTTAACGCAGTTCTGAATCTTCTGAGGGATTAAACTCAAATGCAATTGGCCATGTTCTAAACGAGTGAGGGCCTGGGCACGAGTTTTAAAATTTATCGATTGGAAAAAATTGTTTCCACTGCATGAAAGAGCATCTCAAAAATGGTCACCTTACAAACTTTGACGCTGTTCAGTTGAATTGGAGTTGAAACAAAAGCTTTTGAAAATTGTGAAAATTAGAGACTTTGTATGGTTTGGAGGGACACTTTCCGAAATAGAGACATTTGTATGGGATTTTTTAAAGATCTAAATGTATGTCAACTGGCGACTTTTCGACCAAACATAGTCCTTCCTGAAAGTACTTATTTTGAGAGGTCCTTTCATATGAAAATCGATTTAGTTCAATGCCATTGATTTTAAATGAAGTTTGGATTCGTTCCCAGGCCCTTACTCGTTTAGAACATGGCCAATTTCCTTTTTCCCCCAAGTTGCTGTGCCACCTGTGTGTGATGCTATGCAGTTACACTGTCAAAGGAGGATCCCTCAAAGGTACATCCTGTTTATCTAATGTCATGAAGAGAAAGTTTATTTGTTAGATGTGTTCTCAAAGGCTGCCGTTGATTCCCAGTCGGATTCACAGAAAGGCTTGTTTAATAACACCATTTAGTATATACCACACAAGTGAATATTGCTTTTCACGCGCTCTGATTCGTTAATTCGGAGGTGATTAGCAAGTACTATTCACCTCCCAGCAGCCGGTGCGCGAGATTTTACAATATCTGACAGCTTGTCGGTATATTGTCACATATGAAGTAATGTTTTGGTCCGCTAATTATTCAGCTTGTGTGGTATACACTGAAACAATTATTCACCTCAGTGTCGGTGAAAGTGGTGGATATTTACCACGCCGCTTCGCGGCTCGGTAAACATTCACCACTATTCACCTCCACTTCGGTGAATAATTGTTAAATATTATTATATTATATTAACTTCTTTTGTAGTTCATCACGAGAGCAGCTCTCAGTAGGCGTTGGTTATATTGTAATCGCGATCGGAAAGAAATAAAGTAGCGCAATATATTAAGCATGAAAAGTTACGAAATACAATAACCAACGTTATTTCTCAATTTCAGGTACACTTAACCACTTTATTGGCAAATCAAACTCGTGAATGTTATTTTGTGAGTTCATATGCATAAACGGGTGGAAGAAACTTTCAATTAACTTTTATCAAAAGCGTAAATACCAAAGCCTACAATTAACTACGGTCGTGTACCTCCTTTTGTAAAATAAATTTTCTCTTCTATTTATTAATGGTCTTTTTATTGGTAGAACCTTTTTGTGACAGGCGATAAATTTCACCATACCGGCGTAAAAATTATAAACTGACAACGGAAACTGAAACAAAATTACTTCAAGTAAAGTACAAATTTGAAAATTAGAAAGCAAAAGTTCTTGATCTGACTACACGTCTTCATTGAAGTTTCGAAACTTGAAAGATTCCTTGTTTTTCGCAAAAAAAATCATTGAGTGACTGCATATATGTTTCCAGAACTACCGCTGGCCATATGATCAGACTGAAGGCACTGGTAACGGTATCCTTCACATTGTTGTGTGAATTTAAAGCCAGTCTTGCGTATCATATTTCAATTTACTCTGAGATATTTGTCGAACGACTTGTTGACTTGTCGAGGTGAGACAGGTTTACTTTAAGTCGGACAAGGACGAAGGGATATAAGAAAGGTAAGCCACCTTTATTATTTTGTTACTTTCTTTTGTTCGTATTTATGATGGCAGTCGAAAGCATAATTTTAAACGGTCGCGTAAACTCTAAACCATTGAAAACTGGACAATATGAGTCATTGCCAAAGATGCTTATCATTAAAAAATACACATGAAACTTGGTAAACCGCGTCTTCATTTACAGAGGTCCAAATCAGCCATATGGCAGCTTACTTTCACCGCTTGGCTTCTCCTTCTCAAAAATTTGGAAAACCTTGGTTATCTTTCTAAAGTTATCATAAAGCAAATAACACCACGTGAAAAAGTGTTATTGTTCAATCATTTTCATGCGAAGAGAAGAAAATTGCATTTCGGACTTAAGGCTCATCTTGGGTGGAGAATAAACCGCAATAAACGATGCCGTTTATATAAGAATAAAAGGCGCTTTCTGTTTCTAGATACATAGAGTTATGGTAATTCAACTTGAGTCTTTCATATCATGTCTGAAAGCTGACAGTCTTAAAAGTTAAGATGAAGCTGTGGAAACAAGAAACGAGGGCGAATATTTCAACAGCTGTTTCAATTGATCTCGGAGAAGTGTCCTCGTTGTTACAGAGGGGAGTGTTCGTATGAGTCTTTACACAGCATCGGCCAATGCCTTTCAATTAATCACAGCACAAATAAATATCGTGTCTTAGATCACGAGCAACATTCTCCTTAATCTTCGTTCCCCTTGACCAGTGGTTGGGAAACGAGTGAAAGTGGACAGTCAAGATCCGGAAGTCTGAACATATCGGACTTCCGGTTGAATTGCGCATGCTTAGAGGGACCATTCCCTTCATTGCGCACTTCCCTCCACGTCGGAATTTTAGTTTCTCTTATGTATTGTTTCTCAAAACCAATCAAAACAGCTAACCACTGTAATCCCGAAACCCTTCTCGACAAAGCCTTCTAATTTACCGCTGGCTTGACTGTCTAAGATGCATGCCAAGCAAACGGCAGACTAGGGTCTAGAATTCGTCCCAACGTGTGACTTAACACTCATGCGGAATTTCCAATACAGTTTTCGAGAGCGGTAAACAAGGGTCGTGCAAGCGATTTTAAGACAACTCGAGGACCAACGTTAACCTCGCAAACTATGACATCATGTCCAACACAGAAACATAGGAGGACCGGCACTACCAGGGACGGAGCCCTCTGGAGGCTGAGACGAACTTGCTGCGAGGTGTAAAAACCTTTGAGGCAAAGCGCAGCTGCAGAGTAGGAGAAGAGAGAGAAAAGAAAGCAGAGGCTAGCCCCAGTAACCCTAACCTGAAAGTCTGTGATCACGCTTAGGGGTACGAAATGCTGACCTTCATTTCAATGTTTTGGTCGTGATTGTTTCGTATGGATGATTTTGACATAGTTAGTAACCATCAATCATTTGTGAGCAAACCACGACTCTAATTCGATGAAAATCAAACGCGTGACTTCTTGTGATTATTGATTTTGATCCGTTATTATTTGGTGACAGCGTCCAGTTTCTATCAGTTTCATCTCTAGCGAAACTTCAAAGCTATTTTTAGGCCTCAAAGTGAATCTCTTCAGGGGCACCCAACGAGCCAAATCAGCCAAAAGCTATAGAAAGGTATTTTTAGGTACCCTATGTTGTTTGAAGTATGTTTAAAGTGATGTTTTCAATAGCTAGAAGAATTTCATCTGTTCGGATTCCCTAGCTGAAATTTTAATTGCCCGAAAATGTTAGGGAACAAATGAAAAAAATCTTCCTTTGAGAAAATCCTAGATGAAGATAATTTTCTAGGGACCTATTTTTCTTTCCGAAAATGCTAGCTGACGTTTTTGACTGCCAAAAACAGCAATAACGACCTTTCCGAAAACCTCAGGGGCTGTGATTTCCACATTACGAATCTTTTAGGCCACGTTTTACTTATGAAAATCCGAGTGCATTCTTTAATCGACGCCGAAAGCCTAAGGCGAACTACCCTCCACCGAACAGATATCTGCCGAAACGTGTCGCTGGGTGCCCCTGTCTCTTTTGTATTAACTAAATATTTTGGATTTTTAGCTTCAATACTTTTTCATTTTCAATTGCCACCATAATGAACTGTTAGCACGGTCTTTTGAGCACGTTCTGTCGACAGGCAGCCAAACCCATAACTACTTGATCAGATCTGTCGAGTCTTGTGGGGTGCCATCGAGGTACGATCGACTACAGATATGAACTTCGTTCCAAAACTGAGATGAATTGATATTTTGCACTGTAACAAGAACTGACTACAAAGAAAAATTGATTTTCCTCCAATACGACAAAAGTTAATCTTTACAGATCAAATCTTAGCAACACGTACCCTCGGGCGTACATATTTTAAATTGCATGCTCTCGCTGTCTTCTGTCTGAAACCTTACGTTTATCATGATCAACTTTTTACACAAGCGAGGGCATCGCAGAACAAAAACATTTCCTTCAAGGGAAACATCACTAGAAAACAAAACTAAATTACAACAGCGACACCACCAGAATACTGTGGTTTTGTAACCTTTAACGGTGATGTACAAATCATTCACACGACTCTTCACAGAATGATGCTTCATTAGCGGCCCAAGTTTTCCTGGGGCGTCGTTTCAGTTCTATCGATTTATCGACCAGCTGTGGGAAGATGGAGTTTCAGTTTAACGTGCATAAGGATAATGTGGCTATTCTGGTGTTAACAGAAAAGCAGCTAGTCCTAACTACGCAAAAATAAAGATATGTCAATTAAATTCCCCTCATTTTAAAACATTACGGTAATTTACTTAAATCAAGAGAAATACTTTAATTTATACAACAAACTCGAAAGTGAAACAAAATTATCTCTACTCTCAAAATACCCGATTCTCTCCTCCATCATCCGCTTGACAATTTCAGGTTTTAACCGTGCAAACAGTCTGTGTTTCTTCATTTTAGCCCATTCTTGTTCACGATGAGTTGAAAATATTGTTATACAGCGATCAACAATCTTTACTTTCAATGGGAACATTTGGCTCAAAACTAAAACTTCAATGGCGTTGTCAGTGTTCATGTCGCTCCGGCACCAGTCACCAATCAGGTTTTCGCTTTGCCTCCTAAGTCGTTCTATTTGGTACTCAGTTGCTAGCTTAAACAAGCTGAAGCAGTTCCGTCTTGTCAAAGTAAAATCTTGGTCTGGATATATGAATTTCAAGAGCTCTTCGATGTCGCCTGCCTTCTTTCCCGGGAGCTGTATTTCAGAAGCATTCTTCTCCTTGAAATCAGACGAAAACATTCTCTCAAACACCGGTGAAGCCACTGCTAACAGGGTTCGATGGACATGGAATTTCCTGTATTCTACGGAAAGGACGAGATCACTTGATTTCCAGGGCTTTGAGAATGGCCCTTCATCTTGGGATTCAATGCGTGGTGTGTCATAGACTTCAACAGGTATTCCCCTTGCATTCATTTATACTCAGACTGTCAGTTCCGATCTTCTATTCTTCCGTGTGATTGTCGAGATGGTATTACATTGAGATCATCGTGTTCAGTCGAACGGTCGCCATCTTGATTGCTCTGGCGACCTCCTCGTGAAGGTGTATAGCGTGGAGGGGGGACTACTAATTCTGCCCCTCTCCCCCTAGTCCCCAAACACATATCGTAGGCAACAGCCATGATGTTGCCCAGTTTCAGGCCACTTTGGTTTATAATTTATTTTGACTTACTCCAGGAAACCTTGTCAGTAAAAGCCATTGGAAAAAATGATTATACTTGAAATCACACCAGAAAAAGTCAGCAAAAAAGTATTTTGGCCGGAAGGTATGTAGAACTGGGCAACTTAATTGTAAAGAGTATTTGGTGTTTTGATACCATTCAGTACTTCATTAAACTGAATTCGAGAAAATAACTTTTTTCAATGAATGGAGCATATTTCTTGTAAGGGAGTGTACGTTTCTTATGCCGATGGGGGGAGGGAGGGGGGTGTGGTGGGTGGGCTGGAGTAATTTTGCAATAGATAAATAGGGTAACCTTGGCCCGCCACTTGTGTAAAATAAAGCACGATCCTTCACATATGGTCAGGAGCCCTGATGGGCTCCGGTCAAAGTAAAAAGGATGGCCCTATCCCAAAATTTGTAAGCCCTTTTGCTTATCTTCCCTTGTTTTCGAAAATTTCGAACCTGTAATGCCATAATTTAAACTTATGCCGGGCTCTTAATAAGATCGAGGATTTTACATGTGTAGCACTACAGAGAGACAAATTTAATAAATGCAACAAATGTTGACGCCTGTATTTGAAAGCTGGCCAATGATCTCTCAGAACCAAAACAGAAATAATAACACAATAATGAGCTTGTTCAAAGCACCTTCGTGTCTCTAAACATTAGGCGATACACGTTTAGTTAGAATTCCATCCTGGCCTGTCCCAGCCTCCCAGGTGAACGAGCGAAAACAATTTAGCGGGTAACCTTGGGCTTAAGAGAGGAAACGCGAGTACCAACATCCGTGCATTTCTGTGAATTTGAGAAAGGCGGAAAATCTTGCGACCGCAAGATACAAAATAAAGGTATTAAAAAACCAAGTAGTAACAAAAATATACAAACCAATTGAATGATACACCCGGCCCTCAACATGCTGTTAACTTTCGAGCCGCTGATTTATCATGCTTCTCAGAGGTTCCTGTAACTCTTCCCTTTTGACTAAAAATGACATCAAAATATAGGGGGGGGGGGGGGGGGATATACAGATACAGAGATACGTTAATATTCCAATTATCGGAAATGTATACATCAACAGCGGTATCTCTGCTAACGTTATTCCACCAATTCTCGCTATACTATGTCTGGGTTTTTCATATAGATAGTTTTCATAGAGACGTCTATTTTTATTACACAGAAACATATCTAAATTTTCCCACGATTTTCTCGAAAGTAATTGCAACCGGGTCTTTCATCTCTCTATTTTACGTCAAGATAACTTCTTTCTATATTGGTTATGGTTGACGAGCTGTTGTTAAGTTACGCTCCTCTGATTTACTCGTTGATCTTGTTGACAGATTATTTATAGCTTTCTCATATCGATTCAATAGTTTTTCTTAACAATTTCAAATTATTCTTTGAGTATCTAGTCTTAACTCTATCACTCTCAAATTTGAGCCCAAATGTTGATCCAACTTCTGGAACTAAGCGAAAGGTGAAAATAAAAACTACCGTATTAGGATACCGTATTAGGAAGACTAGTTTTGCGCCGCGGAAATTATCATACGAAAGCTGAACACTATTTTTTCTATTTCGAAAAGGTGTTCTCGGGGTGAAATCGAAAAGGACAAAGGCTTAATATGTTTGAATACATTTTGAATAAAAACGGAAATTGATATATTTTATTGTGAGTAATCTTATTTCATTCATACAACACTTCGCTTTATTTCCGTCTTGTTACCCGGAAACGTAACCCACTCTGCAATCCAGTATGTCTCAAAAACAAAATTTAAAGGGAGGAAGTAAGGTCCTTCTAGAATCAGATATTTCTTTCCTTTATGCAGTTTCTTCTTTCTTTACCAATAATCTCTCCTCTTCTTTTCAGATATAATTCTATCTTACAAATGGTGCAATTTTTAACTATCATCACTCTCATCTCTTCTGTTGATTCATAGCATCTTTTGGTCTATGACATTGCCGATCGTGTTTCGCCAGAAACTTAATATAATATTGGGTTAGTTGCGATTTAATCAGAATAAATATTGCGTCGAAACTGCAACTTTTCACGTATGATTTCTTTAGATTTGTATTACCCTGACGCATTGAATTAGATACGGTATCAAAGTCATTTTACAGACAGCCTTGCATTTAAGCTAGCTTTTTCGCTATATTTTCTCACTGACAAGTGACAAACCGCGTTGACTTATCTTAAAAGGAATAGATATTCCACACAGTCAAGGCTAGGTTTTATGATTCAAAAAAAGATTAATTTGCAAAAGGAATGAAAAACAAATGAATAATAGGATTAGCCGAACGGAAAACGCTTGTAAAGAACAAGACCGCTTGTCACTTCTCATAGAAAGTCTAAAATGAATCAAGCGGCTTTTATTCTGGATTAAAAGTGACAGCGAACTACTAATTGTTAACTTAAACGAAGCTATTGACGAACACTGGAAGGTAATGAAGGAATATGTTTATTCTCTACATTTCGATTTTCAGGGAATGAACTCGACGTTGCCTGATTTTTTTACACAATAGTAATTAACTCGTGAAAAATTTCACTGACTTTTGCTATAGTTTTAATGCCCAAAGGCCGCAAATTTGCTTTTACCTTAAAACTCAACCATTAGGACATAATTGGTTTTAATCTTATCGGCTCCCTCATTTTTTTTCTAAAAACAAATGAAAGGTCGACGGTTTTAATCACCAAAACGAACAAATTAAGCGGATGTAATAAAAACAGACAGACGACCGCTATAAAAAGATTAGTGCTTAGATGCTTTGCCTTAAACGTTATCAAAACGCTAAGTTGTAGTTAATTCACCGGCAAAACGGAATAAGAAAGGCATCATATTTAGCGAAAATGGCAAGTCTCGTTCAACAAGTTGTGGTTGCAACTTTAATTTTCTAATTGCGTGTGTTAATAGCACGGGGAGAAAATAATACGCCGCCATTTGAAGGGACTGAAAACAAGGAATCATCTAATTTGAAACATAGGCCATGGTATTCTGGCAAACGGGACAAGTTTTCCTTACAAAACGAGGTAAGGAGCAACGGAAAACCAAATGGTGTAATCATAGTAAGTTATACGCTCTTTGCAAAAGTCTGAAAGAAGCCACTGAAACTTGTTTTCGATTTCTTTTTGCACCGGATTTTTCACTCTATTTAAATTGCACGGCGTTCCTCAAGATAACCAGAAAATTTCTTCAAAATAAAAGTAATTTTTCAAATGTACGTAACCATAAAGTCTTTTAGCGTTTAATCTTTCAAGCTATAAAAGCGTTTTTGAATGAATATCGGCGATTTCGGCGATTTTTCAAGAGTATTTGAGGCAACTCAATAAAGCCGATGAAACAAATGTCACTTAGTTAACAATAGGCAATACTCAATGGTACTAAGTTTCTGCTAACACTTTATATTTCCTTACGCTTGTTAACTGAGCCAATCCGGCAAAAATATGAACCTCAAATAAGTTTTAACAGCGAAAAAGCCAAACTAAGTTATTTTGTTCGATTTACCAATACATAATTCATTTATCTTTTCAATCCCTTTTTGTTCTGTGAATGACACCTGTAGCTTGGCTTAATCATTCACACCCTCTGGTTCACTATGTTTGTTTTTGATGGACAGAAGGAGGTGATTACTCACAATAAAACGCCATCTCATTTCGCCGGGTTTAAGGCGTCGAATTTCGCCCGTTATGGCTCCCTTTTCGGGCTGTCTTAGTAGGGCCATGGACAAAATACAGTTGTACGTGAACTCATATCGTAAGGTTTATAAGGAGGAGGGTTGGCTGCAAGTTAAGGAACCAATCAGAATTCGAAGTGTTAAGCGCGGGAAAAAGCGTGCGAATAAGCCACCCTGACACCCTGAATGGTGGTGGTGGTTTGACCTTTCATCAGCTGAGAAAATGGCGCGAGTTTCCATGCCAACCACAGATCGCAGTTAAGGAAAAACCAAGTCACTTAAATGTAACTAAAGTCATTATAAAATGGCAATTAAACCAAGGGAATTGATGAAGCAAAAGGGAAATAATGCACTTTGCTTTTCCTTTGAACACAAAGGTTTTCAAAATAAGGCAGACACCTCGAGCAAGGGACTAATCATCTTACGGCAAACGTTTGGTATATTTAAGGCAATAGTTGCAAAATGTTAGCTATTAATATGTTTTATCTTCACAGCTAAGGAACACAAGAGCATTTGCAAGAAAATTTGGACTGCAAAAACAAGGCTTTAAAAACGAAAGCTAACGCGACAGCCGAGACCAAGAGTAGAGAATGACGAGGAAGATCGGATGTCAGCTCTTCAATAGAGGATTGAAAAACTTATATCTTTTACTTTATAACTAATTGGTAAAATCAACTAAAATTGCTTCAAATGTTATCTAGGGAACGCATTATATTGCTTTAGCTGATTTAGAAAATGTTGTGAACGTAAAGAGAATTTATCTTTTGAATAAATGAAAATCGCTTAATTTACTACAAATATGAACTAGCGTCGTGACTTTAATTATGGACTACTTTGTTACATTAATCAGAGACTCAATCATTGCAGCCACCACTGAAGTGTGGTAGAATGAACAGAACCAAGGAAAAGCACTCCTCAGTGAGTAGCTTTGATATCAATGGTCAAACTTCAAAATCTTTCAAACGTAAAGGTAAAAACGCCTTAGTTTTTTACAGTGATGGGCTCCTGTTACAGCCTAATAAACAGCAGCTCAGAAAATTACAACATGATAACCCATTTAAACCGTCTCTTTGGGATTTCATCCACAGACTCAAAAGTTAGAACCATCTTGTATAACATAATAAATGGGTCAATAAATAGCTCCACAGGAAAGTACTGCTTAGTGGCTTCCACCGGGGGGTTGGGGAGGGGGGGTGGGGTGGGGGGAGGGATGCTCCCTTATATGAACCATACATATGTACCACCGCAAAGGGTATCAGATGTAAACCGTTGACTAGCAGTTTTTCTTCAATCTGAAGTTTGCATCATGTTCGCATTGGTAATTTTAAAATGGTGCCACAATCTAGTCTTGCTGCCGCACATAACACCAACAAGACGCTCTATGAGCGTTAACTCGGGATACTTTTTTGTTCCAGAAGCCGGACGCACGCTTTCTGATTCTCGAAACTATCCGGCGAATGGTTTGCTTTTGGGTTCACGTAACACCTTTTTGTTCACGTTCGAGCAAAGCTCGTTAAACCGTTTCGAGAGTTGCCATCCATATTCGTTGTCAGCTGTTGTTGTTTACTGCTAGATTAAGTGGCACCATCTGGAGTTTTTTTTCTCTCTGCGAAGCTTGAAAACAAACTCGAAAACACAAGGCGAATCGTTTCCGTGTGTGTGACATGTTTCTCAGAAGCAATCCAGATGTCGCGCATTGTAAAAAGAACTTGAAATTCAAACTGCTCTATTTTCAAAACAAAGCGTGTTACTTGGCTTAAATGTCATTTACCTGATGAAGGTAAAAAATCTAAATGTTTAATTTTAGTTTTTTTTTTTTCTGACGCACGTGAAAACCAAAAATTCGCAAACTTGTCTCTAAATATAGAACTGTCACAGCGATTGAGTTGTGGTATAATCCGGATCAAATTACATCAAAACAACTTTGCGATTATCTAAATATAGAACTGTCACAACGTTCTAATTCGAGTCGATACTCACAGCACGTGCGAGGCTTCCAACCTTGTCTTAAATTCGGCAAACCTTTTCACACGGACAGTCTGTACTGTATTAAAATCCAGCTTCACAACTTTACAAAGATATGTGTAGGAAAATTTGTTCCGCGGTCGAAGTGGATTATTTAACCTTGAGTGTTCACTTGCGGTCACGTATTAAATGGAAGGTATCACATTACGAAAACAAAATCTGCAAAATCTGTAATTTTTCTGTCACAGCATTCGATTTCGACTTGTGATATCGATTAGCCGATAAGCACTACACGTGCGAGGCTTCCAACTTTTTCTTAACACTCGGCATACCTTTTCACGGGGACAGACTGTGCTGTCTTAAAATATCTAGCTTCACAACTCAAACACGATGAATTTGCATAACTTGTAAACAACCGTCGCGTGATGTTAGCCTTTCGACCTTTGGACTATGTGGTTTGCTTTAACCAATGAACACACCGCCACGTGCCTGCTATTGTGCATTGGCCAATCCAAACACCGGAACGTAATTGTATTGTGCATTTTGCTGCACAGGAAAAAAAAAAAAAAAAAAAAAAAAAAGACTGAAATCTGACACATTTTATAACTCGGTATACTTACAGTATCCCGAGTAATAAAGTTAACTGTTAGAATGTTTTAATCTTATTTAACGTAAATATCTTAGGTTTTAGACAAATTGTAAATTCTCTTAGGTTCATTAGTATATTAGATCCTTAGATAAACGACCCCACAAGCTTTTAGCTTAGAACGTTATCGTTTCAAAATAAGGGTTGTATGAATGCCGCCAGAACTCAGTACCCTCCTTTTATATACAACAAGTGCCAACAGTGATTAGTCCCTTATGTGCTTTAGATTTGACGAGTCCAGACAACGTGACTACGCCATGACAAGGTACTTTCACTGGATAGTACATTCCAAGGTTTCCATTAATGGAAACACTTAAGGGTCATCGAGAGATCCAAACTTTAGGAAAAGAGATAGCTATTGGTGCATGTGCCAAACGGAACCTTCTGGGCCCGGTTGTTCGAAAGTCGATTAACTTAATCCAGGATTAACGTAAACTTTGGTTGCAGTTTTTAACTTTTGGATGAAAGTTTCTTTTGCTGGCTTTTGCTTTTCAGGATTCACGTCCTTTAATCTAAAACTTTGCAGAATATCAGCGTTGAACAACGTTCGTGAATATAGAAATTAACTCCCTGGTTAATTTTTAATCTTGGATTAGGGTTAATCGGCTTTCGAACAACCCGGCCCTGGTGTTTAGTGTCTTTGATAGCCGGCCCTGAGAGATCATCGATCGCCAAAGGTTTCTCTTGAAAGGAAAGCTACTTCATCACCTTTAATTCTCTAGGGTTAAAAGCATGAAAAAATCTTTGCATCCATATTCGTAAAAAAAAAAAAAAAGAAGAGAATGAAAGGTAACAATTACTTTTGACGTTGCCTCCTGACAAACTTTTTTGTGCCATAAAGGCACGAGACCTTTTTGAACCAAGAGATCACGATTTAGTTTATGGTCACTTGTGAGATATGTTTATTCACCAAAGGTAAGTGTGCCACAAACAAGAGCGATTTCCCCCATGCAACCAAAGGGAAAGTTAACGCAGTTCTGAATCTTCTGAGGGATTAAACTCAAATGCAATTGGCCATGTTCTAAACGAGTAAGGGCCTGGGCACGAGTTTTAAAATTTATCGATTGGAAAAAATTGTTTCCACTGCGTGAAAGGGCATCTCAAAAATGGTCACCTTACAAACTTTGACGCTGTTCAGTTGAATTGGAGTTGAAACAAAAGCTTTTGAAAATTGTGAAAATTAGAGACTTTGTATGGTTTGGAGGGACACACTTTCCGAAATAGAGACATTTGTATGTGATTTTTTAAAGATCTAAATGTATGTCAACTGGCGACTTTTCGACCAAACATAGTCCTTCCTGAAAGTACTTATTTTGAGAGGTCCTTTCATATGAAAATCGATTTAGTTCAATGCCATTGATTTTCAATGAAGTTTGGATTCGTTCCCAGGCCCTTACTCGTTTAGAACATGGCCAATTTCCTTTTTCCCCCAAGTTGCTGTGCCACCTGTGTGTGATGCTATGCAGTTACACTGTCAAAGGAGGATCCCTCAAAGGTACATCCTGTTTATCTAATGTCATGAAGAGAAAGTTTATTTGTTAGATGTGTTCTCAAAGGCTGCCGTTGATTCCCAGTCGGATTCACAGAAAGGCTTGTTTAATAATACGATTTAGTATATACCACACAAGTAAATATTGCTTTTCACGCGCTCTGATTCGTTAATTCGGAGGTGATTAGCAAGTACTATTCACCTCCCAGCAGCCGGTACGCGAGATTTTACAATATCTGACAGCTTGTCGGTATATTGTCACATATGAAGTAATGTTAATTCGGAGGTGATTAGCAAGTACTATTCACCTCCCAGCAGCCGGTGCGCGAGATTTTACAATATCTGACAGCTTGTCGGTATATTGTCACATATGAAGTAATGTTTTGGTCCGCTAATTATTCAGCTTGTGTGGTATACACTGAAACAATTATTCACCTCAGTGTCGGTGAAAGTGGTGGATATTTACCACGCCGCTTCGCGGCTCGGTTAACATTCACCACTATTCACCTCCACTTCGGTGAATAATTGTTAAATATTATTATATTATATTAACTTCTTTTGTAGTTCATCACGAGAGCAGCTCTCAGTAGGCGTTGGTTATATTGTAATCGCGATCGGAAAGAAATAAAGTAGCGCAATATATTAAGCATGAAAAGTTACGAAATACAATAACCAACGTTATTTCTCAATTTCAGGTACACTTAACCACTTTATTGGCAAATCAAACTCGTGAATGTTATTTTGTGAGTTCATATGCATAAACGGGTGGAAGAAACTTTCAATTAACTTTTATCAAAAGCGTAAATACCAAAGCCTACAATTAACTACGGTCGTGTACCTCCTTTTGTAAAATAAATTTTCTCTTCTATTTATTAATGGTCTTTTTATTGGTAGAACCTTTTTGTGACAGGCGATAAATTTCACCATACCGGCGTAAAAATTATAAACTGACAACGGAAATTGAAACAAAATTACTTCAAGTAAAGTACAAATTTGAAAATTAGAAGGCAAAAGTTCTTGATCTGACTAAACGTCTTCATTGAAGTTTCGAAACTTGAAAGATTCCTTGTTTTTCGCAAAAAAAAATCATTGAGTGACTGCATATATATTTCCAGAACTACCGCTGGCCATATGATCAGACTGAAGGCACTGGTAACAGTATCCTTCACATTGTTGTGTGAATTTAAAGCCAGTCTTGCGTATCATATTTCAATTTACTCTGAGGTATTTGTCGAACGACTTGTTGACTTGTCGAGGTGAGACAGGTTTACTTTAAGTCGGACAAGGACGAAGGGATATAAGAAAGGTAAGCCTCCTTTATTATTTTGTTACTTTCTTTTGTTCGTATTTATGATGGCAGTCGAAAGCATAATTTTAAACGGTCGCGTAAACTCTAAACCATTGAAAACTGGACAATATGAGTCATTGCCAAAGATGCTTATCATTAAAAAATACACATGAAACTTGGTAAACCGCGTCTTCATTTACAGAGGTCCAAATCAGCCATATGGCAGCTTACTTTCACCGCTTGGCTTCTACTTCTCAGAAATTTAGAAAACCTTGGTTATCTTTCTAAAGTTATCATAAAGCAAATAACACCACGTGAAAAAGTGTTATTGTCCAATCATTTTCATGCGAAGAGAAGAAAATTGCATTTCGGACTTAAGGCTCATCTTGGGTGGAGAATAAACCGCAATAAACGATGCCGTTTATATAAGAATAATAGGCGCTTTCTGTTTCTAGATACATAGAGTTATGGTAATTCAACTTGAGTCTTTCATATCATGTCTGAAAGCTGACAGTCTTAAAAGTTAAGATGAAGCTGTGGAAACAAGAAACGAGGGCGAATATTTCCACAGCTGTTCAAATGATCTCAGAGAAATGTCCTCGTTGTTACAAAGGGGAGTGCTTGCCTGGCTCCCTGTAGAGCAATTAATCACAGCATTAAAACATATTATGTCTAAGATCACGAGCAACATCCTCCTTAATCTTCGTTCCCCTTGACCAGTGGTTGGGAAAAGAGTGAAATTGGACAGTCAAGATCCGGAAGTCTGAACATATCGGACTTCCGGTTGAATTGCGCATGCTCAGAGGGATCATTCCCTTCATGGCGCACTTCCCTCCATGTCGGAATTTTAGTCTCTCTTATGTATTGTTTCTCAAAACCAGTCAAAACAGCTAACCTCTGTAATCCCTAGACCCTTCTCGACAAAGCCTTCTAATTTGCCGCTGGTTTGACTGTCTAAGATGCATGCCAAGCAATCGGCAGACTAGCGTCTAGAATTTGTCCAAACGTGTGACTTAAGGTGATGTTACACGAGGCGATTTTTAACGCCAATTTTTAACACAACATTGTTGCATTCAAAGTTGTCTCGTGCAACATGGCACACAGGACGATTTTAAACGCAATATTTTTTTGCGGCAACCTGTTACAAGTTTTTGAAAGCGATTCAAAAACCTGCAACATTGTTGCTCGAATTTTGTTGGAGTCGGTGCATGTAACACCCCCGCCGTTCGCTAAAAATCGTTTCGTGTAACATGCCTTTGCCGACCGTTGCCGCAACAAAGTTGTGTTAAAAGTTGTCTCGTTTATGCGTAATTTCCAACACAATTTTCGAGAGCGGTACATAAGAGTCGTGTAAGCGATTTTAAGACAACTCGAGGACCGGAACTACCAGGGATGGAGCCCTCTGGAGGCTGAGACGAACTTGCTGCGAGGGTGCGAAAACCTTTGAGGCAAAGGGTGGTTGCAGAGCAGAAAGAGAGAGAGAGAAAAGAAAGCAGAGGCCAGCCCCAGTAACCGTAACCTGAAAGTCTGTGATCACGCTCAGGGGTACGAAATGCTGACCTTCCTTTCAGTGTTTTGTTCGTGATTGTTTCGCATGGATGATTTTGACATAGTTAGTAACCATCAATCATTTGTGAGCAAAACAAGACTCTAATTCGATGGAAATCAAACCCGTGACTTCTTGTGATTATTGATTTTGATCCGCTATTATTTGATGGCAGCGTCCCTGAGTTCCTATCACTTTCATCTCAAGCGAAACTATCAGTTTAAGTTCAAGGCTATTTTTAGGTTTCAAGTGAATCTCTTTTGTATTAACTAAATATTTTGGATTTTTTTAGGATCAATACTTTTTCATCCCCGATTTCTACTATAATGAACTGTTAGTACGGTCTTTTGAGCACATTCTCTCAACACGCAACCAAACCAAATAACTACTTGTTCAGATCTTTTGAGTCTTGTGGGTGCATTGCTGTTGGACGGAGAACATGAAACACTTTACTATACAATAGCTATTTCAGGGCCAGAAACCGGCTTGGGAATAATCAACCTTATAACCACACAAGCGTTTCAAACAGCATCTTAAAAACATTTAATTGAAATTCAAAATCGTCCTTGAATCCATGCCCCTTGTCGAGTACAAGAGCTTTATCAAGTTATATCTCGAAGGCTCACACCACCGCATTTACGCTGTGCCGTTTTAATCTACTTTAATGCAGGGGCAGTTACATTTAATAAGCTTCAAGAGGATTCCTTGCCTCCGTTTTTCTTCTAATCACAAATGCACACAGAGCCATCGAGGGAAGATGGACTACAGATATGAACTTCGTTGCAAAACTGAGATGAATAAATATTTTGCACTTGAACAAAAACTGAATACAAAGAAAAACTAATTTTCCTTCAATGCGACGAAAATTAATCTTTGCAGGTCAACTCTCAGCATCACCGTACCCGCGGGCATACATATAATTTTAACTTGCATGCTCTCGCTGTCTTCTGTCTTGAAACTTTACGTTTATCATGATCAACTTTTTACACAAGCGAGGGCATCGCAGAACAAAAACATTTCTATCAAGGGAAACATCACTAGAAAAACAAAACTAATTTACAACACCGACAACACCAGAATGCTTCTTAAGCGTCCCAAGTTTTCCTGGGGTGTCGTTTCAATTTCTATCGACTTATCAGCTCTGGGAAGATGAGGTTTGATCGATATGTTTCAGTCTAACAAGCATAAGAACAGGATGTAGCTATTCACTACTTCACTTTAATTTAGCGTATACCATTTTTACGCTCAAAATACCCGATTCTTTCCTCCATCATGCGCTGCACAATCTCAGGCTTTAACTGTGCAAACAGTCTGTGCTGTTTCATTTTAGCCCATGCTTTCTGCTGAGTTGAAAATATTGTTATACAGCGATCAACTATCTGTACTTTCAATGGGAACATTTGGCTCAAAACTACAACGTCAATGGCGTTGTTCTCGTCCATCCAATTCCTGCACCAGTCATTAATCAGGCCCTCGCATTGCTCCCGAAGAGGCTCTATTTGGTATTCAGTTGCTAGCTTGAACATGCTCAAGCAGTTCTGATTTGTCAAAGTGAAAACCTGACCTGGATATATGAATTTCAAGAGCTCCTCGACATCGCTTGCCTTCTTTCCCGGGAGCGGTATTTCAGAAGCAGTCTTCTCCTTGAAATCAGACGAAAACATTCTCTCAAATACCGGTGACGCCACTGCTAACAGGGTTCGGTGGACATGGAATTTCCTATATTCCACGGAGAGGACAACATCACTTGATTTCCAGGGTTTTGAGAATGGCCCTTGGTCGCTTGCGCGAGGTCCTTTAGGGGCTCCTTTAACTGTTCTTGTCCATTCATCCATTTTTACAGACTGTCACTTCTAATCCCCTATTCTTCCGATTGATTGTCGAGAAGTCGCTGTGTTCAAACGGCCGCCATCTTGATTACTCTAAGCTCCTTGTGAAGGTGTATAGCGTGGGGGGAGGGCTAATTCTGTCCCCCTACCCCCCTCCTAGTCAGCGAACACTTAATCGAGGCAACAGTATGCACAGGCGGTCCAAGCTCCCGCGGTGTAATGGGTGTCATGATCATCTTGCGTAATAACGGTCACGGCGAAATTATAAGAGTTTGTATGGGAATATTTACCATCGGTCTTAGAAAGCAAAAATACGGTCAAATTCTTAATAAAAATAGCTAACGTTACTGTACGGGGCCGCAAATGATCCCAGGACCGCAAATGATCCCGGACCGCAAATGATCCCCAAAATGGACCGCAAATGATCCCGGACCGCAAATGATCCCCATGTTGGACCGCAAATGATCCCGGCCAAAAAATAAGGAATGGCATGGATTGATATAAAAATGACACACAAAAAACACGTTTTATCATTTTATGAGAATTATTCCATAGTTTATTTTTTCGTTTTTAGAAGAAAATCTGTGATCTTGCGTGACGTTCTGTTTGTTTGTTGTTTATAGGACGCCGGCTGCATAGTACAGTAATTGATTTTGTAAGGACACTTGTTGTGATCGTGGCTGCGAGTTTCGCTTCATGTCTTCTGATTATTGTGTTGTACATCCCAGGACGTTCGAGAACATGCTTAATCAGATTTCATTTCTGTCGGGTATATGATCAACGCTTCGGTGCACGTGCCCGATTTCAGTGAAAATCGAGCATGTATAAAGTAGCCTGGAAACAGGCTCCGCAGTGGGATTTTAAAGGAGCGAAAAGAAGGATCGCGGCGAAAAAAATCTTCGAGCGAAGCGAGCCGCCAGTCCCCCGCTCTGCTCGCCTCGCTCGCCGATTTGTTTTTTGGCCACGTTCCTTCTTTTCGCTCCTTAACCCCACTGCGGAGCCTGGTCCCAGGCTAGTATAATTCAATTGTATAATCACAAATACAACGGAGGATTAAAATACACACATATCCGTAAAGAAATAACTGAAAAATTCTATATGAAATGAAGCCTCGCCAGGGAACACACCATCACTTTTTGTTTTCGAACCACGGGTCCTCTCAGGTCGAGTCGACCAACGGGCCATTGTCTCGATCGCTAAAAAGTGACGGTGTGTTCCCTGGCGAGGCTCATTTTGAAAAGAAGGCAGGGCTACCAAGCGGTTTTTCAACGGTCGTGTGTCGAGGTGAATGTGTACTCGGGTCTCTACAATCTTGTGAGCTGTAATTATTGCAAGCAAACTGCTGCTTGGCGTCGGGTTCATGAAGAGGATTGAGTTGCCTAGCGAAACGATATGAAAATAGAAGATCTGTGCTTGGATTTCGAATGGTATTTGTGGCCGCCTGGCCATTTTGAGCTAGGATTTTTCGCTTCTCGGATCAGGCGTTCCTAATTTCAGTGTGATGCCTTCTTCTTCTCTTATGAGTGGAGAACCCACGAGATAATTCGCCAAGAGATAATTCGCTGAAAAGGTCTCATAACAGCAAAGTAAGCAAACAGACAACAAGCAAAACAACGTGGAAGTAACGTTAGCTATTTTTATTAAGAATTTGACCGTATTTTTGCTTTCTAAGACCGATGGTAAATATTCCCATACAAACTCTTATAATTTCGCCATGACCGTTATTGCGCAAGATGATCATGACACATGACACCTATCACACCGCGGGAGCTTGGGCTGCTTGTGCAGTATGTTGTGAAAAACGGTATGCGCTTGCAAGGACCACCGAGACAAAATAGAAGCATCGGATCCTATAGTAATGATCAGCAACAAATTGTGTAACAAATAAACCAAAAAAGCAAGGCTGAATTAACCATCAGGGAAATATATTTTCCAATATTTCGAAAGGCACGGCCTTTCTTCTTCAGGTTTTGTTAGAGACTGACCCTGTGGCAAAAGACGTTACAATTTAAATAAGTTGTCATAGGATACTTGAAACATAAGCTATATATACAGTTACATAAACTAAAGCGTTAGAATTTGAAATTTGAAAATAAAACTAGTAAATAACAGCTAACGTAACAGCGTGGAAATAGAAAACTGATAACCTAACAATAAGAAATAAACACGAAAAAGATGGATGAAAGACGGGAAAATTGTTCATGTTTCATCTCTCCTATTAAGACCTAGAGGTTCAAGCGTTTGACCCCTGTCGATGAGATATACCTCTCTAGCTTTGCGTATACTGTCACGATGGGGTCACGATTAGATTTAATGAGCTCTAGAGGAATAAGTAGCATGTCAGAAGCGTTATGGTTGTTAGAAAGGAAATGTTCTGAGACTGTAGTAGGTTTAGAAGCGTTAGTTTGTTTGTCTACTGGTCTACGATGCTCGTTAAAACGGTTTTTAAGTCGTCGTTTAGTTTCTCCTATGTACTGTTTGTGGCAGCGGTTGCAATGTACCATGTAAATACCGTTTTTAGAGTTACAGTCCATATGATGAGTGATATGTCTTGCTTCGCCAGTAGAATGAAATGTATAACTAGTACATCCGTCTGTTATGCAGTTGCACGTAAGACAGCTGTCTCCGCATCGGAAAGAGCCAGGAGGTGGGTTATTGTGTGTGGGATTACGTAGTTTTGCGTTAACCAGTAAATTACTAAGGTTGCTGGTTCGTCGGAAGGCAACAAGAGGTGTGGCTTTGAACACATTACCGCAACGTATCATGCGTATCATGCGTATGAGGTCACATAGACTTTCGGTGCTTATGGTAGAAGGGGTGCGGTTACGTGTGTTGAGGAAGTGTCGACATGCGTCAATGCCTTCGTTAGGAGGTATGTTGGTGTAGAGAGAAGAGACGTCCAGAGTGACAAGAATGGAGTTGTTGGGTAATTGTGCGAGTTGTTGGAGTTTGTTAACAAAGTGTGTAGTGTCTTTTATGAAGGATTGTGTAGTCTGTACCAATGGTTTGAGGTGATAGTCTACAAACTGAGAGACACGCATGATACTTACTACGAACAATTTTACGTTCAACGACAAACACTATTTACAAGTTCACGGAACTGCCATGGGAACCAGAATGGCTCCGTCATACGCCAATTTATTTCTGGCTAAATTTGAGACTAACGCATTATTACATGCTACATTCCAACCATACATATGGTGGCGTTACAAAGACGACATCTTCATGATATGGACTCACTCCCTTGACGACCTCCAGACCTTTACTACTTATCTCAACGCCATTCACCCCACCATTAAATTTACATCCAGTCATTTTCTCACAGCTATACCCTTTCTAGACGTTAACGTGTTCCTCCATAACGGTACTATTAGTACCGACCTTTACACTAAGCCTACTGACAAACATCAATACTTACTACAATCTTCATGTCATCCCAGAAACACTAAGAGAGCTATTCCATTCAGCCTAGCTCTCAGACTTTGACGTATCTGTTCTTCTAACGATACTTTCATACGGCGTACAAGCGAACTTAAAACGTATCTCAACAAACATGGATACAACCTATCTTTCCTTAACCAGGAAATAGGACGAGTGAACAACATCACACGTACTGACGCATGCACTAGCTACTAAAGACGCTACCGACACCGACCAGCCTATCCAAGTACCTCTCGTTATTACATACAATCCAGCTCTTCGTTCCGTATCATCCATTATTCACAAACACTGCAACATGCTATCTACATCCCCCCTTGCGGTAATGTGTTCAAAGCCACACCTCTTGTTGCCTTCCGACGGACCAACAACCTTAGTAATTTACTGGTTAACGCAAAACTACGTAATCCCACACACAACAACCCACCTCCTGGCCACGGCGAAGCAAGACATACCACTCATCATATCAGGCGCACCTAACGAGCGAAATCAACCAAAAGCTGTAGAAAGGCATTTTTAAGTACCTTATGGTGTTTGAAGCCTGTTTTAAGTGTTGTTTTCATAAGCTAGAAGAAGTTCATCTGTTCGGATTCCCTAACTGAAATTTTAATTGCCTGAAAATGTTAGGGAACAAAATCTTCCTATGAGAAAATACAAGCTGAAAGGATCTTTCCACGAACTTTTTAGGGAACTATTTTCTTTCCGACAATGCTAGATGGCGTTTTTGACTACCAAAAACAGCAAATACGACCTTTCCGAAAAATTCAGGTGCTATGATTTCCCAATTGCGAATCTTTTAGGCCACAATCCAAAGTGCAAAATCCGAGTGCACTCTTTAATCGACACCGAAAGCCCAAGGCGAATTTCCCTCTACCGAATAGATATCTACCGAAACTTGTCGTTGGGTGCCCCTGTCATATACACTGTAACTCTAAAAACGTTATTTACATGGTGCATTGCAACCGCTGCCACAAACAGTACATAGGAGAAACAAAACGACGACTTAAAAACCGTTTTAACGAGCATCGTAGACCAGTAGATAAACAAAGTAACACCTCTAAACCTACTACAGTCTCAGAACATTCCTTTCTAACAACCATAACGCTTCTGACATGCTACTTATTCCTATAGAGCTCATTAAATCTAATCGTGACCCCATCGTGACAGTATACGCAAAGCTAGAGAGGTATATCTCATCGACAGGGGTCAAACGCTTGAACCTCTAGGTCTTAATAGGAGAGATGAAACATGAACAATTTTCCCGTCTTTCATCCATCTTTTTCGTGTTTATTTCTTATTGTTAGGTTATCAGTTTTCTATTTCCACGCTGTTACGTTAGCTGTTATTTACTAGTTTTATTTTCAAATTTCAAATTCTAACGCTTTTGTTTATGTAACTGTATATAGATCGTTTTCACCTGACGTCATCACTTTCTAAAATCTAAAACTAAAGATCCAAAAAAGTTTTTATCCTCATCAGGGATAAGCGGTGGCATATTTATATCTGTTTACAATTTTACAGCTCAATAGCCTGATTCGTTTGGAAACCAGAGCATAGTGAATTTCCGGGTTATGGAGGTGCCTGACACAAGGCTACGATCGAGTATGTTGAAAAATATATACTTATCTCATGATTTTGAGCCCTTTTAGAAGTTAGAGCATTCGAAAAAGTGCTTCTGTAAATGCTTGCTTTTTCAGTACTGATAATCAGTCGCCTAGATAGACAAAGTAAGTTCCAGATGTTTACACTATTTTCGGGCCGCCATATTTGTGTACCACGGAGATACACAAACATGGCGTTTTCATACTGGGCTCTGTAAATTTCTGCGACACATTTCGACGAATATCTGAAGTTTGAGGAAACGCACAGGCCTTAAACTAAGAGAAGTGTCCTTTTTATTTATCTTCTATAACATCACAATTTCTTAGCT